>CM031242.1:692013715-692586999 GCA_018340775.1 Taxus wallichiana var. yunnanensis | reverse complement strand
AATATCATGATTACACACTTGTAATCATAATGTATAAATAGATGACTCATCATACCTACTTTTAAATTAAGTCACATCACACATGCAAACATTTAATCAACCCTAAATAAGTTAAAAGACATAATTACCATCCTCGATGATGTAATCCTTTTGTTATGATGACTCATCATTCCTACAAGTGGAACAAAACATGATTAGATAAGACAACTAGAATTCAAAAGAATTCCTTTATTTGAACTAGCCAAAAAAGAGGTCAACCGCCATTTGTTGGTTTTCAATTGACCTTTGAGAGAATTTTTTATTTTATTTTATATATATTTTATTATTTTTTTGGGGAAGAAGACGCCATTTGCTGGTTTTCATCTTCTTCCCTTTATTCTAGATCTATCATCTAATTATTTGATCATTTTGGAAGAATTGAGTTCTTCCATATGATCAAATTATTTGTCTGCTTCAATCTTCCTCAAAAATTCATTCTTAGTGGGAGGCTTCTTATAGAGTTTCAGCCTATGTCCATTGACCAAGAGTGTTCTGCTGCTACCATCAATGGGAAGTAACTGAATAGAACCATTGTCAAAAATATGATCAATCTGATAAGGTCCCAACCATCTGGTTCTCAATTTTCCCTTGAACTGTTGGTACTTAGAGTCAAATAGTAATGCCCAAGTCTCCTACTTTGAATTTCTTTTCTTGATATGTATGTCATGCCATTGCTTCCTTTGCTCTTGAATCATCTCTTTGCTGAAGTGCTTCCATCCTTAATTCATCCAACTCATTGAGTTCAAGGATTCTTTCTTTTTGAGTTGCATTTAATTCAATTCCCACCTTCACTGCTATCCTCAATGTCTGAAGTTCAAATTCTATAGGCAACAAGGGATTTTTCCCATAGACTAATTCATATGGTGAAAACCCTGTTGTAGTTTTCCAAGTTGTATTATAAGCCTTGAGCATAGCTTTCAGTGTAGTCTCTTTACCCAATCTTTTCTCCCAACTTCAATCGTTTTGGTAAGGATGTTCTCCAATTCTCTGTTTATTACTTCAGCTTGTCCATTTGACTGTGGATGGTAAGGAGATGACTTCCTATGATTGATTTGGTAATACCTTGTGAAAGCTTGGATCATATTAGACATGAATTGTGGTCCCTGATATGAAACTATGCTCCTTGGTGCTCCAAACTTGATCATAATTTTGTTCCAAAGGAAATCAACAACTCGCTTCTCAATGGCATTTGTCAATGCCTCGCACTTCTACCCATTTTGTCACATAGTCAAGACATACAAGAATATATTCCTTCCTCTTGTGAAGGAGGATTAAAGGGACCAAAAAATCCAATCCCCATCTCTCAAATGGTTCAACCACAACTTGAGGTCAAGAGGCATTTCATTGGTGAAAGTTGGTTGTCCCATCCTTGACAAGGATCACACCTCTTGATATATCTTTTTCACATCATTTGTATAGTAGATGGCCAATAATAACTAGTGCCAAGTATCTTATGAGTTGTTCTTTTTACTAAATAGTGTCCTCCACTTGGTTCATCATGACATGCTCTGAGGATGTCAAAGATTTCATCCTCTCTTACACACCTACGCAAGACAAAATCAGGACCACACTTAAATAGAATTCCATTTAACCATTTGAATTGTGCACTGGTTTTAATTAACTTCTTTATTTGTTTCTTAGTGAAAGAAGGAGGAACTTCCTTGTTGCAAGATAATTTTCCATATCAGCAAACCATGGTGTACTTGCTGAGATTGCAAATAGTTGTTCATCTGGAAAGTTATCCTTGACTAGATCTTGTTCCCCTGTGGTGGTTAGTCTTGACAAAAAATCAGCTACCACATTAGATTTACTTGGATTGTCCACAATGGTAATATCAAATTCTTGCAAAAGTAATAACCATCTAATGACTCTTCCTCCAACCACTGGTTTGTTCATTAAATACTTAATTGTTGAATGATCTATGTGTACAAATATCTTGTACCCTGTAATATAATGTCTAAATTTATTGATTGCATAAATTACAAAGCAAGAAATTCCTTTTCAGTGGTGGTGTAATTATTTTCAATGGGAGTAAGATTCTTGCTAAGATAGTAAATGGCATACATCTTTCCTTCTTCATCTTTTTTCCATAATACGCACCAATGGAATAATTTGAGGCATTTGTTTGGATATGAAATGGATTTTCCCAATTAGGACCTCTCAATATTGGGGCATTGATTAATTTGTTTTTAATTTCTTCAAAAGCATGCTGGCACTTTTCATCCCAAAGAAATTCACAGTCCTTGGTTAGCAAATTAAACATGGGGCAATTATTTTACTGAAATATTTTATAAAGCATCTATAGTACCCAACATGTCCTAGAAATGATTTGATATCTGTGGGAGTCTGAGGGATAGGTAAATCTGAAATGATCCTAATTTTGTTTTGATCCACCTGAATTCCTTTTTGTGAAATATGGTGTCCTAATACAATTCCCTCATCCACCATCATCAAACATTTTTCATCACTAAGAGACAGGTTGTGTTGTTCACATCTTGTTAACACTCTATCTATATTTCTCAAAGCATCTTCAAATGTATCTCCATGTATAGTGAAGTCATCCATATATACTTCAACACAATCATTTGTTAGATCAACAAAGATTAAGCAAGTACAACTCTCTGAAAGTTATAGGAGTATCAGATAAACCAAATGGTAACACTCTATAGGAAAAGGTTCCCATGGACATGTAAATGTAGTTTTGTCCCGATCCTTAGAAAAATCTTGATCCGATTATACCCACTAAAGCCATCTAAAGAAAGAAAAATATTATTTACCCGAAAGGTTATCTAGGACTGATCTATGAATGGTAAGGGAAAATAATCTCTCATTATGTGACTTTTTTTAGTTCCCTATAAAACACATATTCTCCATTTTCCATTCTTTTTGGGAACAATTACAAGAGGAGATACCCATCTGCTATCTAAGATAGGGTAGATGAAACCTACTTGTAATAGTTTTTCAATTTCTTTTTTGACTATATCCCTTAAAGATGTGTTAATCCTATCTTGAGGCTACCTAAAAAGGGTTTAGTGTTTTTAGTATAGATGTGATGAGTCAGATACTGGATGAATCCCTTCATATCTTTGTAATCCCAAGCAAAATATTTAGTATGATTTTTTAGACCTCAAACAATTTAGCTTCTTCATCCTCTTTCAACCAATATTAATGTTTAAAGTTTTTCCGGGTTGAATTTCAACATGCTTTGTTTCCAATATGTGATGAACCTGATTTGGAAAGGGTTTCATTAAAGTATTTAATGGAAATGCATGTGGTAACAACATATGGTATGTAGTCAACATTTCCAAAAGTTTGAGACAAAATATCTGGAAAAAGGACAAGAATGAGAATTATGATACTTATCTCTTGCACCAAAATTGGTTCAAGCCAAATTCATCACTCCTAAGCACTTTGTCTAAATTCTTCACCACTTCCCGATGTAAATTGAAACTCGAAGTTACCGATTCATCCTCTCCAAAACAAGAAATATCATTCCTCCAAAGTGAAATAATTTTCAATCAAAGAGAAATTGTGATCTTGTTGCGTGGTTCGAAAATACCGTAGTGGTTCCAACTATAATTGTAGGTTCGAAATTCCAAGTACATGGGTTCTGGAACTAAGTTCTGTGGGTTTCGAACTATTTTTGATTACATTAAAGATAGACAATAGGTTCTCATCCAATGGTGGATTAATCATCTCTTCTACTTCTCTTACATGATCCTACAATGTGATCATAAAAAAGAAGAAAATTTGCTTATTAGTTTTAGGAGAATAACCCACAATTGTTCATGACCGCAAGAAAAGGTCAGGTGATAGATATAAGGAAATTTTTTAGAGTTCTTACCATTCGAGATTGTCATATCACTTGACTAATAATCTATCAAAGCAAAAACTATACTAACCATGGTCCCAAAAAAATGGGATAACCCTAAATGTTTTAGCTTTTGGGCAAAAATATAAGAAATTAAACTAGATATTCCCATGACTCTACCATCACCACCACATCTTCAATAAGGATCTCGGTTTTTCGAGGAATGTAAATTCAATGATCCTAATGGTTTTTGAGGTCATCCTAACCTTTAATGTGTAATGGTTTTCATGATGTATCCAATTCCTCATCACCATCATGAAAATTTTTTCTCAAATCGATCAAAACATTATGCATAACATCCTTATTTCTCAAAGCATCTAGAAAAGCAAAAATGATCTCCATGTAGAATCTTGAATTCATCGATGAATTATACTTCTTGCAAATGAAAATCATTTTTAGATCTACAAAGATTCTTGGGATATAACTCTTTGGAAAGTTAGGAGATATTGATAAACCAAATGGTAACACTCTATAGGAAAAGGTTCCCCATGGACATGTAAATGTAGTTTTTCTCGATCTCTCATAATAACTCTGATTTGATTAATACCCACTAAAGCCATCTGCAAGAAAGAAAAGTATTGTTTACTTCAAAGGTTCTCAGACTTGATCTATGAATGGTAAGGGAAAATAATCTCATTGTTTTTGTTTATTCCCTATAATCAACTACATATTCTCCATTTTCTTTCTTTTTTGGGAACAATTACAAGAGGAGATACCCACCGGCTATCTCGAGATAGGTAGATGAAACCTACTTGTAAAAGTTTTTCAATTTCTTGTTTGACTATATCAGATATAAGGAAATTTGTTTAATCCTTTACCATTCGAGGATTGCCTAACATAGTTTAATCTTCAAAGTATAGATGTGATGATAGCTATACTTGGATTTCCTTCAAATAATTGATAATCCCAATGAAAAAGCTTTAGTATGATTTTTAGAACATCAAACAATTTAGCTTCTTCATCACCCTTCACCACTTCAATAATTAATGTTTAAAGTTTTACCTAGGGGTCCATTTGAATTTCAACATGCTTGGTTCCAATATGTGATGAACCTATTAATTAATGTTTTCAAAGAAAGGGTTTCATTAAAGTATTTAATGGACATGCATGTGGTAACAACATAGGTATGTAGAACATCTCCAAAAGTTCCTTGAGATAAAATTTGGGAAAAGGACAGTAATGAGAATTATGATACTTATCTCTTTCTGAGGCCAAATTCTCTTCACTATTTTTCAAAAATTCTTCAGGTTTTTTCGATGATTTGAAACTCAAGATAATGATTCATCCTCTCCCCATTGAGAAATATCATTCCTCGGGAGTGAAATTATTTTCAATCAAAGAGAATGTTATTTCAATGGTTCAACCTAATTGTGGTGGTTCTGGAACTATAGATTTCAATATGTTCTTCAATCTCTAACTAAGTTCATGGGTTCTTAACTATAGTGTCTGGGTTTCAAACTAAGTCCTTGGGTTCCAAATTCATTTTGATATCATCTTTGAACAAGTTCTCATCCAATGGTGGATTAATCATCTCTTCTACTTCTCTTACATGATCCTACAATGTGATCATAGCCAAAGAAGACAAATTTTCTTATTAGTTTTAGGAGAATCAACCCACAATTGTTCATGATTGTCAGTAAAAGGTTGTGTAGTAGGATATAAGGAAATTTGTTTAGAGTTCTTACCATTCGAGATTGTCATATCACCTGACCTGCAATCTATCAAAGCAACAACTATAGCTAACCATGGTCTACCCAAAATAATGGGATAACCCAATGTTTTACCTTTTGGCTACAATATAAGAAAGTCAACTAGATATTCCCATGACTCTACCATAACCGCCACATCTTCAATAATTCCTTCTAGTTTTGCTATAGATTGATCTGCCATCTGCAATATGGTATTAGTAGGTTGTATACCTGTTAATGGTAATGTTTTCAAAGTATCCACTATCATTACATTGATAGCAGCTCCCAAATCTATCAAAACATTATGTACATCCTTATTTCCTATAGAGACAGAAATAACAGGACTTCCAAGATCTCCGTATTTGGGAAGTAATAGTTTTCCTGCTAATAAATCAAGCAAGTTTCCCATCTACTTTGATAGTCTTGGGATACTGTCTCTTTCTTCCAGGATTTTTCATGCATAATATTTTGATCAATTTGTTCAATTCTGGAATATCTTTAATTGCTTGTAACAGTGGTATTTCAATATTCAATTTCCTTAATTCCCGAACCAATTGCACTTTTGATTTCTATATCTTATTTGAATATCTCAGGAAATGGAGTCTAGTAGTGTTGCTATATGGCTCCTTTTCTTTTCTTTCTATATCCTCTTTTGGAACAACAATACTAGGTTCTCATTTTCTTCTATCATTTCAGTGATTATAAGGGGTGGACTATTAATGATTTTCCCAGATCTAGTTTGAATATCCTTACAATCCATAGCATGTAAATCAATTGATTTTTTAGTTTTTCCATAAACAGAGTTGTTTGTTTGTTTCTTGGATTTGCTACCGGTTGTGCTGGCATTTGTGTTTGGACTACATTCTTAGTTTGTGAATTTTGTGCAGGGATCCCATGATGGCCTGTTGATTCTGATTTGGATATGTTCTTCCTTGGGAATAATTAGGGTTCCATCTAGGTTGTGACCAAGCATAAGGATTTCCTTGACCAGCCCATGGTTGTTGATGTCCTTGAGCATACCAAGCTTGATTTTCCCAATCTTGAGGGTTCCAAGTTGGTTGAGGTACCCAAGGTGGTTGTCCCCAATTTTGTGGTATCTTCGAGCAGCCCATGGCATCGTCCATGGATTAGAGCTGATCTTGGCATAAATTACCCTTGGTTAGGTTGTTTCTAAACAAAATTCAATTCTTCAGTTGTAGATGAGGCACTAGTTTGTTTAAGCTGATTTTTAATGACAGAAGCAAAGAACAAACATCAAGTATCATGTTCTTTAGATTCATAGATAAGACACATTTCTATTTTATCCAAAGGACAATCTCTTAATGCATGCTTCTTCCTGCATCTAGGACAATACATAGCCAATGGTTCAGTTTTGGAATTTGCTTTAGCTTGTAATCCATCCATAGTAGAGGTTAATTGCACTAAAATGTCTATTTTAAAGTTTTCTAACTCATCCATTAGTTTTTTCATATTTGGATTCAAACTTTTACTGATTTTCCTTTTCTAGGTCCACCTCTTGTTCTGGAATAGCTTCTACAAATCTCTTTAATTCCATTCATTCTTATCTGATCAATATCTCCACCTCCTATCAAGTTAAGGGCTTTCTAGATTCATCATCCAAACCTTAAGAAAATGGTTTTACTTAATTCCTCTGTAAGCACAAATCCACATCTTTTGCTAACAAAGAGGAATCTATCTAAATAGTCTTCTATGTTTTCATCCTCTTCCTGCTTGATTTTGAAGAATTCTTCCTTCCTATTTCTCCCTACAATAATCTGGTATTTATCTAGGAAGGAAGTCTCCATTTGTGCCCAAGTGCTAATAGAGTTGGATGTTAATCCCATGAACCACCTCTCATTTGCATCCTTCAAGGTGGATGGAAACAACTTGAGTTTTTTATTATCTATTTTATAATCATAGGTCCGACATAAACCTTGAATTCAAACAAAAATTGGTCAGATCTTTAGATGACATCCCTCTCAAGGTGGGTAAATGTGTAGTGAGATATTTTTCATTGATGTGTCATCATCTCCCAATTGAATTGGATAAGTAAAGGTCCTATCAGGTACTCCCTCAACTTCTCGTGCCATTTCAAAAATATTTTCTAAATTTTCCTCCCAATCAATGTGGTAAGTTATATGCTTTGGGGAAGGTGAAAAATCAGGAGTAGGAGGTTGACTACTCAATTGAGAATCAAAACTTACCCTAAATGGATCTTGGGTAATAAGCCTTCTCCTAAAAGTTCTACTCCCTTCAGGTGACTGATCTAAGAATTCCAAAATGGCAATTATGTTTCTTGTCTGACAGGGGATGGTGGTGCCTCCAATTCTTGATCAATTTCCTTACTTTGACTAGAGGATGTTATGAATTCTTGTGAAGATTTTTTGGAAGGAATATACCCTGTGAGTCTCTTGGTCTACTCATATATTTTGTGATATAGTAGGGAAGATTCTTCAACTACTAGATGTATGTTTTGTTGTTTCTGCTAACACTTAATTAGAAATTCCAACCGGTGTTCCCGGAAACGGACAAAAATGATGGGTGTCGTTATTCCCTTCATTTAATCAACTTCTTGTTGATGTCATATCAAACTAGGGGTGTGTCCAAAGCTATATGCAACAAGAGTACTTTAACTGATCTAGTAGTTGACTATAACTATTTTTATATTTTTCTAGGGGATCTCTTTAATGTCTTAAGGACTTCTTGGTAAAACCTTATTCAAATCAAACTATGAAAACTTGCTGAAAATAAACACACACTAAAGCTTGCTAAAAGTGAAAAAGGAAACACAAAGGAAACACACTCATAAAAAGGAAACACACTTGCTGTTGGAAAATAAACACACTTGCTTTTGAAAGTAAACACTAGATTTAAAATGCTTGAAAACAATTGCAAGAAATATAAAGATTTATCTAAACACCTGTAGGAACAAGTATGCAACATAATTTAACTGAAAGAACTAAAGCAATACAAAATTAACAGATCTAAGCTATTTGCTGAAGAAATATAAATACCAAATAAATGAATATCCTGGTCCTTGGGGGAGTGGGCCCTTGCTCCTCCTTGAATCAGGATTTTAACAACTCAAAATTCTCTCAAATCAGAATGGCTATTTTATTGATGAAAACATTTAGTATTACAAAACGTACTGGATCTAGATACTTAATCTATTTCTCTTTCTTCTATTCTATATCTCTAATTATTATTTTATATCTAATGCAGGTCTGCTTTTATATACATTTTACAATCCTAGTTGTCTCAATGATTCTGATGAAATCAAATCATGCCCAAAATAGATGTTGAGTTGGATGGTGGTTGATCAGATAGTTGTAGGATAACTCTTCCTAGATCTGTGTTCAGAAATCTTCTCATCCTTCATGATTGTAGATGCAAAATTTCCGGATGTGGTTTAAAATAGATAACTCCCATCGGTTCTAGAACTTTGGAGAAGTTCCAGAACCATAGGAAATTGTTAAGAACCAAAACCTATGAGAGTTTCAGAGCTGTCACCAGGAGTTCGAACTAAGTCCAAAAATTTTGGAACTAAATTCTGGAGTTCTGAACTAATTCTGAAAGTTTCAAACTAAATGATGACTGTGTGATGGAGTTCTAAACTAGCTTAGAAGTTCTGGAACTAAGCTGTGTAGGATCAGATGCTATCAAAAACATACTAAATGCCACCTGCTTCATTTCCTCGATTGATTAGACCTGCTTTATTACAAAACTGAATTTAAACACACACTATGTTAGGAATTTTAGAGTTTTTAACATTAGGATCACAATCAATCAAAAGAGATAATTACATCCTAACTCATATCGATCAACTAAAATGAGATCATAATTAGACATTAATATTATATTGGCCTCATCACTTCCTCGCTAGACTCGTATTTGTAGAGGCATATTAGATATCAATGCCTCAAGTGATCCTGTGCAAGAATGCGGCTCAGGCCTCCTTAAACCTCACCATAGATACCATCTAAGGTGGTGCCATAGCCTCACAACCACCTATCCTTGACTATGCACCGCTACTATGGGCCTTCATGGCCACATGTCCCTATGATACTTATACATCCGGGACCTTGGTGCCGCTTGCTAATCGGTCACGTGCTAATCACCTAAGACTTTAAAGCCACCACTGTTTTATAACAAGCTATGGCTAGCTCTCCAAGTAACCCCGTGACCTATGTCTACAAGGAAACTATTTTATCTCCATCTTTGTAGGATCTTGACCATGTGTTCAAACCACTCCGCTATGCTTGGGAAGAAGTCAACTACCCTTATAGTGTAATCACATTCTCGGCTCAAGGTAGTCTACCACTTCTTATGCTACTATTAATCGCACTACCAAATCAGTTACTCTACATTGTCCCTATAGGCATCTTCTACACTATCACAACCACAAAATCGGCTGCGACCTGGTAGTGGTGGTGCTTCCTATAACTCTAGCTACCCACTAGAGTTATATCCTTCGGATACCCTACATCATCTATCTTACTATCCATCAAAGCAACTCCTCCCCGTCTACGCTCTCTCTGGGGTGAGGTGGAAACAAAGGCAACTCTCAACATCCTCCCGCCAATACTATGGAAATGAGTTTGGAAAATCTTACACTAGTTAAATCGCCATCGACTCCATCTATGGGATTTTTGTGCTCACTCGACACGTCTCCTCAGTATCTATCACACTAGTGCAGCCCTCAGAGCCTCTCCTCATGCCTATGAATGTTGGAAAGCTGAAGTAAGGCCTCCATACTATGTCCCTCACATATAGATAACCTCTAGATATTTTTCAGTAATGTACTACATCATATAAGATCTCTACTACTTGCCAACCTCTTTGGACCTTCTCCCATCACTTTAGAATCCGCCCTCTTATTCTCCATAATGCTAGTATGCTACCAAATACTTGTGGTCACACTACCATAATGTGCTCATAGGACCAAAAATGTAAAAGGAAGGTAAAACACATGCCTTATCACCGCATCTTCCGATATCCCCATAGTTCCTTGTATATCCGTACATTAGTTTCGGTGCCCATGCAAAGTAGACCCGCCTTTGAACCATATCTCGTAGTACTCCCATTAGAATTTGGGAAATTGATCACCCTTCAATCTTAGTTTCATAACATCCCACTATCACCATCATAAAAAGGCTAGCCCCATTTCTTGTGGGTGTACGACATACATCACCTCGTATACCAAGATCGCACTATACTTGGTCAACTCACTAGCCATCACCTCAACACTCAAATCATCACCTCAAGGTGCCATCCATCGATATAGGTATAGATCATCTCTCTGAAAATTGACAACTGTAATATCTTTCAGAAATCCTCCAACGGATCGCTCATCTCACCTAGAGTAGAAGGCGGAATGTGTTGTTCATGTATCCCATCTATCGATGAGAGTGCCATGAGACAAGGATCCCATCGGATCCATTTGTATCACTTGTAATGAATTCAGTGTTTTTGTGAACAAGATAATTTTACCCCATGGCTACCCCGCTCATTTATCCCATTCCCACTTACTAACTCATACCCATCGTGACCTAAGTCCCACCTATCTCCCTACCTACATTTACCTATATCTTCATCTTTGACCACCAATATTTCTCCCTCTTGAGGATCCCTACTCCCTTCATTTTTATCTATTTATCCTACCCTCTCCTTTTCACCATCATCTTCGCCTTACATCCCATTTTGACCCTATCGCCTTTACACATTAACCAATATCACCACCTTTTGCAGGATCACTTATCGGTCACCCATGACTGATGTGATTATGATCACCATCGATCATGTTTTTCCCCATCAACGCCGGGTAATACATAAACGATGTCACCAATCCCAAACCGCATCGGCCTCTCGGCGTTCGGCCCCAATGCCAAACCCCACAACCTTAAAATTCTAAAATTACCTAAAACAACCTAAACCTAACCAAACACCATCCAAACCTTACCCTATATCATTTTCACTCCTAATTATCCTAAAACTTCCTCCTCCATACCCAAATTGGTTCATTTTACCTACATTTTAAAATTTTTAATTCCCCCATTTGTCTCCATTTAACACCAAATTCAATTCAAAATACACAACAAAGTTAGAGCATTTACCTCATCCTACTTTTCTAAAAAGAAGTACTTCGATCTCTAATATGGTGGACCTCCGCCGCTCCCCATCCCACTACCATCATGCCAAATTGATCTCGGAGAACTTATTTATCCACTCATTCCACCCAATCACGTGGACCCATCTTCCTCATCCAACAACCACTACCTCTCACCCAATCAGCCTTGTCTCACACTCGATCCCTTTTTGCCTCGAAACTCGTTTTTGACTATTCTTCCTCCAGAGCATTTTAATCCTCGTAAAATGCTCAAATGAAGCACTTTTACCATGGGTTTTAAATTTTAATCCCATCGATAGGTGAACGTTATCGGCTCGACCTTAACCAACATCTTTCCATGCCCTAACCATATTGGACTTCACGAGACCGCTATGGTTCACCGAGGTATGACATTATTGTCTTCTTACATGACCGATATAATCATGTTGCTTACACCCTATTTTGACCTTCCTCTTCATTTTTCCTACTCTAAATGCCGCCATTACCTCCCACCCGACCTTATTATTGGTCAGCATACTTTGGCCCTCGCCACTATCTCATTTACACTACCTGCCACGATAAACCATACCTTACTTTACCTAATATGCCCTTTGAATTTCTTGTACCTATTTTACCTAGTGATATGATACTTACCTACTCGATTTTAGCCTCCTCGACCTTACAAATGTCGTGTCATTTATCTAAACCAACCCATACGTTTTGGTGTACCATCATACCTAATGTCCCCGCACTTGACCTCATTGTGATTCCCTGACCATATCCTATGCCTTTAATACCTAAATCACTTCACCCTTATTGGATAAACCTACCCCTTTTACCAATGTAGATTTTGTGTGCTCTTCATCTTAGTACCTTATCACACTCTATGTGTGTGTGTGTGTGTGTGTGTGTGTGTGTGTGTGTGTGTGTGTGTGTGTGTGTGTGTGTGTGTGTGTGTGCACGTGCATGTGCGTTAGATGACACTTACCTATTACCCAACTTATCACCTACCTACACCAATGGGCCTCACCTATGACCTTACCTATAACACACCAACCTTTTCCCTACTACCTATCACCCCACCTAACATGCCCCACCCTTAAACACCCAAATTCATTTGCTCAAGTATTGTGCAACAATGACCACTCACGTTGATTAGCCCAATGACCTTGCCTTACCTTAATGTTTTATCATTTATCCAAACTAACCCATACCTTTGGTGGTTTGAGATCATACCTAACATCTTACACTGACCTCATTTTGATTCCCGACCATATCCTATACCTTGGATACGTAATCACTTGCCCTATTTGGATAAACTATCAACGTTAGGTGACATAAAGTTGTTTGTTTTATACCATGTGCCTTATTAATTTTTACACCATGTGTATACGTTTGAATGCTCTCCCCATTACCTACACCACCAATACCCATTTTTTATCAAACCATTTTTATCAAACCACCCACAGATTCTCTATTCTTCATCATCAGTGCCTAATTTGAGGGGGATCACCATACTCTTACCCATACTTGGGCAAAACCTCTATTTTAGAATTGTCACTTACCAATACAAGCTACGTGATAAAAAGGGGAAAAATGTAGACACCAAAAAAGTGTCACACTTCATCGCCCCTCTGAATAACCTAATCTCCCTATCATATTCTCCCTATATACACCATATCAATTTAATTACCCTTAATTGAATTATTCATAACCCCTCTCCATTTAATTCTACCCATGACCCTCAATTACATGGAACAATTTAATTAAATTTAACTAATTAAACTAACATAATCCACCTCACCTTGCCACTTGCCTATCCACCTCACCTGGCCCACCTCACTTAACCACTGCTGGCCCATCCACCTCTCCCTTCCACCCATAACTCCACCTCACCATTCCACTTCCCCCCTTTCCCATACCTTGCCCATACCCAAGACTCACTTCTTCCACAAATGCAAATAGTGGCCAAGCCACCCACATGCCCCCATTTTTGTCTTATTTTCCATAAGAGGCAAGTAGGCCATGTGGTAGACCACTTAATTCAAAGTGAAGAAATCACATTCCCCAATTTCTTTTAAACTAACCTATCTCGAAGCCGACCAATGTCGGTCACCCAAAACCATTGCTGGTCATGTGGGGCCGAATTTGGTTCCTATAAATACATGTTATCATATCTTCTCAAAGGGTTGGTTGGTTGGTTCGAAGGTTAGAGCTTGGATTTTTAAAGAATAATTAGTTGGAACATATCCAGAGACTGACAAGGTCATTTTTGGGACCGTTGAGTTGAAAGGAGGACCAACAAAAATATATGGCCAAACAAGAAGAAGAGAAGCTCAGGATAGCTCAAGAAGGATCATTCCTAGCCACCAGCTAGTCTCCACTAACATCCTCACCTTGCCTCATCATCATCTTTCCTTCTATACATGTTAGAGAACAAGTAAGTCCTTCCTCACCTTATTTGTTTGTTCTAGAAGCTATAATCTACATTTTACTTTTTTTTCTCCACCCAAATCTCTTCTACATAGCCACATTCACCAAAAAACTCCCCATTCACCTCCATAACTCCTCTAGGCTCTAGTTGACCAAACTTCGAGCCTCTATCCCCATCTAGTGCCTTACCTAGGTCCCCTAACTTCTTTGTGTAACCATAATGGGAACCCAAAACCCATTCTGCAATACCTTCAAATTTTCCATAAGAATCGAGTAATGGTTACTACTTAACCATGGCCATTTTCCATATATTGGCATCGGTTCACATAACCAAGATTGATTATTGTGATTGTCATCTTCACCCATTCTCTATTCCTAACTTACCCAAAACCTCTCCTAAAACCCCAAAAATCTCACCCACAATTCATACCCTACCTATAACCTCACGCAAGACCCTCCCGAATCCCTCGTAAAAACATGAGAGAGCATAAACCCAACTTTTCTAAGATTCTTCCATTTCCCACAAGTGACCAACATATGGTCATCAAAGACTATCATCAATCATACTGATTTCCGCATCGTTATCCTAACCGTGTCAATATTTGTGCATTGCAAGACAACTTGAGACTAGCGAGCTAATACCTACTTCAAAAAAACCCAAAACTATTCCTAATAATTAAAAATCTTATCCAGAGCTTCAGACTAAACCTCGTAACTCGACACCCCAATCAATTGAACCATTTGACCTCAATCACCTTTTACCTCACCTTTCTTATTGTTTTTTTGTGTGAGATACCTAAATCATTTCAATTTTAATAGGATCTTTACATTATGTATGATTTGACTAGCACTAATACTCGTTATATAAAAATTGGATTGACATCCTATTCAGTGAAGCATCACGCTCCCTGCATCTAGATCCGTTAGACAATCCACTCATTGTTTTGTTTAACTTCTTCGTGGTCTTGTTTTCTCCTAGCCAAAAGGAAGCTATCATGGTCATCATAGATCGTGAGTCGATACTTACATTTTAACTTCTACCTTCATCGTAAACAAATAAAACCTCCCGCACTCCAACTAATGACATTCAAAAACATTATCCAAGAAATTTTAGATAAAGGAGATGTTGTCTTAGACAATGCTAATGCTACATTGCCTAACTAGTACTCTCCATATCTTCTAAAACCCATTTCAAAACCACACCCTCACCATCCAAACCACTTATTCCTCATCCAATGACAATAATTTCCATAAGGTTCATGTTATTTTAGACATGGAACCCCGGTTATTTAGTTACTCATCATAACCTATGTGAAAAACCCCAACCTCGTATTTCTTTACCTACGAAGGATCATGTTTTATCTACTCCTCTACCCATGGAGGAGCCTATTTCACCTACTCTTCTACTCGTAGGAGAACCCATTACACCTTTTCCCTCATGTGCAGAGGGTCCCACCATACTCATACCCATTTTCACATAAGCCCACTATATCCATACTTTCTACCCACAAAGGAGCCAATCATATAACCACATGCTCCAATTTCTCTGATCACATCATTTCAAGATCCCTCTCTCCCTCTGATTCTATTATCTTAGGAAGAATATGAGAGTCCATTTCATCACCCCCTTTACCCATAGAAATCCCATTCATACCCTTTCAACGCATCAATGTTATGTCCCCTAGGTTTTCCAAGACCCTCTAGATCTCCTTACATCACATTTACCCGCTGAGACAAGGCAAACACACCTCATATCTCTTAACGCATATTCCTAGATTGGTATCACCACATGTTGGCAAGTGTCTAATCCAAAACCTACCTCATGCCTAGTTAGTCTCACAAATCATGTTGACACTTATTCTATATGGAACATCTTCGACTCCCCTTAGCCACCCAAAGATAAACATCGACTACTGACACCTCCACCATTTATCCACAAGCACCCAAAACTATGCCACCTATGCCCATCATAACCACCTATTCTATTATTCCTCTAACCACATTTGAATCATTAACGTTGACCAAAATCTCTTGCTCCAAGAACCATACCTATCTGCAAACCTTACCTTTTCCCAAATCCATACCTACATTAAGAATTATTTCGATACCAAGCCTATTCCCTTTACCGACACCTCCACAACCTATCAAAAATGGTGTTACCCTACCTAAAGTTAGGACTCAACCTCTTCAAGCACATAAACCAACACCTCCCACTACCATGTGATCACCTTCACCATTTATGTCTATCCTCGGTCCATACCCATCAACCTTAGTTAAGCCACCTCCTACCCAACGTGAAAAACAAGGCTACAATGGCTCACCTTAGACCAAAACCTATGTTTCCATCCATCCAACCTACCCTAATCAGGCATCCATCATCACCCACATCTTCCTTTCCACTCCTACCTACACCACCCCCATGTACTTTCACCCTTATTCAAATCACTTTCTCCACATGAAATATCCTTCTCCACAAAGCATACTACCCCCATCTTCACCGCACCCCCACTATCTCCATGGATTACCTATCCTCTTCCACCATCTACCTCCCCCTTTATGTCACACACTCCATCTTCACATTTACCCAAGAAAATCCAACCAAAACCCAATAAGGCGTATGCCGAGACTAAAATGACATTATCCACCAAACCCGTAATCAAGTTGAGTCAACCCCCTTCTTTCACCAGTATTACCCCATCTTCCAAACTCACCCACACTCACATCACACTGTGACCCATTGGCCGGGTCTTACAAAATATTCTATCTAACCTTATAGATACCTTCGTCATCACCTTGCCACCCCTTAAGCCTTATGAACCTACTTAAAACCAAACCAAAAGGGTTTGATGATACTAAAATTTGTGCCTACCATCATGTGCCAGGACATGATGTAGAAAATTGTAAGGCCCTAAAAACCATTCTCCTCCAAATTTATCCTCTCGAGGCCAACCTTAACAATGATGATCTTCTAGATGAGGACCCTATTTCACCTTCACCTATCACTACACACCTCCACCCCTTACCTCTTCTGTGAACTTTATCTCCACCTACACAAGAATTTTACCCTCTTCGACGTTTGAGATCAACATGATTAACATCACCATACACACCCAGAAAGACAAAGGCAAGAAGAAAATGATGGGCTCTTCCGCCACTCCTTTCCCCAACATTCCATCCATGCCTATACCAAAATCACTATCCTGTGGACCCATGTACCCCATTTCTAGCTTCAGGTGGCCTATCAGTACAATGATAAAACAATTACATCGGGTCCTCTCTTAAAATGTCTTTTTAAGATCTCATCCAAACCTCTAAATCTCATCAAAAGGCCCTCATGGAAGTTCTGTAATCCATCAAGGTTTTACCCAACAACCCTAAACTTATGGCCTCCATTATCACCCCGCACCATGTGGCCTCTCTTACCAACCCATCACCTTCATCTACACCCACTACCACTCGTTAAGTAGCAGCTCTTAGTTTCTCTAATGATGAGATTGTACCTCTTCAATTAGATGATCCTGATCCCGCCATTTTCATTTCTCATCTACATCGACAATACACTCATTGGCATGTTATGATCAATGGAGGCTCCAATATAAACATTATTTTCTCCCATAAATTTAACCAAATGCACATCCCCTCCAATTTCATGCATAACAACCTAGTTATGATGCTCCTTTAATAATGCCATAATCTCTACCCTGGGACTATCGCCCTCCACATTTGAGTGGGCCCTCGAGCCATTCCTAGAACTATCCAATGTATTAGAGGAGGAATTCTAGTACAACATGTTAATTGGATTACCCTAGATGCATGCCATGGGTTGTATTCCTTCCACCTTACACCGTTGTCTAAAATTCAAACATGAAGGACATAACTATATCATCCCCACCAACCCATCATCATTCAATACCTACAACATGTTGTATCGACCTAATGATGCCCTCATACCAGGCCGAGGTGCCTACTACCACTACTCCCCTTATCCTTCACCCATACCCACCAAAATTACCTCTACCACACCCAAATCCTTTATTCCTACTGCATCCACCACTTCCGCAGCTGACCTACCCACCGACCCTCTACCTCCCAACTAACCAATGCACCTTCTTCTATTCCAGCTACCCAAATATCCACTACCAATCCATTAGAAGGTGTTTTTCAATGTCTCACTCTGGGGGAGTACCACCTGCACAACATCGACACATTCCTTACTCCTCAAGAGTATGACAAACTTAACCAACACCCCACTATGACCATCTCATAGGAAATTTTTTCCCATATGGACCTCCTCCTCACATGTGTACTAACTTAACATATGGGGGAGTTAATACTCCCACCTACTCACCGAAATTCCTTCCCACACTTGAAGATTTTCCTCCGACCTTCAATCTCTCACCAATCATCAATTTTCCCACACCTTCCTCCATCCTTTGTGCTTGGAAGGGTTTTTGGCTTTGGCCTCTATGAACAAGGCTGCCATAATGTCATCCCATGCACCACCCATAAGCATAACGATGTAGTGGCATCAGATTTTCTGATCCATTACCCAAGAAATCCTGAGTCGGACCCATTGGGAATGATGCCCATTATCTAGCATGTTCATTAACTTTACCACCATCACCTACGAATTCTATGGATCGAGAAATCATTCCTCCTAACTTTTTTTTTTCTATAAACACCATTTCCTTGGGACCTCTAACCTATCAACGCGATGTGTGAGTCTCCCACTTCTATTCCTTGTCTTTATCTAGACATGATTGACAACAATACTCCTTCTATCAATGTTATTCAATGTGAGGACAATGAATCTATCCTCACCTATCTAGGTGTAGAGGAATACCCATAACAAGTTGAATGAATTGACCATTAAGGTCAACATTCACACTCAGGATAACCCCACATTTTAAAGATAAGACAATATTTAGACTCTCGAATAAGAAACCTACTCTTCTTTCCTCTACGACTGAATATAACAACAATTTTTCTTGGTCATATGTAGATATGCCTGGTATTGACCCTAATATCGTCACCCTACCTGATGTTAAAGCCGCGAAAGAAAAGCTACAGAAAATGCATCCACACATTTTTTCTTCGTCAAAGAGGAACTTCAACACCTTCTTTCTATTTCTTTCATTCTACCCATCGATTACCCTCAATGGATTTATAATATCATATTTATCACCAAAGCAACAAGGGACTCGCATATACACCAATTTCCATGACCTTAACCTTTCTTTCTTGAAAGATGACTTTCCTCTACCTAGTATCAACTAACTAGTTGATCTCACCACCGCCATGAGATGATCTTCCTCATGGACGGTTTCTTGGGTTATAACCAAATATTACTTACCCCGGAGGATCAACACAAAACCACCTTCATCAACCCTTAGGGGACCTTTTTCTATTGTGTCATGCCTTTCGGCCTTAAAAATGCTGGAGCCACTTACTAGTGCACCATGACCTATATATTCCATGACATTATGCATACCATACTGGAAGATTACGTGGATGACCTTTTGGGAAAATCCAAAACTCACGCTGAGCATTTTCCTATCCTTAAGGTCATCTTCAATCACCTCATTCAATATCATGTTCACCTTTAACCTAAGAAGTGCATCTTCGCCTTCCTTTTGGGTAAAATCATCAATTTCATTGTCTCTTTGCATGGCATTAAGGTTGACCCTTCAAAAATCAAGGCAATTCTCGAAATGCTTTCACACAAAAATCTTCATCAACTTCGTAGTTTGTAAGGCAAGTTACAATCTATTTGTCACTTTATTTCATAGCTCTCCGATTATTGCCACCCATTTCATAGTCTCCTTAAAAGGATGACTCCTTCGATGTGATGATGATTTCCACAAAGCCTTTGATGCTTTAAAACAATACCTCCTCAAACCTCCCATTCTCATTCCCCTAAGGATGACCAACCATTTTACCTCTACATTTCCACTACCGAGCATTCCTTGGGGTCCATACTTGCTCATCATGACAAGAAACACAAGGAGAAAGCGACTTACTACATAAGCCATACAATTTTACACTATGAAACTAGATATACACATGTAAAGAAGTTATGTCTATCTTTAGTAATTTTCTCCACTAAAATTTTCCATTATCTACTCAACCATAAAACCTTTGTTATCACCAATACGGACCCCTTACATTCCATGTATGCAAAACCATACCAACATCAATGTACTACACTTTGGCTCATGTTGCTTTTCTCGACATCGACCTCAAATTCATTTAATTAAAATATATTAAAGGACAAACCATGATTTAACCAACTAGCTAATGCCCCTCTTTTCGGCATTCAATCTTCCAATTTCAAGTTTCGTGACGAATATATCACTACCCTCTTATTTGACAATCCTTCCAAACCACCTATTCTTTAGTAAATGACCTTATTATTTAATGGCTCAAAATGCCAACATGGGGAGGTATGAGAATCATTCTTATTCCTTTAGATGGTGATCCAATGCCTCTATCATTCAAGCTTGACTTCGACTGTACCAATAACATCACCGAATATAAAGCACTCGTATTAGGTCTCCAAACCGCCATAGCCTTAGACATTAAATCCATTAATGTTTTTAGTGACTCTCAACTAGTTGTGAACCAATTCAATGGATCATACAAATTTCATAATGAGGAACTACAAAAGTACAAACATCATGTCGATAAAATCTTGACTATCTTTTGCCCATTATAAAATTCATACCATCCTGCGATCCAGAATAAATTCATGGACACCATGGCTTGTCTTGCTTCTCGATACCCACTCCAACCACAAAATCAAAAATATTTTTCACGGTACAAATATTTTAGTCACCCTCTTGCCTATCTTAGAGGTTGGCCTCATCGAAAACATCCCCATCGACCCACGTGATGTTTGGTATCAGCAATATTTTGATTATCTTTCCCTTTCCATTCTTCCTCTTGGCCTCACCCACAATGGTTTTCAAGCCTTCCTCCAAAAGGTCTCCCATTACGTCATCATGGGAGGTATCCTTTATAAATGTGGCTTTGATGGTATTCTACTTTGATGCCTCACTAGTTCTGAAACACCCTATACATAAAGGAAATCCATGATGGAATTTGTGGGGCTCATTTCAGTGGCCTCACTATTGCTAAATGCATCCTTCATTTTCGATACTACTAGATGACCCTAAATTGTGATTTTTGTGACTATGTCAAACATTGGTTGAAGTTTCAACAACATTCTAACCTTTATCATACCCCAAGTCATGCCTTTCAGTGTCGCACGAGACCTGTGGAACTTTTCTCAATGGGGTTTGGATCTCATCGGTGAGATTAACCATCATTCTTCTTAACATCATCAATGTATCATAATTGCAACTGAATACTACACCAAATGGGTAGAGGCCATACCCATCATTTCTACAAAATCTGAGAATTTTTTTAACTTCATCAACCACCACATCATTTTCTGTTTTGGTGTTCTTTACCACCTTATCACCGATAATGGAAAATAATTCAAAAATAAAACCCTATGGAAATTGTGTGATGCCTTTGGCATTCAACTTAGTTTCTCTTCACCTTATTACCCATACACCAATGTCTAAGCCAAATCCACCAACAAAACCCTCAACAAAATCCTCATGAAAGTGGTTGATGATATTGAAAAAGATTGGCACACACACATCCCCTTTGCCTTATGGGCTTATTGCACCAAGTATCCGTATATCAACCATTTCCACACCTTTCTCTTTAGTCTATGATAATGAGGCCATTCTACCTCTTGAAGTCCAAATTCCATCCCTTTATATCTCACTTGAATATATGCTCACTAATGATGACTTTCGCTAAGACCGTCTAACCCAACTTGAGTTATTGGATGAATGTCATCTAATTTATCTGGATCACCTCCAAGTCTACCAAAAACATATCAAATGTGCCTACGATAAACATATCCATGAAATTTTTTTCCAAGTCGGGGCACCTTGTCCTAAAATAAAATCAACATGTCACTAAAGATAAGAAAAGCAAATAGGGAAAATTTGTTCATAATTGGCTTGGACCCTATATCATTGCTCATGCCTACTTAATCAGGTGCTTATCATTTATCTTCACTCAACAAGAAACTAAACCTAAACCCATTAATGCTTTACATATTTGATCATTCTATTGTTGAATCATGTCCTAAAACACCTTTTAGAATTTACACGCTTGTCCCGAGAACTATTCACCTTCCATTTTACCAATTTAACGATCAAGAACTAAACAAGGATCATGTGATTCTCCGCCACTTTTCTACCTTATCTTCAATATGAGTATCATGGCTCTACTCATGGATACTTTTCATCTCTTCCAGATGGAATCCCATGGTCATTCATCATTTAAAAATTCCTCCTTCATGCACAACCTTTGTGTGTGCTATGGTTTTGTCTCTCATAATAGAGCATATCATTCTCTATAGTCTTGTCCATGACTTAAAAGTCCAACAAAAATAATGTTAGAAATACACTGGGATTCAATTCTTTAGTCAAACTTCCTCTCACAAGATGACTCCCTCAAAAATGACATCTAATCTTTTCTTGGTGCTATAAATAGACTATTCCTCGAAGGACAACTATATAAAGCTAACCATTCTATGCATAGTATATCCCCAAAAGAAGACTATTTATTGCAAAAACATAAAATAAGATATTCAAGCTTCCACATTGATCAACTTCACGAAGACGTCAAGGAGATAATATATTCATCCCACATAGACTTCCCACATGATAAATTTATAAAATCAAAAGAAAAAAAAAAAGGTAACATTTTCTTCATGGACTTGCCTATGTTGACCCTAGCTCTCTTGCCAATATGGCAGATCGTCATCACCGGCACCTCGGGCCGCACCAACCACCTTTCATCTCATCATCTTTTTCCTTCTAATTTTTTCCTACTAAAAATATGCCACAAAATGTGACATTTCATGATCATGTGACTATTTCACCTATGAATAGTCAATTATGCAAAAGCCTTCTAGGGTTTTATGTTCATAACACTAGTCTTGGGTATGCTAGAATCATCAGGTTCTTACCAATTAGGTGGACAATTTTGTCTCCTCTTACCATCTACCCTTTTTCTTACTTATTGATTCTCCTATACAGACCAGACCTTCGACCCCACCATTCATCATACCCATATTTACCCATACCTATTCAATCATGCCCTTAAAACACCCATACCCACTCACCCATTCCTATCACCTAAAATCTACCCATACCTATGTACTTTTGCATCAACAACTACCCATGCCTATTTTCCACCCAACACCTCATTTTCTCTCTTCCCGCAATTAACATAAACTCACCATAAAATACCCTAGGCCCAAGCATACCTTGATCCCACCAACCCATTCCTTTGCCTCACTATATTCCTCCCTAGCTTATGGGAGAACTACATTGGTCTGAGGCCCCTATTCACCGGGATTTGTAGGCAGCACTTCGAGGGCATGGAGCCTTGGGGGTAGCTCGACCACCATCCAACCTCTATACATGACTTTTTGAATCCATCATGCATATAAACATGACTCCATCATGCCTAATAAACCTAAGTTTCCATCATGCCTATAAACATGAATCATCATGCCTAAGAAAACCTAAATCCACCATACCTAGTCTAAACTCCATCATGCCTAAAACCTAACTCTTCCATGCCTATTTGGACTTCAATCTACCAAATCTATCATGACTGCCTAAAATCTCCATAACCATAAACAAAGAAAATACAACCAAAATTTTCATTCACATCATATCATACAAGTAATAAACAAACATCTGATATATCACCTAAAAACATGAATAATGCCAGACAACCCAATATAATGAATGTGCAGATATATATATATATATATATCTCGCACACACACACACACACACACACACACACACACACACACACACATAGATCATATACACACACACATCATCATCAGTATCACAAGAAATGTCATACATCCTCACTATCTTCGAAAGCACGCAGTTAGTATCCATAATCAAAATCCCAAAAAATCTCATAAATACATCCTCACTCTCTTCAACATGTAGGCCGATATATATCAAAAATAAAACCAACATGATCCTCTTAGGTGGCTACACATCACCCCACTGAGACCCTCGAGACCAGCCTCTCACCGCCTCCTCCTCCTACCATGTCTTTCTCCTCGCTAACATCTCTCCACCCTCCGGGGTCTTGATCTAATCTCTCTCCTGGCCTCTCCTAGGCTTCGCCTCCGTGAACTAGTATCCTTGCCTCGACTGGGCTCGCTCTCTCGGGCTCCGCCGCCCTCGTGCTCCCTAAGCTATGAGTGCATGATCTAGTCCTCTCACTCTTTACATGCTAGACTATGTAATCAGTGTAGGATGGGACATCAATGCTAGTAGTTGTCACGTGATCCTGGTAATAATTATCCTTATTCAAGGCCTCCCTGAACCATGCCATAAAAATTTTCTAAGGTGGTGCCATCATGGCCACCTTTCCACTTATACTTGATACCACCTATCCCTATGCTACCTCCTGTAATGCCATGAGACCTTGTCCCCCTACCTATGTAGGTCCCCGTAGGATATCATGACCGAGCCTATAAAGCCACCAATTTTTCCTAAGCTATGGGTAGATACCCCTGTAACCCTGTGAATTTTCTACGTAAGGTGGCTATCTTCCCTCCATCCTATATAGGATTCTGACCATGTACATGTACCTGCACTGTGCCTGAGCAACAATCAACTTCCCCTGTAGTGTAGTCACTTCTCCCAGCCAAGGTAGCTACCTCTGTCTACGTCGCTGTCAATTGCACTACTAACACTACCACATGTCCCTATAGTGCATCTCTCTACACTATCATAGTTTCCAAATTGGGCTGCCCTTAGCCGTGGTAATGGTGTTTATAACTCGCTGCCCACCAGTTGTCTATATCCATTATATACCCCACCATCATCTATCTTAATATCCACTAGAAACTCCTCTTAAATTACTAGCTCTATGGGGTGAGGTGGAGATAAAGGCCTCTCCACATCCTCCTATCAATACTACGGAAATGAAGGTAGTACATCCTATACTAGTCCGAATCGCCTTTGACTCTATCTACCGGGATCATCTTATGCTCATCGACATGCCACCCATGTATCCATCACACCATCTTACAAACCCTCAGTAGCTAATCTCCTCATGCCTCTGAATGCTGAAAATGACATAAGGCCACCATGCTATGTCCCTTACATATAGACCTTTAGCTCTCTGTCTTTAATGCACTACAACATATAAGAACGCTGCTCGTGGCCAACCTCCCGGGACCACCCATCACCTCGAATCTTGGTCCCTTCCCCCATGATGACACTTTACTACCAAAATCCTTATGGCCCCACTACCATAATGTGATCATAGGCCTAACAATGTAAAAGGAAGGTAAAAGACACGTCATATCAATGCATCTCTCTGATATCCCCACATCTCCCTGTATAAATGTACCAAGAAAATAGATGCGTATGTAAAGAAAACCACTCCTCGACCATGTCTTGTAGTACTCCCATCAAAATCTTGGGAAATCAATTGCCCTATGAATCAGGAAGTGCATAACACCCCACTGTAACCATCATCAACATGACTACCTGTGTCTCCTATGGGTGTGTGGCATACATCGCCCCATACACCAAGCTCAGATCTGTGCTTGGTCAACTCACTAGCCATCTCCTCGAACACTCCAATCATCATCTCGAAGGTGCCATCCATTGATACACTATAAAATATCTCCCAATAATTGGTAGCTGTAATATCTATAGACATCCTCTAGCGTGATCATCATCTCACCGGTAGGAAGGTGGAATGTGTTGGTCATTGCATCCCATCTATCGATGAGAGAAACCATGAGACTAGGATCCCATCAGATCCATATATACCGCCTGACCCCGATCAACCCTACCTCCTACATGTGGGCCCACTCCTCTTTTGTCTTACTACACCTCAACTCCTTTAGTAGGGTGATACTCTATCTCACAAAGGTCAACTATTTCGCTCCTACAATAACCAAACTCAACAATGTTAGGTCATGAATTCATTTTTTTCAAAACATAATTTTACCCCTTGATACCCCACTCATTTATCCCAATCCCACTTACTTACCCAAACCCGTACTCCACCGTGACCTAAGTCCCACCTATCCCCTACCTACGTTTACCTACCCTCACCTTCACCCACCTACTTTTCTCCCTCCTCGATCCCTATTCCCTTCATTTTTATCTATTTATCCTACCCTCTCTTTTCCACCCCATATTTGCCCTCTGCATCTAACCTATTTTGGCCATATCACCTTTTCACATTGACCAATATTAATCACCCATGACCACCATCGATCCACTCATGATTGATGTCATCCCTATGATTGCCATCGGTCATGTTTTTCCCCACCGATGTTGGTAATCATAACTAACGTGGCCGATACCAAACCGCATCGGCCTTCATGGTTCGCCCCAAATATGAACCCGTGGCCCTAAAATTCTAAAATTACCTAAAAACAACCTAAACCCACCCAAACACCACCCAAACCTTACCCCAATTCATTTTTACCCCTATTTAGCCTACATTCCACCCTCCCCATACCCAAATTGGTTCATTTTACCCGCATTTTCAAATTTTAATTTTCCCCATTTGTTCATTTTAACACCAAATTCAATTCAAAATACACAATAGGGGTTGGAACCTACCTCATCCCATTACCTCTTCCTCACTCAAGCACCTCTGGGTCTCTGCAATGGTGGACCTCCACCACTCCCTCCCGTTGTCACCATGTCTAAAATTGATCTCCCGATCCTCCAGCGAATCAACTCATTCCACCCGATCATGTGGACCCATCTTCCTCGCTCCAAAACCACTCACCTCTCACCCAATCAGCCTCAACTCACACCCGATCCCATTTTCCTTGACACTCATTTGACTATTCTTCCTCTAGAGCCATTTTCACCACATAAAAATGCTCAAATGAGCACTTTTACCATGGGTTTTACATTTTAACCCATCGATAGGTGAACCGATATCGGTCCAACCCAAAAACATGGTTCCATGCCCTAGTGTAATATATATTTCACCTAAACCACTATCGGTTCACCGAGACCATTATCGGTTTCACATGACCGATATCGGTCATGTTGCCTACACCCCATTTTGACTCTCCTCTTCATTTTGCCTACTCTAAATGCCCTCATTACCTCCCACCCGACCTTATTATTGGTTGGGGCATACTTTGGCCCCTACCACTACCTCATTTACACCACCCCTAATAACCATACCCTACTTTACCCAATATGCCCTTCAAATTATCTCGTACCCATTTTACCTCGTGATATGATACTTACCCTGACTATCCTCTGGACCTTACCTTGCCTAAATGTCATGTCATTTATCTAAACCAACCCATACCTTTTAGTGTACCGGATCATACCTAACATCTTACACCTAACCTCATTGTGATTCCTGACCATATCCTATGCCTTGGATACCTGAATCACTTCACCCTTATTGGATAAACCTATCGGCCTTTACCAATGTAGACTTTCATGGTCTTAATCCCGAGTTACCTTATCACAATCTATATATGTGCGTGTGTTAGATGGAACTTACCTATTACCCCACCTATCACCTGTCTTAAACCAATGGGCCTCACCCATCGCCTATGGCCTTACCTATCACACACCGACCCTTGGCCTGACTACCGATCACACCCCTACACAACATACCCCACCTCTTGAACACCAAATTCACTTTTCGTGAAGTACTATATAAAATCCACTCACATTTGTTAAATCCCAATGACCTTGCCTTACCTTAATGTTTTGTCATTTATCCAAACTAACCCATACCTTTGGTGTACCGGATCATACCTAACATCCTACACCTGACCTCATTGTGATTCCTGACCATATCCTATGCCTTGGATACCATAATCACTTCAACCTTGTTTAGATAAACTATCGACCTTGGGTGACATAAAGTTATTTGTTTTACAGCCATGTGCCTTATTGCATTTTACAACATGTGCGTTCATTCGAAAATCTCTACCCCATTACCTACACCACCTTACCCACTTTTTATCAAACCATTTTATCAAACCACCCACCGATTCTCTATTCTTCATCATTGAAGGCTTCCTAATTCTGAGGGGATAACTCATACTCTTACCTAGACAACAAACCTCTATTTTTTTAGTGGTCACTTACCAATACAAGCTACGTGAAAAAAAGGGGCAAAATGTAGACACCAAAAAAGCATCACACTTCATCATCCCCTCTCGAATAACCTAATCTCCCAACCATATTCTCCCTCTATACACCAGATCAATTTAATTACCCTTAATTGAATTATTTGTAACCCCCTCTCCATTTAATTCCACCCCTAACCATGACCCTTAATTACACTTAACAATTTAATTAAATTCAACTAATTAAATTAAACTAATCCACCTCACCTTGCCACTTTCCTATCCACCTCACCTGACCACTTTCCCATCCACCTCACCCTTCCACCCATAAATCCACCTCACCATTCCACTTCCCCCTTTCCCATACCTTGCCCATACCGGGACCCACTTCTTCCACAAATGAAAATAGTGGCCAACCCACCCACATGCCTCCATTTTTGTCTTATTATCCATAAGAGGTGAGTAGGCCATGTGGTAGACCACTTAATTCTAAGTGGAGAAAGCACATTCCCCACTTTCTTTTAAACTAACCTATCCCGACCTGATCGATGTTGGTCACCCATAAACCGTTTTCTTGGTCACGTGGGACCAATGTTGGTTCCTGTAAATACACATTCCCATCTCTTCTCAAAGGGTTGGTTGGTTGGTTGAAAGGTTAGAGCTTATATTTTGAAAGAAGCATTAGTTTGAACATATACAGAGACTCACAAGATCATTTTTGAGACCATTGGAGCTAGAAGGAGGACCAACAACAAAGCTCTACCCAACCAAGAAGGAGAGAAGCTAGGAGAGCTCAAGCAGAGCATTTCCCACGACCAGCTAGTCTCCACCAACATTCTCACCTTTTCTCATCATCATCTTGCCTTCTATACATGTTGGAGAACAAGTAAGTCCTTCCTCACCTTATTTGTTTGTTCTAGAAGCTATAATCTACATTTTAATTTTTTTTTCTCCACCCAAATCTCTTCTACACAACCACATTCACCAAAAACTCCCCATTCACCTCCATAACTAATATGGGCTCTAGTTGACCAAACTTCGAGCCTCCATCCCCTTCGTCTGCCTTTTACCTAAGTACCCTAACTCTCTGTGCAACCATAGAGGGAACCTAAAACCCATTCTACAAGTAATACCTTCAAGTTTTCCATAGTAATTGACAATAGTTACCCTAACCATGGTCGATCTTCCATATACTAATGCCATCGGTTCACATAATTGGTACCGGTCACTATGACTATCACTTACTCATTCTTTAGTCCTTAACTTACTCCAAAACCTCCCCTAAACCCCACAAACCTCACCCACACTTTCTACCCCATCTGTAACCTCACACAAGACCCTCCTAACTCCCTGTGCAAACACAAAGAGAGCCCAAACCCCTCTTTTCAAGATTCTGCCATTTCCCATAGTGACCGATAATGGTCATTACAAGACCATCATGGTAACACTCAGAACCACCATTGGTCAACTGACCGGGTGTGGTCTCTATGCATTATAAGAAACCTTAAGACCAGCAAGCCAATACCCACCGTAACTAACCCTAACTTACCTAACAGTCCCATACCATTCCTAATCTTACCAAGGACTGCAGAAACCCAAACCTACCAAGAGCCTATACTGCACTCCGCAACTCAACACCATCATCCTAAACCATTTTGACCCCAATCACCTTTTACCTGATCTTTCTTATTGTTTTGTGTGAGATACCTAAATTGTTTCAATTTCAATAGGATCTTTACTTCATGTATGATTTAACTAGCATTAATACTACTATATAAATGGGTAAAGAGATTCAAACCTATTCAGAAGCATCACGCTTCCCGGATCTAGCTCCCACTAGGCAGTCCACTCATTGTTTTGTTTAACTTCTTCTTGTGGTCTTGTTTTCTATCACAGGTAGTTCCTCCTAGCCAAAAGGAAGATCTCATTCATAGCCTAGGTTGGGAGTTAGATACGCACACATTTTACCTTTACCTTCATCGTAAAATGTAAACATCCTACACAAAAACACTATCTCGTATCATTAACTGCTTTCTAAAATGGTGAAACACATGGATCCGACTAATCAACCTACAATCTTTTGTATTATGAGTCATGGAATAGAAAATCTTACAATAGTAAGATACATTCTTTCTTATCATGCATTGTAATAACGGGCATCGGTTTTCATCTTGGTCTAAATGACATATCTCATAGTCGTAGTAATATTGAATGCACTCGATTGGGTGGGGAAAACTATCCTTAGTGTGCCCTTCAAATTCATAGTCATACACCAAATTCTAGTGTGTGTCTCATGTGCTGAATTAGCCGATAGTTTCTCCAATCGCTTTTGCCATAGCTATAATATGTGCCTCCAGAATTGGCTCACTCGAGTATCTATACTCCCTACTACTTCAGCATGAAAATCACCCTTAAGTGCTTCACATAAAGTTCATATATGTGTTATGTAAAAACACCCTTCTAAATGGTGTAATCAACTCCCCCAACAAACCACTATGTGTGCTAGCTTGTGTGAATATCATACAAACGTTTTGACAACAATATTTTGAAATGGGAATTATATTCCCAAAAAATATTAGTAGTGCCCTACTTAATATCCTGAGGGCAACTTATACTCTTTGTCTTAAACTCGCAGATACGAAAATCCTTAAGGAAAGCCTCCCGTAATGCTTCATAATCTACGCAAGTCTAATCAGGGTCAAACTTCCTGTACTAACTATGTGCGTGTCCCCTCGTAATGTAGTTGCAAATGACTTACCTTGGGCTCATAAGCCATAATTATCTTTGCGTACCATAATTTCTCACACATGTGCACGTGTTCAACATCATATTATATGACCCTATACTTTGGAAGATGGAGAGACATCTCTATGTAAATATTTTGGGGTTGATGAGGACCCTGCCCACCTGATCCAGAACCTCTTGTGTTACCTCTACCTCTAGAACCACAAGATCCACCAGAACTAGAGCCACCATGCCTCCCGATCCCCCACATGTATCTCGGGAAGAGGACCATGTGGATACTACCACCTGTTTCCCTACAAAGGGTACTAAACTAAACTCCTACTTTGAGCTCCACAAAGTGGTACTACTCCTAGAAGTGAGTCCAAAATTATGTGTGCTTGAGTTTTGTGCTAACAATATGCCCGAAAAGGAACCTAAAAATAACAAAGAAGAAATTTTCCTCGCCATAGATGCACTTTCTACTCGATTAACCCCTTTTCTACTACTCCCAAAATTAGCTTGTGACTTGATCACCGGTTGTGCAGATATTGGAAAACAAAGTGCAGGGCTAGGTTACAGTAGATTCGATACATGCCTATGGCCCATGTCATCTCTACTGGCGCACACCTATGTGAGGTCGAGGAAGGTTCTCTAGTATGCTTGCCCAAATGGGGAAGTTCCAGATGCTCTAGGTCCATGCCTTCTACGTGATCTCCAAATCCTTCATAAGCCATCTCTCTCCTCAACGCCATCCAATCGAAAATATCATGTTACTTCTCTATCTCCCTCTCATGCACCTAATTGTACTTAAGCCACCTTTCTTCCCTTTTCTCTTCTCTCGCTAGGTCCACCATCCTTCACCAAACCTCGCTTCGCCCTACATGTGGTGGGGTTTATCAAGCCAATGACTTCTCTTCCAAGTTCAGGGTTACCATCAAGATTTTGATTGCTATTGGAATGCCTTGCAAATAAGTTCCCCTTGGATAACGTAAAAAATTGAACTCAACTACCTCTAGGTAAGAATAAATGGAAAATGAGTACTCCAAATATAGCTATTTAGAACACCACATAACCAAGTGTCTATAACACACATCCAAATCAGATCAACATCATAGAGGTCCTGAAATTATTCCTACATCTAGACAAGTGTGTGATACCTCCAATTCCTTTTAGATGCATAAGAAACTAGCCACTTGTACAACTCTACTAGAAAGATAACAAATAAGCTCTCATATAAACAGTCATACAAATTTTACTCCACCCAAAAGTGTACGTTAAAATAAAATCTAGTGCTAAACCTCTGAGCGTACTCTTCTTCCAGATCCTTTATCCACTCATCAACACTTGCTAAGGTCAAATGATACGTCTTCATCACGAACCATCCTAAAAATAGCTAAAAAAGAGGCCCCAAAAATATAACCAATGATGCAACCTTGAATCCATTATATAAAACCTAGGCATGCTGACACATCACCTAGCCCAAGATGAGCACTCACCTAAAGCATGCAAAGGTACCATGCCCCTCTTTAGATTTTATTATGTAGGATGTTAGTGTGATGAAGATAAAGCATATATTCAGATCCATAAATAAACATAAACATTCCACAGAGCATACTCCTAGATCTAGATCTTATAGAATTATGAATTAAACAATACCTATAATAATATCACCCATAAAAGAACTAGTTACAAGTCATGTTTAACATCATTATCCAGCCAACATACTCCATTACATTAAACACTGTAAAACATAAAATCTTCTTACATTAGAAAGTATCACCATAAGTCATGCACACATCAGATCCAACAACATAACTCTACAATAATTCACTCTCTCTAAAATAGATAGTTCACTACATATTTATAGGGCTGCGAACTTTCCCTTCACCACCTACACACTTCCTAAAATAGGTCACATGCTGGTAATAGCCATGTGCATTTACAATAACATGCACACATGCAAGTGTGCTAATAATAAACATCCTATAGTTAACTGGAAGAAGTAATCCTATTATTAACTCAAGCTCATGCATGATGCTTATCAGTCACTCACTCCCAAAATATCATTTGCATGTTGTGCAAGTATCCATCCCAATGTGTGCTCTGCACGCTATCTCCAAAAATATCCTATATCCATGAAAACAACTAAGTCCTGAATCAAACTATCCTGATGAGTGCTTCCTTTCCTATCATTCCACACCTTTAAATGCGCCTTGTTCCCACACACGAATCCTATGCATGTCTTCTCCTTAGCATAATAGTATGTCTTCTCAACATACAAGAGATTAGGTTCTCCTTCGATGGGTTCATAGGATCATGCCACAACTATGCTTTTTTAACATGCAAACTAATAAATGTGAGAAGTTTGTTTTTTAATGGGAAAGTTGATGAATGTGGGAAGATTTCAGGATGCTCTTGATATTTGAATTTTTGAAGGTTGAGCTTGATGTGAGAATCATTTTTATAATGATATGGGTAGCCATATTTCAAGGGATTGGTATATAATTTTGATTTTTGATTATCCATCCCTAAAGGGACCAATTCTATATTTTAATAGGTAGCTATCCTTTCGAGGGATCAATTTGTCCTTTTTTGACAATATGATTAATAGCTATCCTTTGAGTGAGATGTCTATATTTTGATATGATGCATTCGTAAATATTCTTGAATTTTTAGTTTTTACTAAGGGCATGCCTAGTAGACCATTTAGAGAAGTGGAAAATATTTTTGCACACTGATATCACACATGGGTATCCCATAACATGTTTTTAGTTGATAGAAAAAGGTGGATGGATGTAATTATCAAGGGGTTCCTACTAAATAGAAACTTATCCATATGAAAGATGCAATGAACAGAGCCATGATGCTCATATTTAATGTCTTGATTATAGGATAGTGATGATAGACCACATGCTTTCAAATCATTACAGTGCTAAAATGATAGGTCAAGCGATGGAATAAGATCACCGATGTGATTAATGTCATGAGAGTTGATGTGTTAATAGTGGAAATTCCATACGTGTAAGGAATTTAAAGGTTCCTTTTCAAGTGTACCATCAAGGGAGACCAAACGATAGGCTCTCTGCTTAGAGATGTTTTTACCTTTCTACTTGAATAAAATAAAGTGAAGTGATAAAAATACCAACCTCTTAAGACACGATGGTTTTAATGATACCTTCGTAGAGATGGATGTTGATGCTTGATGTTGATAGAAGTTGTGCTCCATCCAAAGTGTATACAAGTTCCTTTCTTGTAAGAAAACTCGCGTTTAAAAGACAATAAACAAGTTAGATTAGATAAATAGATAAGCGACCTTCTTGGTAAAGGCTGATTTAGGGAATCCAAAAGGTTTTCTCAAAGGATGTCATCTCACCTTAAAAAAATCAAGTGAATTACAATTGATAAATGATGGAGGAATACAAGATAGATACGAGATAGTAGATAAATATGACTAGAACTCAAGATTGAATGGTAGGTCCTGTCTAGCTTTGAATGTGGCCCAAGCAAGTGTGGATGCAATCTATACACATTCAAAATAATTATACTGTAAGTCTATAACTTCTTGTTCAATGTGTGTAAGAATTCAATATGATATTTAATTTCTTGTTTGGTTTTAGCAAATCAGATTGCATAGAGAATTAAATTGTGAATGATGTTGAACTATTCCCAATAGAAAGGTTGTTTGACTATTGGCAATGAGTGAATACTTGTGATTTCATGTGATTGACCACCAATTGCCATCTAATAATGAGCCATGCTTAAAAACATGTTAGAAGCAACAGGTTTGATAAAACAGATAGGAAATACTGGATAAAAATTGATAAAAGTTGACAAAGGATAAATTTGACAGAATCGTTGGTGATTTAGGTGATTTTGGACAATTTGATAAAATTAAATGTTTAAGGTTTCTAATTGATATTTCAAACTGATTTGAAAGCTAGATATGACTGATAAAGGAAAAATGAAAATTGAAAAAGTACCTTGAATCGAAATGAAGCTAAAATATGCCTCAAACCTTTCTTGAGGATGATCTTGTGATGATTGACATGGTATGTAAGTTGAATGACGTAAAGTTGATCTATGTAAGCTCTAAAATGAGCTAAAAATATTGATGATGATTCATGCTAATGATTGATGATAACTTAGATGTCTTAGAGCTAAGTGATGATGTGCAATATGCTTAAGAATAATTCGAAAGTGAGAGCTCGAGATTCAAAATTGAGGATCCTTGAAAGCGGCTGAATTTTTTTATTTATAATCGCTTGGTTATTACCCTGAATCACTAGGATCTAGTTTTCTCATATTTTGATGGAAAAGTGGTTAAAACCACTTCCAAAATGAAGTTTTTAGTTTGGGTTTCAGGTAAATAGATTGCTAAGTTGTTGAGGATGAGTTGTGATGGTTAAGGGGGTTGTGAAATGATTAAATATGATTTGTTTTTATTTAATTTTGATTTTTGGGTGGTTTTAAATGGTTGAATGGGATTTAATAGCTATAGAAAGGATATTTACGTGTGGTAAAATAAAGGATTTATGACTTAGGATAAGGTAATTTATGAGTGTAAATGATAAACTGGATTAATAAGGGATAAAGGGGACAAAGGGTGCAAAGTTTTGGTGTCTACACTCCTGACCCATAATTGTGAGTGATGACATATGGACCGATCCAATTAGGGGAAAATTTCAATGTTTACTCCTTTATGTAGTATCGACATTTTTATTTTATTTGAAGACGAGATCCCCAATATTGAATTCATGTTCTTTGAAATGTTTGTTATATGATCATTTGATGTGTTATTGATAGACATGCTGATGTTCGAGAGATGTTAGGCGATGTTCATCTAACAACTTGAGTTGTGCTAGATGTTCTTGACAATAATCCTCATAAGAGATAAAATCTCTGAGGGATATGTGGAATGATGGGATCATAACTTCAAGGGGTAAGAATGCCTTGGAGCCTTAGAATAAAGAGAAGGACATAAAATGTGTAGGAGTACAGATGTTAGTTTGAGAATCCCAGAGAGAAAACAAGATTTGGATATGCCAATTCCTACGTGCTTGGTCAACAATTTTCCTGATAATTTTGTTAAGTGTCTTATTAGAATATTTTTCTTGTCAATTTACTTAAGGATAATAGGGAGATGAAAAGATCATTTTGATGTTGAATGTGTCGCACAATTTCTCAACTTCCTTATTCTTGAAAGATTTTACATTTTCAATGACTAGTTTTTGAGGGATGCCAAAACGACATATGATGTGTTGCTAAATGAAGTAGATGATTTTTTTTTCTTTATTAGAGACTAGAGGAATAACCTCTACTCATTTAGTGAAATATTCAATAGTCAGTAATGATATAGTTGCGTCATTGTGATGAACAAGGGTTGATGAGACCAAAGAGGTCGGTGGGTCAGCAGATCCCGACTAGGTATGTGAGTGATATTGGATTGTTTTTGACATTTAACACACTTCTTGACATATGTGCAATAATCATGATTGACGGTAGGCCAAGAATAGACCATTCATAGGACACATTTAGTGATAACCATACCGTTAAAGTGTCCACCACATATACCATCGTGGACTTATAAAATAGCTTTAGTGGATTAATGGGATTTGAGGCATCATAATAAGAGGCCTTCAAATCTGAATTTGTATAGAATAACACCTACTATGACATATTGTCAACATGCGTTAAAGAAAATATCGCTTAGCGTTCATAGATAGTCCAAAGGTAATTTTTGAATCAGTAGAGATAGTCAAATGTTTGAGTGTACCAGAGGTCTGTTTGATTATCTTCTATGAGGTTAAAATATGGAAGTTCATTATTTTGGGATGGTTGATCAAGTCTATGCACAAAAAAATATTTTGGAATCGGGGTTGATATGGGAATGAGTGATGCAAGAGAAGCCATGGTGTCTCAAATTTTTAAAAAGATTGCAGAACTATTTGAATTGTGTAATGGTCAAAGGAATCTAAGAGGAATTCAAGAATGGTTTTAAATTTTTTAGAATCTCCTTTTTACATTGATAAATTACTTTAATTTGATTGATTAAGAGTTGATAGTATCCTTAGATGTTAACGATTTGAACACTAAACATGATAGTAGTTATGAGACCCATGATAAGAGATTCATATTCGACAAGGTCATAAGGTGCATTAGAATTTTAATTTGAAATATAAAGGGATAGGATTCCCACATGGAAGTATGATAATGATACCAGCTCTTCCTCCCCTTTACTGACACTTAGATCTGTTGAAGAAAATTTTCATTTTAATAGGAGTGTATTTGGGATCGATGGTGTTGATAGATTCATCAGGAAATTATTCATGCGGTAGTTGATTTTTAGGAAGAGGAGATTCAACAAACTAGTCGGCCATGGATTTTCCTTTAATATAATTTTAGGAGATGAATTCTAGATAAAAAACAGTTGTCATAAGCATGATCCACCAAGTGATATAGTCACTATGATATGGTTTAAAATGCATAGTTTTAAGGGAATTGAATTTGGTGACAACATATGTTTTATGATTAAGTAGATAATGATGAAGGTTGGAAGTTTCAAAGTACAAGGAAAAACATAACTGTTATTCTTTGGTATAATGGGTTTCATAGTCATGAAGTGTGTGGATTATGTAATAAATAGCATGTTCACAACCTTGATCATATCAATGATCAAACATAACACCCAAGGCATGATCAATAGTGGATATGTAGAGATAGAACATATCCCCCTCACATGGAGGTGTAAGCAGAGGAGGTGATAAAAAGTATTTTTGAGGTCTTCTAAGGCCTTTTAACAATTTTGATCCCATTTGAAGTGGAAATCCTTTTGAAGGAGATAATAGAAAGGATGAAAATGATCTAAAAGTTGTGCGATAAAATGATAGATGATTGAAGTCTACCTTGAAGGTTGTGAAGGTGTTTGAGATTTGATGGATGAGGCATTTCAACAATGGATTTGATCTTGGTGGGTCTATTTCAATGTCCCTCATAAAAATGATGAACCCTAGGAGATTTATGATAAGAACACTGAATACACACTTAGAAAGGTTAAGACGAAGGAAATATTGCATCACTCAAGAAAAGATTATGTTTAGGACATCGAGATGGTACCTACATTGTTTATATTTTCCTAAGAGGTTGTCACCATAGTCTTCTATGGTTTTGTGGATGAGGTCATGCAAAATGTATGTCATTACACTTTGATATGTGGCCCCTACATTTTTAATTCCAAAGGGCATAACACAGTAGAAAAAATTCCCCCAAAGAGTAATGGAGGACATTTTATGTTGATCGTTGGTAGCAATGAGGATTTGATTCAGAATGACAAGCCATCCATAACGGAAAGAACTTAATGGCCCAAAGTGAGATTGACGAGATGATTGATTTTTGAAAGAGGAAAATCATCTTTGGGACAAGAAATATTTAGGTCTCAAAAGTATGTGTAGATACATAACTTTCCAAAGGCCTTGATTACGGGTATAATATTAGAGACTCATTGTGGATAATCAACGGGTAAGATGAAATTAAGCATAAAGAAGATGTTGTAACTCTTATTTGATTAGAAGATCCATACAAGGATACATCCTACGTATATTTTTTAAATAGGATTAGTGTTGGGATAGGTGAAAATATTGTGAATGATAATTTTAGGGTCAAGACTCAATATTTCTCTATATGACCATGCATAATATTGACTATGTCTAGAGAGGAAGGTGGTGAATTCCTTCAATTCTTTTGAATATAAGGATTGACCAACTTTGACTATGTGAGGATCCTGTGAGATTCCCTATGTTGATGTCGATGGTGGATTTGTTAAGGAGTGTGGATGTGTTAGGTGGCATATTATGTTGAAGATAATGGTCTTCTGTCCCCATATAAGATAGGATAGACTAGTAATCATGGCATTGAAGTATGTCAATGATAGCGGTGTCTTCCCCTACCATTTCGGTAATACAAGTGGGAGGTTATTAATACTATTATTAGCTTGATAATTAAGTGTTCCTAAAGTAATCATATTGGCTAAAAAAATTCAGATGGGATGGAAATGGTGTCATATGTGTCCATAGGTTCATCATGTAAGGATGGAGAAGATGGTTCTAGTTTTGTTATGGATCTTGATGCAATGCTTATAGAGGATTTTGAGGCCGATTTTTTGAAACCTAACCCGTATTTCTCATGAGGTTTACGGTAATGATCAAGGATTAGGTCATGAATAACCCATTCATAACATCCGAGATCAAATCCCTTCGAGGAACAACGATGGAGTTACATTTACGCAAAGGCTTGGTTATATAGAAATGAAAAATATGATATGAATGATTTTATGCAATGTTGATTGTTGTAATATGGGGAAGGACAATCAATCGCTCCGTAGATGAGATTATTTTTGAGATGTGGAGGGATGAAGGAGATAACATCTCCGATGTTAGGTTGCATACAAGTTGTTTGTTGGGTCTTCCATATGTCTTCTAGATAGGAAGTGCATTAAGGGTGAGGAGGCGATACTCCCCCTGGGTGAAAGACATTGCATGAAATCATAAATGGAGGTATCATTTTGGTGGAAAGAAAAGAACTATTGGAGGCTTTATTAGAGGATCCCGAGTTCATTTTAGGAAAAGTCACGTCATTAGGTTGATACATCATGTGATATGCCTTGAAAGGGTTTGAGTCAGCTAGAAAATGAAAGATTTATATTCATATTTATATTTGAGACAATGATGGATGGTTAATGGTATATACAATGCATAACATGTATCCAAGGTCATCTTAATAACATGTTATATTGAAAATCTCCTTCTACCAGATAGAAGATTTCATGGAGGGTCTTGATGTCAAATTTTATGGGTAAGATAACCGTGCCTAATGTAGGTGTGACGTTGTCATCAAGGCTCATGATACTATAGGTGACTGGGTCAACAATAATGTTGGGTAAATAGATTCGATCAAAAGTGTGTGATGATATAATATTGATGTTGGTGTTGTTATCAATCATGACTCTTTAACAAGAGTATCATTGATTTGGGCAAGGATGAATAATGGAAGGTCATGGTCTTCAAACTTGTAAGGATGGGATTTGAGAGCTATCGAAAGAGATGATAGTGGACCTAGGTTCATGAATGGTGTGGATCATCTGAGGGTACTAATATGGATTGAAGTGCTTCAATCATGGCTTGTCTATGTTGTGGTGAGGTTTGCACAAGATTGTAAAGGGATGTATTTACTGGAGCTTGATGGAGTTGTGTAATTATGGTGTTTGTACGGAATGATAGATTAGGTAAGTGGAGCGGTAAGGATGAATACCTTATATTTGGTAGAAGGTGTTGGATTAGGTGATTATGGAGCAAGAGGGATCGAGACCTTATAATTTCTTTAATATGAAGTCATAGGGTCTTGTGCATGAGCTCTGGAAGTTATATGCATACGTCAATTTGATGTAACAAGGATTTTCTAGAAGAGTCCTTGCCTTTGTTAGATATAGATGTAGTGTTAGGTAATGGTTTTGGTGTACCGGGTTTAAATGTCCGATGGGTTGTTATGACTGAATTTTATTATTATCGATTTATGGGAAATAAATCCTTTATTAGTAAGGATTTGAATAACAATATAAACCGCTTAGTCCTTGGTAGTATGTCTGGTGTTAATTGATAATCACAAAATGATTCAAAATTATACTAGGAGGGTTTCCACCCCAAAAGCCAAATGACTTGAGAGGAGGAAGGGCTATGATAGATTGTTAGATGATCCTTTCAAGGATTTTTATAATGTCCTCTCAATGCTAAGGTTGAGGGGATTGGTGTTTCATAAGATGATCTAGAAGTTGGTGTTGGAGAGATAATTTTTCATGTGAAATGTTTAGGTGTTAACCGATGGACGATTTTGGATTTTATAATAACGACTAAAAATTTAGATGAGGGTTACGAATCCATAATAGATGGAAAGAAATTTAGATCATGTACTAACATCATCATATAATTTCATGGTATGATTGTAGATGGAGGGATTAGAGGTCACGTAGTGGATTTTTTAAGATTTCAAACATAGTGTCGGGTGACATGATTTTTATAAGATATTTTTATGATTTATATAATGGGTTATTTTTCTAAGGGTCTTGAAGAAGACATATGTGAGTTTGAAGTAGATGGGGTGGATGTGGAGAGATTCATGGTCTTACCAAAGGCAAGGATAGGAATTCGTGTGATTTTATAGGTTCTTCTAGGGTAGAAACACTAGGTGTTGATGATTTGGACCATTAAGATGACGTTTCTATAATAGTAATAAGTAGGTATTGATGACATGGATGTTTTGGACTGACACTTCGTAATAGGGGTATTAGATTCGAAGGTGTGGATGATTGATTTTGATAGTGTTAATAGTGTGATGAGAGTGGACAACGTTAGACTATTGTTGACTAGTGGATGACACATGGTTGGGAAATGGCTGTTTTAAGACATCGAAGTTTTGATTCAGAGGTGCATTTGGATAATCTAGTTACAACTCACCTTTTTCGATAAGGTCCTAAAAGATGTTTATAAATGAACAACACCTTTTAATGTCATGAACCTTGACCTAATGGTATTTATAGTAATAATTATCTCGATACTAAGAGGGTTTTGAGATAGATGTGTCAATGAGACAGATAGGAGGAATGCTGATCATACATGCAACTAAGATTTTATCGGAAACCATTGTAAGATTCACCGATAGGTGTATAATTACATTGAGGATGTGTGCATTTGAGAGCTGAATGTTCCTCGAAGTACATTTTAAGACAATTACATTTGCTAAGGCTTTAGATTTGTCATGAATAGAAGATGGTTTGAATGAGGATGTCGGATTAGGATTCTTTAATCTAAGCTTAACCCTACCGTCCATTGAGAATGCAGAGTTATAGTTTCGAGACATAGTAAAGGATTCGTTAAACATTTGAAAATATGGAATTTGTAGTGTCGATTATATATGTTTCGCACATGAGTGAGAAAATAGATTGATTAATTATATTTGTGGGAAGGAGAAAGATGATTGATTAATAATGACCCTCCACCATGTGACAAAATCTGCGATAGAATTTTCTTCAATTTTTTGATAGCATAAATATCGGTAATGGTGACTTCACAAGAGATTTTGATTGAAAAGTATTTTAAGAAAAGTCATGCAAGATGTACGAAGGAGAAGAGTGAATATTACGGGATATTGCTATACCAATCTAGTATGGGCCCAACTAAGGACATAGGGAATGTTCTCAAGCATGAGGTCTTGGTCATGTGTGATAAGGTAACATGCATGATAGAAGGCCCAAATGTGTTGTTGAGGGTCCTCTTTGCTATATAATTTAAGGAACTTAGGGAGTTCCTAGTGTGGAGGGTATGATTTGTATGGTATAGAGGGATGAATGGGTTTGTTTGCAAACTGTTCATAATATAGCATATTTTTGGAACCCATGGAGGTAACTTCAAGGCTAGAGATCATGTTCATTAATGGATATAAGGGATCATTATGTGTTTTTTGTTGTTGGTGATTGAATGATGAAGGGCATGGTTGATTATATGTATGCAGGTTTGGTTGTTGATATGGCTAATATGGTAGTAGGATATTGCGCTTTGGAGTGGAAGCACTCATGGGAATATTGTATGTTGGATGTGAGACTAGAGGTTTTGAGGGTTGGATGTAAGGATACTAGATACACATCGAAGTATTCAGAACAGGATGTGATTGTTGGGGTATATAGTGGGATGGATTGGAAGTATGGATAAAGGATTATATTATTTTGACATGTATTGAGATGAGATGGAAGTGTTAATAAATGGTTGGTATAGTTGAGGTGTGTACCGAGAGGGATTTTTGAGATAGAGGTGGTTAATTATTGCTATGAAGAATGGTGAACACTAGAGATATATATCATATTGATAAAGGGGTATCAATGTTGGGATGGACATGACCACGTTCTAAATGGATGACATGGGTTGTTGTGAAGAAGTAGGTTGGGACACACTAAGTGGGATGGCTATCGAGATTATAGGAGGTGTTTGGAGAGTACTAGAGACTATAGGACCAAAGGTGGAAGAAGATGTGTTGATGTTATTTTGTGAGGAGGAGCTAGATGAGAGATCTGGTGAGGATGATGATTGTTGGTTGGTCAGTATCTTGTAGAGAAATGACATTGAGGTTAAAATTGATAACGGGGTCGATGACATGGGAATTGATATTCTAGACTAACTGGAAATGGAATAGGTATGTAGCTATTGGATGAACAACTCGTGGATAGGATCAACAAGCCAAGAAAAGTCATAAATCATATTGGTGACAAGAGGTCATTGTTCAAGTGTGGGTTGTTGAATAAGGACACCCTAGGCAGCTAAGTAGACATTGAGAGCCACAAGGTTTGAATCCATAATATCAGTGAATACTAGATCACCACTATTAAAAATTAAAGGAATGGATGGATATGGGATTTTTGATGTAAGTGCAGATTGACTTCTCGGAGAGTGTGGGGTTCTTGATCATTTTTAGAGGTGATGAAGATGCTTGATATTGTTCAATGATACGTGGGATGTCATCAAAGTGAGACAGGACATTTTATAAGGACTATTGGAAATGGTTAGTCATGTTATCAAAGTTTTTTAGATGGGATTATTGTCTAGTTAGGGCCATGAAATAAAAAAATAATCACTATAAAGAAAAATAAGCTAGATGGTTGACTACAATCAAATCAACAATTCACACAAGAATTTTTTTGTTTATCTTGATTAAATTAGAAAAGGATGAAATGTAACAAAATTGTTAAGAGGTAGTAGTAAGTTTAAAATTTGTGGTTGGTTTCAAGTGATATTAAAGGATGGAGTCCTCGATATAATCAAAGGTAGGTAAGGCTAGAATCTATGTTGGTGTTGGTATGAGGCATGGTATTTGAGCCTACTCCCTCACTTCATGGTCCCAAAGTGATACGGGTGTTGGGTTCTTAGCTAATATACCACCCAACAACTTATTTAAACTTAGCTAGAACACTGAGCTAGATTATCCTCTTGGTGATGAAATATAAGAAGGTTCACATGGGAATTAGTTTTTAAACGTAAGTTGTATTTGAGGTGGTTTGGTTGTGTGTGAGGGGAGTTAAGTGAATGTAATTCATTAACTCATAATTAAGATTTGAGATCAAGAAAGAATAAATGTTCATTTTAAATCCCAAAATAAATGTTGATTTGATGAGGACAAACAAACAAACACAATGTTAGAAACAAAAATGATGAAAGAAGAAAACATACCTCACGATCACTTTTTTTTCCTAATTGATTTTGATGTAATTTTTTGATTTTAGCTTTTTTTTAATGCAAAACAGAAAATCCAGAGCATAGAACCTCGAATATTAGGTGAAAACCAAAAACAAAGGACATGAAATTAATCTAAAAGGAAATTGAATGAGTAATAAAAATAGTTCACAAAATTCATCGACGACATCGATTAAGAAAATATTTTAAATAAATAGATGTTAAATATAAATTATGCAACAATGCATATATAAATAATTGAATTACATATTTGACCCAAGAAAGTAAGTTAGAAAAATATGAAACCCTAGTTCAGAAATGAAGATATAGAATACTTAGTTAGTTTACAAATAATCTGGACTACACCAAACCTGATGGAATGATGAATAGGAAGGAAGTGTCACACTTGAGCTCGAAAATTGTGTGGTTGCAGGATCTTCCCTGGACTAGGGTGCCTAGATAGGTTTGGGGGCATCTAGGGTACCTTTGCAGACCTCCTGTGGGTTCTTATGACTTCTTAGAACCTTAGGAAACCAATTTCACAGGGTTGTGAGATGTTTGTTGGATGTCACCTTTAATCACCTATATGTCGATGTACTTCACTATTGTTCTCTTGAAATCAGAAGAAGAAAGAGCACCTGCAAAACCCAAAAACACATCAAATATTAAAAATAAAAAAATGCAAATGGGGAGTCGATTGGCCTTCGATAGTCACCGAACCGAGTGAAATTATGATCTAGGCACCGCACTACATGTTAGACTCCATGTAGTTTTGCGTGTGTGTGTAGAATCATGCCCTAAGTCACTCTTGTGTGAGTCAAAATTGAATAATGAGCAATAGCTAAATGTTGATAGATGTGTTCATGAAAAATGAACTTCCCTCTTATGAAGTGTATGCGAGTAAGAATGCAGTCCCTATGTCTCTTGTGTGAGGAAATAGATGGATGCTTGAATTCTCTTGTAATGGCATTTGAATGTAACCTTAGGTAGTGGTAGTAGATGCTTAGTGTTTGGTCCTTTATTATGATCATTTATATGATTCCCTTGTTTTAATTTCATATTTAACCACTAAAATGCTGACTAGTAAGAAATAAGATGCCCAAATGGCTAGAAAACACGCAAAATATGTGAGCAAGATACAAAGAGGTTGGGGGAACCCGAGAGGATGAGGGCACCGAGCACCGGTGTCCGTGAGTCGAAATTCCAAAGTATCAAAATAAATACTAGGCAAGAAGGAGTTGTCAATTAATACTTTTCTCGCTTAGGAATCATATGAATAGTAGTATGTGATCAAGATTAGAAATATACCCAAAGTGCATGATTTAGTCTCTACATTTTCCCCACTTTATGTTGTTGAGAGAATGCTTGATAACATAAAGTAGATAAGAGATGTGTACCTAATAACCATGTATATCGATGGTGAAAACATGTTGAGAGACAAGAAAAATGTGGAGTGATAAAAATATGAAGCGTGGATGTTAGAGAAGAGGAAGTGAAAAATGATGATGACCCTAGGGGTGAAAGTGTATGTGTAGAATGTTGTGTTGTACCTATTTTTGATGTCACTTGATGTGTGATTTATGTGACTACCTTGATTCCCATAAGCATGAAACCGTAAAAGAGAAGAATGAACAATTAGTCAAATATGTGTATATGAAAAATTTAAGCAAAAATGCATAAAAAGTATGTAAGAAATTATGTAAAAATGCAAAAATGAACATGTTTTCCTAATCCATGATGAGTGAATGAGATAGAAAGGATCTTGAAGATGATGTAAAATAACAAGTTGTTTAGGTGATATCACACCGATTGCGTTGAGTGTGATGTTTTTGGGCGATCTCATGCCAATTGCACAAAGTATGGAAGAACTATAGGGAGAAAAGTCTAGTGTTATTCTCCAACATTTGATTGCTTCCCGAAGTATAATGATCACTGCAGATGGTGTGTGAAAATATTATCCAATTTGATCTAGTACGATCCAATAGGAAAATAGAAAAGAAGGTGTAATGCATGTATGTCAAGTGCTAAAGGACTGTGTTTCTGTAAAAGCTACTATGTGTACTACGAAAATTGTAATCAACCAAGAAAAACTATGTAAATTACCCCATGTCACAAGCAAGACTCAGGAAGGGTTAGGGGTACCCATGCACTCTATGCGGTGGTGGGTGCTTGAGTGTCATCGTTGTGTTGAGGACCCAAGTCAAATTCTAGATTGTTGTTGAGACTAAAGGATGTGCTATACTAGTACTAAAATGTGCTAAAATATGATTATAAACTATTATATGGGGCAACTAATTCACCCAATGATGCCCCCCCTCGTTTAGAGTGCATGTAAGTTCACAAGAGAGGATATGATGCAAAGGAGGACCAAATTATGTGCTAAAATTTATGCCCTGTAGGGGAGGAGAGAATGTGTTTGGTAGAAACCAAGGCACATGCAGCAAAAAAATGGCTAAAAACAAGTGTTAGTGTGCAAACAAGATAAATACGCATGTGGAAGAAAATATGTAAGATAACAAGAAAGAATACAATGTGTAAATTAACATGCAAGAAGACAATATAGACCTGTGAAAGATGGGTTGAAAATATGGGACATCACTCACAATATCCCAAGAAAATTGAGGCCGACGTGGCCAAAATAAGACAAGAAATTAGAGAAAAAATAAGACATAAGGAAAATCCCACAAAATGACAAACAATAAAGCAACCAAATAGAACAGACAACCATCGTAGCAAAAGAGTTTATCCAAGATAAATTCTGCACAAGAAGCACCCATTAATATATTAGAGAGATAAAAATATTTCAAAATGTGCATGATCTTATATAATGTAGAGTTCTAATATACATAGGAAATAATATAAATAAAAAAAAACAACACTGTGATGTGTACAAAGTGGATGCCCCTGTGAGGCACTGTGGGTTTAGTAATAGGTACTACGCCAAGAATCCATGCTATGTGTATGAATCTATGTAAATTATATGTTCATAAATAGGAAGGAAAGTGAATGCGCATGTGTATATAGAAAATATAATGACATACAATGTATCTAGATAACATAGTAAGCAAGATGTATCATGAAAGAATAAGTAAGAACAACGTGCAACTAAGATACATATTATGTTGTGAGTGTGAATGGAATTGAATAAAAGTGAGTGTAATAGAATCCATGTGACCCATGAAAAATGTGAATAAGTATGTATGAGATGAGGTTCATTTATAAATTCCCCCTCAACACTCAAGAATGAACCATAGAACAAGATTGTGTCATTGGGAAATGGTATGAATTATGTACTAGAAAGATATGATCGAAAAGCATAGAGTTTAGAGAGTGAGTGAGTGTGGTGAGGTTCATTTCAGGTTTATACCCTCAGCAGTCAAGTATTAACCATAGAACTAGAGTGCGTCATAGGGTAATGAGCACAACGTATGGAAATAGACACAAAAATATGCATCGTGAATGCATATAGCTTCAGTGATGCATATATGATGTGTGATAAAAGTTGTGAGAAATAGATGCCATGCATATGTCATGTTTGAAAGGTGTAGTGTGCAAGGTTCATGTATATAATATGCTATCAATATTCAAGTGTGAATTGTAGCATGAGAGTGCTTCATCGGGTAGTGACGATACAATGTATCCGGATGTGCAAAACGTGTGTGAAAGACTATATGCAAAGTATAGAGTGAGCAAGTAGAAATTGAAGACATTTGATAATGCTAGAAGGGGGGAAGAATAAGTATGATACCCCCTAAGTGTGAAATGGTGAGTATGCTATCCAATACAAGTGAAAGAAAAGAGTCCTTTTGATGCAAGAGCATCCTTTGATGCTTCAAGAAGCATATATAATCTACAATAAGCATTCTTAAGGCATTGAGCTATGTAAATTGAGTCTAAGAAATTTTTCCCTCCACAAGTGTTAGTTTGAATATTTGAATTTATGTTTAAATAATAATTTACATGTGAGTAAAAATAGGTGTCTAGGTGGATACGAGTTGTTCTCATATTTATGGGTAAGTGCACCAAGTTGGGGGAGGAAGTGGACAAAAATTGAAAATGAGCGAAACACGATCTCATTTTGTAATAAACTGATCATGTTTTGTTTTATTAGGCTCTAAAATTCATGAACCTAAAATTCATACACGTTATAACATGATCACCTTATAATGCATACTTGTTTCTATGATCTGTAAAAACGCGTACGTTTTTTTTCTCTATATGAAGTTTGTAAGGGTTTGTAAGATTTATTTTATTATTTCTTATACTTTAAATTTATTTTAGTAACTATAAGATGTTAGGGACACTGCACTTTGATGGAAGTGGTCCCGTAGCTTTGGGAGTTGTATTCTAGAAGATAGTTTTTCAAAATCTAATTTGGTCAAGAGACTTATTCATATTAAGGATTTTAACAATGACCTAAAGATTTTAGGCCATATATACTATAGTTCGTATTTGTTTTGGAAAAACATATAGTCATTTTTACCTTCCAAATTGGATTTTTGCACTACCACTACTTGAATTTATACCAATTTTAAAATTTGGTCCATAATTCACTGTAGTGACCACAAATCAACTCTATGATGCTTGTCTACTTCTTACTAAAATGAGATCCTCACTTTCTAGATAGAGGATTATTTCTGAATGGGATTCTTGTCCTATGGAAAAAATGAGGTGATTGTAATGTGCCTCCTCCTTAAGGTGTGATCAAACTACTAGGTGTTGAATGAATTTTTATGAATAGTACCAAGTGAATTACATCAAGTGAACTCAAATGATTGCTCATTCTTAGAAACATGGTGCTCCATATAAAGATCATCCCTTCACCTTTCCTAGCTCTAAAATCATCCTTTCATGGAATCAAATTCAAGATTCTCATACGTGTATTTACTCATATGTATCTCATGGAGATAGACGATGCCTTAATACTTCACACATGATGGTCCTAGATACCTCGGTGGCATGACTAGCTCATTTTAGCTTGTTCTTTGGAGATATTTGGGTACAATGACATGGTTTAGGGTTTAGGGTTTATGTTTTAGGTCTCAAGTGTTTAGGGTTTGGGTTTTAGGGTTTAGGGTTTACGGCTCGGGGTTTAGCGTTTAGGGTTTAGGGTTGAGGGTTTTGGGATAAGGGTTTAGGGTTTAGGATTTAATGTTTAGGGTTAAGGGTTTAGTTTTTGGGCTGTGGTTCAAGGTTTAGGGTTTATGGATCATGGTTTAGGGTTTAAGGTTTATGGTTTAGGGTATATCATTCAAGGTTCAAGGTTCAAGTTTGGGGTTAATGGTTTAGGTTTAAGGTTTTTGGTTTTTGGTTTAGGGTTTAGCGTTAATTGTTTATGATTAGGGTTTCTGACTTAGGGTTTAGGGTTTAGCATTTAGGGCTAAAGGTTTAGGGTTTTTGGTTTAGGGCTCATGGTTCAAGGTTTAGGGCTTAGGGTACATGGTTTAGGGTTTAGGCTCAGGAATCAGGGTGTGGGGTTCAAGGCTTAGGGTTTAGGGTTCATGGTTTATTGTTTTAGTTAAAGGATTTATGGTTTAGGAATTAGGGCTTAGGGTTAAAGGTTTAAGGTTTTGGTCACGTAGTTTAGGGTTTAGAATATTGTGTTTAGGGCTCGGGGTTAAGGGTTTAGGTTTTAGGGATTATGACTTAGGGTTTGAGGTTTAGGACTCAATATTTAGGGTTTAGGGTTTATGTTTTAGTTTTTAGGGTTTAGGATTTAGGATTTAGGTTTTAGGGTATAGGGTTTAACATTTAGGGCTCATGCTTCATGGTTTAGGGTTTAGGGTTTAGGACTTAAAGCTCATGGTTTAGGGTTGAGGGTTCACGGGTAAGGGCTCGTGATGTAGGAGCATCGAGGACTTAAAGGACTTAGGGGTCTTAGAGGCATATTTAAACCATGATCATTTCATTGTAGGTGTATTTCATTCATTTTGTATGTGTGGAAAGTAGATATAAGTGTTAAAGTCCAATATGTAAACCTTAAAGGTAATAGAGGGTAAATTAGTTTTTTTAGGCCTAATCAAGCCTATAAAGGCATGTAATGAGTTTGATATGGTTGATAACGAGTGAAGAGAGATATTTTAGGAGATAATTGGCATCCTATGCCAAGTTTAGAGGTAGTTAAGCTCTTTTTGGGAGCTAGAGCTAAAAACAAGCTAGTCTAGTAGAGATATAGGGAGTTATTCGATGGAAATGAATCATGAGAGATGATTCAAGGAATGTAATAAGGTTTGAGGTGAATAATAAGATGGTGTGTTGGTGTTGTAGGTGAATTTTGGTGTAAGTTTTCTTGTTTAGTTGTCTTTTGAATACATTGTATGTTGAAACCTATGCTTGACCGAGAGGTTGGAAAAGAAAAATCACTAATGAAATAGTTTTAAACCTCTGTGAATGCTCAGAAGCTAAAGGAGGATGAATGGATTGTATCTATTTTTGTAGCTTTTGAAACACTGTACTATGACCTGTAGAACAAGTTTCATGCTCTCAACTGAAACTAGGATAAAGCATAACTTTATTTTTCATTGCTGAAATCTTATGAAATTTTATGAGCACCTCTTCCTAAGGAACATATAGTGGTGTACCAAGTTTTGAGACCCATCTCGCATGTGGGAAAAATATATGGTTGATAGGACAAGTCTAACTGTGACAGTGCACAGTTTGAGAAGGAAATTGAGTGCATGGTGATTGAAATGATGGAGTTAAGCCACCAAAATCCATATACTCTATGCTTTTGACATGATAGAAGTGGATCTATGCTCCTCCAGGTGAGATCATACTCTCAAGTGCTTGCTATTATAGCTCAGGGGTAGAAAAGGCCTAATTATAGGAATAATTTACAAAGTATAAAATTCATCAAAGGAACATGGTACAACATTTTGGCATATTGAAGTACACCATAAAGGGTCCTTAATGTGTCATTTAATTATATAGTTGCTTCAAGGAATTGGAGGTATGAGAGTGTTTGCATGCTTCAAGGGCTAGTAGCCAATTAGGCCTCAAAGAGAGAAAGAAGGTGCAAGAGAAGAATGTGACTGTGGGATGAGTTTAGACATCTTGTTTTAAGTGAGAGGAGATGTTCTAAGAGTCTTAGAGGTGACTCAGGGTCTATATCAAGGTTTAGGAACCTTGGTCCTAGTGACCTAAGTGGAGAAGAAGGAAAATAGGAGCATTCCATGGTAAAGTGGGTCTAGGGGATGACCTATCTATGTTTAGAAAAGAATGAGGATATATATATATATATATATATATATATATATATATATATATATATATATATATATATGGTCTGAATATGGTGTTCCAGGTATTGAGAATCTTCAAGGTACTTGTATAAGCCTATATGCATAGTTGGACCAAGTAATATGGTCTTAAGGGATATGTAAGGACAGTTGGAGAACAGTCAAGAAAAGTGGAGGCATTGAGCATTGCAAATGCATTTGAATGAGTGAATTAACATTAGTGAAGTGTGTGTAGGAAGAGTTAAGTGCTAAGATAGAGAAAGACCAAAGTTTGCTGGAGTGAGCCAAGAGCAAAATTGAAGGAAAAGGAAAAAATAGTGAGTAAGGACTGAGATTCTTGAATTCAGAGATAGTAATGATCTAAAAGGGATAAGGCAACAGAGAATGAACATGAATAGTGGGTCATAGAGTGCTTAAAGGAGTCTAATTTCTCACTAGGTTCAAATTTACAAAATAACCAAGTTTTGATAATAAATAAAATTGTAGGTTTTGATTTAGTATTGTGTTGAGTTATGGAGCTCAATTAATTCATATTAACATGCTATATTAAACTTGTGGGGAAAGCACAATAACTAGAATTGGTTATGGAGGGATGACATCGGTCACCTATGACCTACATTGGTCGAGCAGGAGGAAACAACATCGGTTAGGAGCTAACTGATGTTGGTTATCTGTGTGTGAGTGTTTTACTTAACTTGTAACATTTCCATTTTAAGACTTTAGAAACAAGGGAATTTTTCTTAACATAATGTTCACTATTCTAAATAAAAATTTATTTAGAACACACATTCAATGCCAATCAATCTCATAACATGTTATGATCCTCATGTGTGGATTTCACTAATGCCTTGAGGTTTTGGTGTAACGGTTCGTTACATTTGGTATCAGAGAGACCACTGTGTTTGAATCCCACTCGGTTGGTTACGCCATGTAGCTGGGGCCCATGGGGTGCCTAAACATCAATGAAGTGGGGCTCGTATGTATGGGAGTGCGGGCGCAAACCCAGCCCAATTCGGGCTCTACGAAAGCATGGTGGGATGTTATGATCCTCATGTGTGGATTTCACTAACACCTCGAGGTTTTGGTGTAATGGTTCGTTACATTCCACTTCGAGGGGCAACCTCCAAACCATACAATAATACTCAAATGCTCCAATGATGATGAATTACTACCTACAATCCCCTATATATACTATTCATATGTTATGGCCATCACCAAGGCTGACCTACTAAGCATGAGAAAGTATAAATGATATAATAAAATGATATGGTAAGCCATAAGTCAGCTACTCATATCCTAATACAAGCAATAGGTTAAGGGCATAGCATGCCCTTCCCCTTCAAAGAAACATTGTCCCCAATGTTGAGAAGCTCACAGGTGCTTTGTTGTAGGAATGTCATATCTTCCCATGTTGCATCTTCACTTGTCCATATTCTTCCGGTTGATCGGTACTCGGTAATAACCTATGTCCTCAATCTTTTAGTGCATGTTTGAAGGATGCATTCAGGTTCCAAGATGACCCTCCCCTCCTCATCGAGCTCAGGTAACACTATTTGGGCTGATACTCTTTGTCTAATTACTTTCTTCAAGCAAGAAACATGAAAGACTGGATGTATTCTAGTGGATTGTGGAAGTTCTAATTTGTATGCTACAGTACCAATCTTCTGCAATACTTGATAGGGGCCATAATACTTTGGTGAAATTTTGTTATCCTTTTGTTGTTATTTCAAAGACATTTTCTTATATGGTTATAACCGCACAAAAACCCAATCACCGACTTCAAATTCCTTCTAAATGCGATGTTGATTAGCTTGTTTCTTCATGCGGTTTTGTGCCATGACCAAGTTCTCCTTGAGACTAGAGAGGACCTCTTGTTGATATTGAATGTGTTCTTCTACTGCTCTAACCCGCGGTTTTCCTCTCAATGATGATGTGATGGATGGTGGATGGTACCCATAGAGTGCCAAAAAAGGAGACATTTTAGATGAAGTATGGAAGGAAGTGTTATACCACCATTCTGCAAGTGGCAACCATTGGACCCATCTTGCTTGTTTATCTGACGTAAAGCAATGAAGATATCCCTCCAAACACTTATTTACAACTTCTATTTTCCCATCAGACTGGGGATGATAAGAAGAGCTACGAGCTAACTGAGTACCCAAACATGAGAATAAATTAGTCCAAAATTACTAGTAAATATAGGGTCTTGATCACTTACTATAATCTTCGGTGTCCCATGAAGCTTCTGAACTATGTCCATAAAGGTTGTTGCTACCGTGCTTGTAGAAAATGGGTGTGCCAAGGCACAAAAATGAGCATATTTGGTGAGTCTATCCACCACAACCATGATGAAATTTTTTCCTTCAGATTTAGGCAATCATGTGATAAATTCCATAGAAACCTCTTCCCACTGCTGACTAGGAATAGATAGAGGTTGTAGAAGACCTGGGGATCGAATTGTTTCACCCTTATTTTGCTGACAAACCATGCATTCTGCCACAAATTTTTGGACATCCCATTTGATCCCTTCCCATAAGAAATATTTTTAACTCGATGATAAGTTTTCAAGAATCCAGAGTGCCCCCCTACTGGAGAAGAGTGAAGCTCAGATAGAATCCTATTTTTAAGAGTGGAGTTATTACATAGGTATAATCTATCTTTATACCATAAAACATCCCCTTTCAATACAAATTTTTCAGACATGCTTGGATCATTCTAGAGATGATGAATGAGGTTTTGTGTGGTTGGGTCATTTCTCCATTCAGACCTTACCTCATCTATCCAATCTTCCTATAATATGGATATGGCACATAAAAAGGCTACAGTTGAGTCATCTTTCCACGATAGAGCATCCACAACTACATTCTCCTTCCCTTTCTTATAGATAATCTCAAATTCATATCCCAACATCTTAGAGACCCATTTTTGTTGTTCTTCAGATGATAAATGCTGGTTCAAGAAGTATTTCAGACTACCATGATCTGTCTTCACTTTAAAGTGTCTTCCTATGAGATATGGTCTCCATTGCTTTACTGCATGAAGTATGGCTAGCATTTCCTTCTCATAAGTCAGCTTGGAAATATTATTACCTTTGAATTGATGGCTTAAGAAGGTAATAGGATGTCTTTATTGCATGAAAACTACCCCATACCCACCCTCGATGCATCACATTCAATAATGAATGTTTTGGAAAAATCTGGAGTAGCCAAGACTGGAGTGGTGCACATGGCCTCCTTTAGTTTCTCGAATGCTTTGGTTGCATCCTCACTCCAATGGAAGGAATCCTTCTTTAATAAAGCTATGAGAGGTGTAGCTATGCTTCCATAATGCCTTACAAATCTTTGGTAATAACCTGTAAGCCCCAAAAATCCTCATAGATTCTTTAGGGTTTTTGGAACCTTCCACTCCATCATGGCTTTTATATTATTAGGATCCACTTTAACCCCTTCATGAGCGACAATATGACCCAAATATTCAACCTCCTTGAGTCCAAAAGAACACTTAGAGGGATTTGCATAAAGTTGATGTTGCTCAAGGGTTTCCAAAACATTATTTACATGATGCAAATGTTCCTCCCATGTTTTGCTATAAATTAATATATCATCGAAAAACACTAAGACAAACTTCCACAGGAATGACTTAAAAATAGAATTCATCAAACTTTGAAATGTAGAAGGGGAATTTGTGAGTCCAAAAGGCATTACCAGAATTCATAATGGCCTTCATGTGTTCGAAAGGCATTTTTTTGAACATCATCATCCTTGATTCTGATTTGGTGGTATTCCAAACGAAGATCAAGCTTTGTAAAATAAACAACACCATGCAACTCATCAAGAAAATTATCAATAACAAGAATAGGAAACTTATCTTTGATTGTGTACTTATTAAGCTCCCTATAATCGTGACACATGTGCCACATGTCATATTTCTTCCATACCATCACTCTTTGGAGAAGAATAAACACTCGACTATGGTGGATGATTCATGCTTCCAACATCTCTTATACAATCTTCTCCATTTCACTCTTTTACACATATGGGTACCTATAAGGTTTGATGTTAGGCGGTTGACTTCCTAGTACTAACCGAATAGCATGATCATGATCTCTCTTTGGAGGTAAGACCTTTGGTATATTTTGAAATACAACAGAGTGTGCATCCAACACTGCCTTGATATCTCGATGGTATAATGTCCTTAGAATGATGAGCCTCAAATGAAAAAGAGTTGTGCCACAAATCCTCTCGCACCCTTTTTACCATTTTATGCATCTAATGAGAACTTACTATTTGTGAAGACTTTGCTCTTAAGCCTCTTAGGTCAAAAGTCCTTCCTTTAGAGTGAAATCACATGAACAAGTCTTGGAAGTTCATCTCAATGGTTCCCAAAGTGGTAATCCATTGAACCCCTAACGCAATGTCTGCTCCTCCCATAGAAATGGCATACATGGGACTATTTAGTATGTAATCTCCCATGGAAAGCTTAATGCTATGGCATTTCCCGAGAAAAAGTAACAGTACCTCCATCAGTAATCATTACTTGAAATTCAAGAGCTAGATAAATGAAATAGTTTAGGTAATTGCTAACTTATGATTGATAAAGTTGTGAGTACTTCCTGAATCAATCAACATTGTGACCCTCTATTTTTTAGGAATCCAACCACCTTTAGGGTTTGGGGGTGCTAATACCTAAAATTTCATGGCATGAGATCGTTGGCTAAGGATCTCCTGACTCCTCCTCTAGCTCAACCAAGACCCTCGACTCTCTGCATCTTCATTATTCTCTTCATCTTCACTAGCCCCATCAATATAGAACAAATTTTTTTCAGCACATTTATGTCTCGGGTCAAAATTTACCACGATTAAAACATAACCCTTTTTCTCTTTTTTCTTCAATTTGTTGAGGTGTCAATCTAACTGGCCAAGGAGTGTTGGGGCCAAGGTGTTGCGATCTCTAGTAAAAGTGAAATGTTGTCTCCTACTTGAAAAATTTTTCTCCTCTGCCCTTCTTGCCATAATCATCGAATCAAAAACCTTATGAGGATTAAACATACGCACCTCATGCTCAATGTGATCCTTAAGACCCCCAAGAAATAGGTCATTCAGATTCTCTTCAGTAATATTTTCCACCCGCAGAGAAAGGTTTTGGAAGTGATGAATGTAATCCTTAACAGATCCTGTCTACCTCAACTTTGCTAATTGGCTGAAGTAATTATCTAACACACTAGAACTGTAGTGTAATTGCAACTCTTCAGTGAAGATTGTCCATGTAACATTAAGACCACTCTTCTGCCTTTGAGCACATAACCATCGATACCATATGAATTGGTCAGGTTTGAGATACAAAGATGCCATGGTCACCTTTTGTCCTGATGGAATCTGATGTAGTTCAAAGAAATTATCCATTTGGTTGATCCAATTGAGTGGATCCTTTCCATCAAACTTACACATCTCCACTTTTGGAAACATAGTACGGGCCTGCAGAGTGCTCGTATTTGGATTGTGCACACTCGAAGATCCACTCTGGCTCATGTGTCTATTATGTTGACCTGAGGATCCACCTTGATTGACATAAGTATGATTACCCATCATATGCGTACTAAATTTTTACATGAAATCCTCCAATCTATGTCCAATCCTATCCACATCTTCTTTACTGGCCACCCTAGATTCGAGGTCTCTCAAGTTAAACTCAAGTTGGATTACTTTATGGTCTATCAAAGTAAACCCTAACCCTGAGGAATCTGTAGTTATATCTTCTGTCTCCAACTCCTCAACTACTATCTCATCCTTTTCTGGTGTTTTACCTCGAGTGATGGGATTTTTTTCCCTTGTGGAAGGCCCCACCATGATGCCCCAAAATAGTAGGATGTAGGGATCACGGTCAAATTTTAGGGTTTTGTATTTCGATAAGAATTCGGCCAAATATAAAAAAACTTTAAGAATAAACCCAAAATAAATTTTGTTTTTCTTTCTAAAAATGTAACGAATTTGAAACAATTCCACAATTTGCACTCTAGGGAGCAATTTTATGAAAAACCCTAAATTTGTAATGAGTTTTGCAAAATGAATCAAAAAAGTCTAAAATTTTCTAGGAACCTTAATTGAAATGTTTCTCAACTTTGGTAAAAATATCTCCCATCAATTCGCTCTGGTTTGCAATATATGGTGGAAACAAAAAAGTAGGGTTTTTGCCCTAATTTTGGCCCAGATCACAGCTCTAATACCACTTGTAATGAAATTACTTGTATAATTCAGATCATGAGCAGCAATATAACACAAAATAACACAATATTCTAGAATAATGATCTCAATATGCAATTAGAATAGCTTCGCCACTTCGAGGGGGCAACCTCCAAACCATACAATAATACTCAAATGCTCCAATGATGATGAATTACTACCTACAATCCCCTATATATACTATTCATATGTTATGGCCATCACCAAGGCCGACCTACTAAGCATGAGAAAGTATAAATGATATAATAAAATGATATGGTAAGCCACAAGTCGGCTACTCATATCCTAATACAAGCAATAGGTTAAGGGCGTAGCGTTATCCCAAGAGGGAAAACATAATATAGGCGTGGTGACAAGCCTATCCTTCAATGTGTCAAAAACCTTCTACTATGCCTTTCCCCAATGGAAGGAACTTTTATGTATGAGAAATTCTTCTAAAGGCATGACAATCTTGGCATACCCCTTGATTATTTTTCGATAGTAGCTCACGTGTCTAAGAAACCCGTGCACCTTTGCGCTTTGACTAGTTGGCTCCCCTAATCCCACAATCACTACAACCTTGGCAGGATCCACTAGCAAGTGCTCCTTACATAAGATATACCCCAATAACATTCTAAAGGGGGCAGAAAGACACACTTCTTAATGTTGAGGGATATCCTCAACTACCAACACCTCTCAAACATCAGCCTCAAATTATCACAATGATCTTTTACTAGCCCATACACACTCGTTGTCCAATCATCCAGATAGACTGAAGAAATTTATAGATGAAGTCCTGGAATGCCCGTACTCACTATGCAAGAGAAAAAAGTAGGCATATTCTTTAACCCAAAGGGCATGACCGTGTATGCAAAAATTCCTCATTTAGTGGCAAAATTTTTCTTCTCCCTGGTCTTCCTTTGTAACTGGACTGGTGGTACCCCAAAATCCATCCTGTAAAGGAATAGATTTTGCACCTCGCGACTCCCTCCAAAATTTATTTAGTGAAGGGGGTTGGAAAAGGATCAATGACACAAAATGTGTTTAACTCCCTATAATCCATGTAGATGATAATCCACCCATCCTTATTGATGCTTTGATTATCATTGGAATTATCCACTCGATTCTTCAATGGCTTTAATGATCCCATATATTATCATTTTGTCTATCTCTTCCTTTAGCCTTCATGTAAAAATTCGGATTCATCTGGTAGAGTCTCTTGCTAACTAGGTGTGCACCATTCTTTAGCTTTATCCTCATCTCCTCCAAGGAATGGTGGATGCCTTTGAGTTCATGGTACTGCACAGAATAAATCCTCAAATTTACACAAGAGATAAACGATCTTAGAGAGTTCCTTCTCCAACCAAGTAATCTCAAATGATAGCTTCCTTAGGTTCTTCTCCTAAGCCGATGTTAACCTTCTTTGTCTTTAAAGGCTCATGATATGAGCACACTCATTCATCAACACTGTCTCCCACCTCACGCGTCCTTACGGAATGGTCAACATCTAAGTTTTCCGCTTCTTCCCCATCAATAACATACACCAACTTCCCTTTTTCCTTTTCTAAACACGCGCTCTAGCTTTATCTCTTCTGTTTCTTCTTCCTCAAAGCATGCCTCTAGGCCAGGTTCACCTAGAAACTCTAGTAGCCTATCTTCTACCATGGCACTATCTCTAATGGTAAGGTTCTTGATAACCCGCAATGCCTTATCCACCAAGGGTTTTGTACTCCAATACTCAAACATTTGAATGAGATCAGCTGTTAATTCTTACCAATTCCCCGTATGACAAGCGTGTCTCAAAATGAATGTACCATGCGCATGCACAACCCTACAATGTAGAATATAGTTTGTGTACACACAGGGATGGTGGTAAAGCCTCTGCGTCTTCTCTACATAACTTCTCACAATCTCGGATATGGAAAGAGGTGGGTTCCTTACCATGATAATTCTTGATGGTGGTGGACGTGTTTCTTCTAGAGAACTAAAGCAGAGGGAAATTCTCACCTCGCATCATTCCAAAAGGCTCTCTCGAAGTGTAGCCCACCACCCAGAGTGTTGTTTTGTGCAAGAAGGACATAACTTAACATCCCCCTTCGTTCATTCTCCTCCTTCCAATGAGCTTCCATCTCCTACAAAAAGAACTTAGGGAAGGCTCCTCCTGAATACTTGTTAGATAAAATATTATTATCCTAATTAATTATGCATAGTATAATTATTTAATTAATTTTATTAATTAAATAATAATGGTTATTAAATAAACCATATTTTGTTATGTATTGTTATATGGTTCATAAACCATATTTGTCTTTCATAGATGTTGTTATATTGTTTTGAACAATATATTTGTTTGTATTTAATTGTTGCTTCCCGGATGTTATTGGAAGCTTGTGTATTTTGGAACTTGGTTTCACCTGTGCAACTTAATCTTCTGTTTGTATTTGGCTGTGCAATATCTATAAATATTACAGCCCATTCTCTATAGTTTTTTGGTTGATTGAGATTAATAAAACTAATCAGGCTTCCGTCCTGTTTCTCAATCTTCATTTGGTTTCAGAGCAGGTTGAAGGAGATTTGAGGATTGCAGCAGAGTTTGAGGAGCATTGGAGAAGCTTGTGTAAGAAAAAGAGAGCCAGAGTTGCCTCTGCAACTTCCCAGCCCCATCCCTTGCAATACCGCCATCAAATTCCTCAAAACCACCTTTATTCATTGCAATTAAGGTTGAGGAGGATAAAATTCACCAAGGAAGAGATTACAAGCTCAAAGGAAGGAAGAAAAATGATCTAAGGCGCCATACACAGTCAAAACCGCCTTCATTCTCACCAAAACCGCCTGTCATTTTTTCTCTTTGCTGGAATTTTTGCTCAAAACCAGCTTTCCAAAACCATGGTTTTATGAAGAGGTATGGTTTTACAGTTTGGAAGTGTTTAATTATAATTTTCTCTTTATATATACTTGTTTAGCTTAGCCGCCCAAGTGGCTAGCATAACTTTTGTAAGACACTTCCCATCAAGAGAGGTCAAGGGGTCAAATCCCTCTCCCTCACCCACTACCAAATTTGGCAGAAAATTTAGTGGAACCACTAACTTTATCGAAAATTCAAATTTAGTTATAACTAACTAAATTTAGCGGAGAAATCCCTAATTTAGGGTAATTTTTTTTTTCTCCCATTCGGCCTGGTTTTTCATTTTGGACATTTTTTACAAAAGGAGACCCATCTAAAAATTGCATTTTTAGCTTTTTTTACAATTTTTAGCATTTTGGGTCGTATTGGGCTCAGGAGGCCACCAGGACCCGCGAAACAAATTTTTTTGCCTGCCATTCAAATTTTCCAGTTTTTTGAATGTAAATTATATCTTCTTGTATATTAGACTTGATTTTGCAGTTGTCATAGTCCAATCGCAAACTTTGTAATTGCTCAAAAATGGCAAAATTGTAATAAAAAACAATAAAAAATTGGTTCTGTAACACTCACGAGATCCTAGATCTCATTCGCAGTGTTCGGTATATACGGTGCCTCTGGGAAGTGCTTACGGGTAAAGCCATCATGACTACTACTGCACTTAATGCCTAATATAGCTGTAACAACGTCGTCTGGGCATCGTCCCTATAAATCGACGGGGAGTAATAAGGTCATAGTGCACACACTATGAACCATCCCATCCGTCTGTGAACGATTGCACGACATAAATCCAGATTGAGAAATTATCCAAGTATATAGCGAAGTTACGCGCACGTATGAGGATATTTCTTTGAGCCGGTGTCAATAATCACACAGACCCCATCAGTACTATCTTGGTACCACGTATTGAATTCTTTCACGTACGTTAACGCCTCTTTCACGTACCACCGGTATATAGAAAGGGCGAGCTTCTTCCACATACCGACGGGTATATCAGAAGGGTGTGTATATAGAAAGGTTTGGTATATTGGACTGACAATATATAGATTGGGAGACCTAATATCTGGAGTGATAAGAGCCAAACCTTGTTAGTGATCTCTGAAAAATGGGCACCAATGCCCCCAAATTTTTTCTTCTAGATTCACAACTACTCAAGAGGAAGCAACTATGCTGCATGGAAGACAAAAATAAAGACACAACTTGAGTTTGAAGAAATTTGGCCTATTGTGAATGGTACTCTAACTAGATCAACAACTGATACAACACAACAATGACAATTTGATAAAGCAGATCAGAAAGCAAAACTCATCATCTTGTTTGGAGTGTCCGATGATGTGCAACCCCACATTCGAGATGCCAAAACAGCAAAAGAAGCGTGGGATAAATTGAGCACAATATATGAGGCCAAGAACAAGAATGTCATACTAAATTTGCAGAGTTAGTTACATACATTGAAGTTCAAGTAGAATGAGAAAATTGAAGCTTTCTTAAGAAGAGTTATAGAGTTGAGGGCTTCACTTCTAGCCCTAGGAGAAGCGGTCACAGATGAATCTCTCATTCCCATTGTTTTGAGAGCTCTCCCTTCTTCTTACCACATTTTTTTCACAACTCTAAACGTGACAAACAATTAGTTGGTTTTGAAAAGCTGGTAAACCTACTACAACAAGAGGAAGCAATGTAGAATAAGGATGATGAAGAGGAGCAGTAATGTCTTCACATCAAAATGGAAAGGAAAAGGTAAAGGAAAACATAAATCCTATTAGAAGTCCCAACATCGAATCAATATCATGGGGACAATCAATGAAGAAGCAATGTCCAATTTGCAAAAGAGGACATGAATTAAAAGATTTTGGTATAACACTTATAAGAAAGGTTCATCAACCAAATCTAGACCACAAAACAACAATCTTACAAGGGACATTCTAACAACTATCACAGGGTAGAAAAAGGGGAACTAGAAAAGAAGACCCCACCAAAGAAGGTAATATTCTTGAGCAACAAGAATAATCGACAATGAAGACTTCTTGTTCATTGCTTTCGATCAAGTGAACCATCCACGTCATCTAGTGATGTCTGATATGTTGATTGGGGAGCCACTCGACACATGACCAGCCACAGAGACTAGTTTATTTCAATGAGGGACACGCCATCAAAAAATCATGTTTCGTTGGGAGATGATTCTTCATATACAGTTTAGGGGATTGGGAACATTTCTCTACCCCTTGGTTCACGCAAATGCAGACTATCAGATGTCCTATATGTCCCTGGGTTGACAAAGAATCTTCTTTCAGTTAGTCAACTCCTAGATCACAACCTAAAAATTGACTTTGATAGTCAATCCGGCAAGAAAACGTGTTTGATTCGAGATAAATCAAGAGGCTCGAAAATAATTGCAAAAGCCTCCAATGTGGGACACATGTTCCAACTTGATTTTGTTTATAGAGATGATCAAGCACTTGTGGCTAAAAATTCCACCTCAGCGCAGTTGTGGCATCGGAGATTTGGTCATGTTAGTTTCAAATATCTCGAAACACTTTACCGGCATAATATGGTACATGGGCTACCTTCTCTTCAGAAGGATACAGACAAGTGTCCTCACTGCCTAGCAGGAAAACAACACAGAGCTTCGTTCCAAAAGAGTACATTTCAAGCTCATGGTAAACTTGACTTGGTTCATACCAATCTTTGTGGTCCAATGCAACCAAGTCATTCTGGGTTCCAGTACTTCATGCTTTGTGTTGATGACTATTCGAGGAAAATGTGGATTTTTTGTCTTCGCAAGAAAAGTGAAGCATTTGAAACCTTCAAAAAGTTCAAAGTTGTAGTTGAGAAAGAAACTGGTCATCACATCAAAACTCTCCGCTCAGATCGAGGGGGAATTCACCAGTGATGAGTTCAGAGACTACCTACAAACTCACGGGATTTGTCGACAAATGCCTCCTCCACACACACCGCAACAAAATGGTGTTGTTGAGAGAAGAAATCGTACCATCATGGAAATGGTGTGATGCATGATCGATGATTCCGGACTTGCAAAAACATTTTGGGCTAGAAGCAACAAAGACAACAAAGTGTATTTGTTGAATAGAGTGCCCACAACTACTCTTGATGGAATAACACCACAAGAAGCATGGTCAAAAAGGAAACCATCCATTGCACACCTCAGAGTATTGGGTGCAAAGCAAGCATGCACATACCCAAACAAAACAGAAAGAAATTGGACATGAAGTCACAAAAACTCATCTTCATTGGGTACAGTGAAGAGACTCTTGGGTATAGATTGATGGATCCTAAGACCAGAAAAGTCTACACCAAGCAGAGATGTTGAGTTTTTTGAGAAGAAGGAAGTAGAGACTCCTCCTCGGACTCACAAGATGTAGATTTTTCACCTATTGTAAAAATTGAAGCTAATGTTCCCTCAGAAGATGAAAGTGATGATGGGGATGATGGTGTTGATCAAATAGAACCACAACCCATGGGAACAGTTCAACGTATGCCTAAATGGTGTACAAGTACATTACGAGATGCAAGATTGGATGATCCACCGGATACATCCACCCTGGACCACGGAATCGCAGAAAGCAAGAGAAGAAGTTAAATTTTCTTTGATGAGTAGAGTTATTGAATCAGATGAGCCCTCTACAGTCCAAGAAGCCCTACAGTCAAAATCTTGGAAAGATGCCATGGATTCTGAATATCAATCAGTGATGAAGAATAACACTTGGTAGCTTGTCGATCTTCCACCAGGGAAGAAACCCATTGGATGCAGATGGATATTCAAAACTAAGTACAAAGCAGATGGGACAGTGGACAAGTACAAAGCAAGACTTGTAGCAAAGGGGTACGCACAAAAAGAAGGCATTGACTATGAGGAGACATTTGCTCCCACAACTAAGATCAAAATGATCAGGATGATCTTTTCTCTAGCTACTCAGTTTGGATGGAAAGTTCACCAAATGGACGTAAAAAGTGCCTTCCTAAACGGAGATTTACAAGAAGAAGTCTACATGACTCAACCTTTCGAGGGATATGTTGTACCTAGTCAAGAAAACAAAGGTATGAAATCTATGGAAATTGACTGGTGTAGGTGGATACTTATTCACTTATTTAGTGGTATTCCACCTCACCATGTGAGTCATCTCACTTAGGTGGACATGGATCTAGGTGTCATCTTAGTTGTTGACATGATTCTCATAACTGTCATATGTGTAAGATGTGTCATATGAGTTACATTCCCATTCGAGAAAGTAACTCCTCTTCTCCATTATGGAGGAATCTTCTCTTACATGGGAAAACACATTCACTCCCCTATATGTACACCATCTCGAGAAGTTTTGATATATGTTAAGCCAATACAAGCTAAGCTAAGGCTTCCATTCCACTCCACTTTTCGAGTCTTGAGCTCTCCATATGCATGCACATTGCTTTACAAATCTTGCTTGCTTTAATCTCACAACTCCTACACCTTGGTGAAGTGCAACTATTCGATTCTCGTGAATTCCTTCTAGGTCTTCGCCCCACAATCCTTCATGGTATCGAGCTACATGACTTGCCGTACACACTAAAAGCTCGATCTATCGTTCATGCAGATGATGGAGAGGGATCTTATCGTGTTAATCAAGAAGAACGAAAACTTCTATGCCATATACCCTTCCCGCACGAGTTGAGATGATAGGTATACACCTAATTAGGCCCAATATTCATTAGGAGGAAGTGACACCGGAATTTTGGGGAGGTCACCCATCCCAACTACTCTAGGGGTGGCGCACTTAAGCAGTATCCTGGTATCAGATTTTTTTAGTGGTTTGTATTATGTACTCCTTGCTTGCATTACATGTTGAAGTGGCTTCGAATACCATTGTGACAAACCATTTACCGTGCTTGTGTTCCATCTCGCATGTTCTGCTCAACTCTTGCTCCAGTCTTTTATTCCAGCTTCACGTCGAGAACGCATACACTTGGTGTATTGGATGGTAAGGATCTGCGTTGGAACATTGTTATAACACAACATGCCTTTCTCTCTTCGTCTTCATCTCTTTGCTGCACCTACGCACTCTCCCACATCAGCCTTTGGCTTCGTCCCTACCGCCGAACAACGAGCGATATCCTCTCTGCGTGGATCTACTTTTTCTCTAAGTTGAGACCGTGGAGGATCCTCATGCTTCTCTTGAACAATGCAAATTAAGATGGATCATGCATGTTAGAATTGACTCGGTTTCTAAACCATCATTCAATTCTCCATTTTATTTGAGCCTTCACTCTAAAACCCGCGTGGTTTTCCTCACTTGCTCACGCTTGGTCTGAAATGCCCCCCAAAACAACTCGGGATGTGGACCCCAACAATTTTTCTGGATCTGGGACGCAGGAGCTCCATCTGCCGCATAAATTGTGGCTCGCTCAGAGTATTTGGACTTACGTTAAAAGCACAACGGAATGTTATTTTTGAGCACCTCTTCGGAAAACACGTGAGCTACTTGCCCTATTGTTCATTGTTTTTAGCCTGAAAGTGGTGCCAAAATGAGCGCATTGGGCATTTCTTTATTCATTGTTAACTGTTACAACACGTACTAATGTTTACCGATCTCGCTCTCTACTAAGCCGCTTTCTCTGCGCAAAAGCAAGAAACCGTGACTCCACCATACATCAATGCAACATATTTCAAACGTGGGGCCCATATTTTCCCTTTTAGACATTGTTTAGAGGTTAAAAAATCCATTTTTTTGTTAATTTTGATGATAAAAACACTCTTTATGGCATTGTAATAATTTATGGGTTCTAATTTTGCTTGTATCATGCCCTTCTTACGTGGTTTGAAGACGGAGGGCAGGTCCGGGTTTCTACAGGAGGCTAACCCCCCGTAGTCAAAACAAACCCCTATTAAATTTTTTTCCGTTTTGGAAGCCATGTATGAATAGTCACATGATACCCTTTGCACCCATTTCATGCATTTTTTTATGCATATTGCAACATCTAGTGTATTTTTCCATGAGTTTGGGAATTGTATTTATGCCATAACTTTTGACTCATTGCTCGGATTCGAGCACTTCTTTAGTCAAAGTATGTCCATAATTTTTTTCACACTTTACGTGATGGAATTACAAATTTTGTAAATGAACTACTTTTATAAAGTGCCACATTCTCGGGGTTACTTGTACTCTTTGGGCCTACACACGCAGATGCATTATCGCCGATTCGATGTCTTGCTTTTGTGCATCTTTCATTTTACATCATGGAGAGTGCTCTTTACTATGTGAGCATCGTAGGATCACCACCACCCTCATGATTATCTCCTCACCGGGAGAGAGACCTATTCCACATAGGCGTGCTTCCATTTGGAACATTACTTTGCCTATGAGGGAAACCTTCTTACTTGGGCTAGTTCTGCACCCGCCGATCATCATCATCTAAAGGACTTCTCAACACTTGTGACCATGTCTTTGGTCACATGATGATCACATGCATCTCTCGTTCTCTCCGGTTTCAAGTAAGACTTGCATCCACCTGCGTGTCCACAGCATTCTTTATTCTTGTATGGAGACCCTTCACATACCGCCGCCATTGTTACTATATGTTTTTGATTCGAGTTGTCTCCTCCATTTCTTTATGTGATGACAGGAAGTTTCTTTGACATAGGATTGCTTGGTTCTACTTGATGATGAGGATTGGCATCCAGTTACGATGTCGAGAAAGAGTACTATAGAGGACTCTTCTCCTCTTTCTCTCACTATTCCAAAGAGTGTTGACACTCCCCACATCTCATCGTATATCGAGTAGTCCCCCGAAAGTGGTCTCATACGGTGATCATCACACCCACCTTCTTTCCACTCCCAATGTGTGGAGGCCCATTTCACTCCTCTACCTATCATGGAGATGACTCATAAATTGGACGACATCGCTCCCTATTTGTTGAGCCCCCTCATTGGGACGAGTATCTTCCACGACCTTAGTCATCTTTTAGTGGATTCCACTTGTGATGCACTCAGTTCCATATCCATCTACTGGTGTTTGCAGAGGAGTTCATCATCTCTATTGTTGGGAGTGCCCCTTAGGGAATCATGTCACTTCCACATTTCCAGAGACCTTCATTGATCCACCCTTGCTTGTGGATCCATTTTCTGTTGTGGGGGATGTTTTGTTCCCTTCACATCACTTGGACATCCTTTCTGCGGGTGTTCCTCTTCAGGACTTGAAATGGTTTCTATGCACACGTGGCATTACCTTCGGTTCCTTGGCACTCACTAGCTAGACCTATGTCACACTTAGTGCACAAGACTCCGAGTTCTTTGTGTTCATACCTTCATTTTCCTTTATGGTCAGTGGCAGACTTCCAACACGTCATTTCTATCCTTCCTAATTCTTGAGGCACATAGTTTGTTGATGGGTGGCTCTTTTGATCCGAGGCAAAGGATCTTGTCATCGACATTCAATTTGGGAGACCTCCTAGAGCTACGAGTTCAGATCCATTCATGGCATCTTCTCAGTATTCCTCTCGTCTCCTGTTCTTCTCTCTTCTTCTTCTTTCGAGAGATTTCCTCTTTGTACATGGGTACCCTTTCAAGCTCATCTATGGCCGGGACCCATATTTGGCATCTTTCTTAGATTAGAGAGTGTTTTGTTCTCTTATGGTGGGTGTTTTTCCCACTTTGGGTTTCCTTCTTTCTTCACCGCTTAGGAACTTTTTCTTGTACATGGGTACCTCATCACGCTTGTGTGTCGTGGACTCCATTTTTTTAGTTTTCGACTTGCCACCTCATCCTAAGTTATGATGAAGGGGGTGTTAGTGTAGGTGGTATACTTATTCACTTATTTAGTGGCATTCCACCTCACCATGTGAGTCATCTCACTTAGGTGGACATGGATCTACAAGTCATTTAGTTATGACATGAATCTCTTCACAATCTATCATATGTGTAAGTGTGTCATATGAGTTACATTCCCATTTGGGAAAGTAACCCCTCTTCTCCATTATGGAGGAATCTTCTCTTACATGGGAGTTACACATTCACTCCCTATATGTACACCATCTCTTTTGATCTATGTTAAGCCAATACAAGCTAAGCTAAGGCTTCCATTCCACTCCACTTTTCGAATCTTGAGCTCTCATATGCATGCACATTGCTTTACAAAGCTTGCTTGCTTTAATCTCGCAACTCCTACACCTTGGTGAAGTGCAACTATTTGATGCTCATGAATTCCTTCCAGGTCTTCGTCCTACACTCCTTCTAAATCTCTATATGGCCTCAAAGCAGGCACCAATCCGGGCATGGTACATAAAGATTGATGAGCGTCTCATACAACATGGATTTGTTAGAAATCCATACGATCCCAATCTCTACCTCAAAAAGCAAGGGGGAGATGGTGATTGTCAGTTGTCTATGTCGATGATCTATTCATCACTAGCAGTTCAGTGAGGATGATCGATGTAATGAAGAAATATCTTAATCGATCATTCGACATGACTGATCTCGGGCTAATGCACTATTGTCTTGGATTGGAAGTGTGGCAAAAAGAGAATCATATTTTTGTTTCTCAGATGAAATATACCAAGACTACACTTGAGAAGTTTAGGATGATGGATTGTATACCAATTGCTACACCCATGGAGAACAGATTGCAGTTATCTCGTTTAGATCCATCTCCTGAGTTAAGTACCACTCTCTATCGAGAACTGATTGGAAGTCTCATTTACTTGACCTACACTAGACCAGATATTAGCTTTGCAGTGAGCTATCTATCCAGGTTCATGCGGAACCCAAAGTTTGTCATTGGAAAGTAGAAAAGTGCATTTTGAGATATCTCAAAGGATTAGTGGATCTTGGTCTAGAATACAAGAAGAACGAAAACTTCTTCTTGATTTGGATATTGATTCGGATCACGCAGTAACATATGATGATATAAAATCCACTTCTGGATTTGTATTCTTTATGGGATCTGGACCAATATCATGGGGAAGCAAGAAACAACACTTTGTTTCTCACTCTTCCATAGAAGCCGAGTATCATTCTGTAGGAGAAGTTCTGTCGTGAAGTGATTTGGCTACGTCGCATACTGGAAGGACTTGGAATACCACAGGACAAACCTACTACCATGTATGTAGATAATGAAGGTGTACTCAAACTTGTTTGCAATCCAGTTTTTCACGAGAGAACAAAGCACATTGAGGTTCAGGTTCATTTCATATGCAAACATGTGTTGAAGCACAACATCCAGCTTCAATTTTGTCCAACTACTGAACAACGAGCAGATATTTTCACAAATTCACTTGCATGTGACAAGTTCGAGTTGTTCAGAGAGTTTCTCTCCTCATCTCTTCAGACAATGCACAATTAAGGGGGGGAATGTTAGGATAAAATATTATTATCCTAATTAATTATGCATAGTATAATTATTTAATTAATTTTATTAATTAAATAATAATGGTTATTAAATAAACCATATTTTGTTATGTATTTTTATATGGTTCATAAACCATATTTGTCTTTCATAGATGTTGTTATATTGTTTTGAACAATATATTTGTTTGTATTTAATTGTTGCTTCCCGGATGTTATTGGAAGCTTGTGTATTTTGGAACTTGGTTTCACCTGTGCAACTTAATCTTCTATTTGTATTTGGCTGTGCAATATCTATAAATATTGCAGCCCATTCTTTGTAGTTTTTTGGTTGATTGAGATTAATAAAACTAATCAGGCTTCCATCCCTATTTCTCAATCTTCAATACTTAGGTAGCCCCTTTCCTCCTAGGCACCATTGTACGTGCCTTTGTTACCTTTTTCACCGATCCTCTCAAATGTCGTATTATTAACTCATAAGTTCCATGTGCCTAATCATCACACACTATACTAGTGGTGTAACTTAGAGAATGAGCATCCTCAAATTGGATAACTCCTTATGTGGGATGAATTATCTATGGATCCTTGATTGAGCGCACATATGTTCTATGTAGGACCTCTTCTCCCAAAGGTTTAGTATAGGGTGTTTATTTTCCATCAGCCGGGGTATGATGACCCATTCCTCCTCATTCTCAAAGCTTATGTATCCCTTATTGAACCGAAGATCCACATTATTCTTGTAGCACCATGGGCACCTAAATAGTGATGGGAAATTTTCTTCCTCGGCGAGCACTCAGATTTCAAGGTCACCAGTAAACTTAGCTCCCTGAATGGTGATGGTTGCATCCTTTAAGACATTGATGGGCATTACCTTTATTTTTTTCCATATATAGAAAATTTGAAGACGAATGTAATGCAAGTCTCCCCATATGATGGCATGTATCCAAAGTGAGAACATTGACCTCTGCGCCTATGTTAATGAGGATATTACTAAGGAGCCATCCATCCATGGCTACATCTAATGTGATCTCCTTATCATACTCAAGGTTGTGAGGGGGAAGGTTTGCATGCAGGACCTACCTCTCGTGCTCTCCTCTCGCAGTGCATGGTACCTTCTCTCTAAACCATGATCATAGCAAGGGAATAATATTCTCTTGCCTTAGCATTTTACATAATTCCTTTACCTCATCCAGTCATCTCGTGGTGCCTCAACCTTCCTTCTTTTCTCCTCCCTCCTGGACTGCTCCTTTAGACACCGGATTTCTCCTTGTAAACTCCAAATGACATCCATGGTATTTTGATATACCTCCTTTTGATGCATAGGGTGCAGGTACTTGCCATATACCAATTCTTCCCTTGAAACCAAGTTCTTACGCCTTGGTAATTCTTTTTGCGTGTGTGGGATTTTATCTTGTTGTTACCATAACAAGTTCTAAGCCTGCATCACGTGTCACTTGTGGAATCCATTGTGTTTTTCTTCTTAATTCTTACCGTTATAAAGTGCCCTTTTCTTTTCGGTCTTTGTTGATTCATGTGCTCAAACAAATCAGGGCACTCCTCATACTTGTGTTTCTTCCCACACCATGAGCATTGTAATAGGTCTAGGCACTCTTGTTTGTAATGCTCTTTAGACCCACAATTAAAACAGGTTCCACGTGGGAACTCACTTCTTCCTCCTCCGTGGTTACCATGACCACAAAATACTTCATGAAATCCCCTTCCATGCGTACCTCCATCTATGTGCTCCTCATAACGGTGATCATCACCTTTAGAAATAATGACAATGCTAGTTTGGCACACCCCATGATTAATGGCCTCATGGATCTGGTCAATAAGCCTAAAATATTTAGTATCATGGGTTGTAGAGGTACATATATTATAGTAGAAAGACACATTATTCTGAATTGCACATTATAACAAGGGGCATCTACTTGCATCATGGTTCCCATGAAAAATTTCACAGTCTACTATCACAACATGTACTGTCCTTGGGGATCCTATCCTTGACATGCCCCTCTACTTCATAATCTATACACCATATACCATCTGCGAGTCTCATGGGCTGAGTTCATAGACAACTTCTCCATTTCTGCTTAGCCATAGTAGTAGTTTGAGCCTTAAGGAATGGGCTAACACCAATATCAACACTTCTAACAGCTTCTTCAAGCATAGAGCAGCTTCCAATGCCTCATGTGGTTCTCGTGAAAGTTTTATGAGATAGAGATCTTCTAAAAGGTGTTATCAACCCCCAAAAAACCATTGAGCATGTTGTGAAGGGTGAATGTCATATGAAAATTTTGACAGGAGGGTTTTGAACCGTGCATCATACTCCCGCACACTCTCTACCATTCCCTATTGAATCTCCTTTAGGGTTGATGCTCTTTTGTTCAAACTCAAGAATGTGGAATTCTTCTAAGAAGGAATTCTTTAAAGCAAAGTGTAATCCACCACCACTTGATGAAGGTCATATTTCCTATACCATCTATGCACACGCCTTACAACGTCATTGCAAACTGACTAGCCTTCCACTCTAGGGTTGTGATCCCCTTCATGCACCATAGCATCTCACACTTGTGAACATGTTTGAGCATCTTCAATACCCTCTGTAATCTGGAAAATGTAAAGACATCTCAAAGAAGACTTGAGGAGGTGGTTGGGGCCCTTGTCCTCCTGAGCCAGAGCCTTGGTTTCCTTTGATGTTTCCTCCACCGCAAGATCCACTAGATCCACTAGGTCCTATTCCTCCTAACCCACTAGATCTACCAGATCCACTAGGTCCTGTAGTAGTCATACCAAGGGTCCCCTCAACTCCATTGAACTACACGACGATGGTATGTGATAATTCCCCACTACCAATAGTGTACCCCTGTGCCACTCCCCGACGTGAGACCAAAAGCTTACATATCTATACCTTTCTTGAAAATTCCTCCTAACACTGGAATGGTATGTGCATCCATAGAAGTCCCAAATGAGAAATTATATCTCCTAGGTGCAGATCGATCACTTCCACCGATACCAACTAGACTAACAATATTCTCCCCTTGATCTGGAAAACCAAGCACCAGGGTTTGGTCACTAAGTGGGCTTAGATACGTGCCAACAACTCTTCTCTCTCTACATGATGAACTCTCATCACAAGCTGAAGGGGTCTCTCTTATGCACTTGTTAAGATGGGGTAGCACATACTGCTCAGGTTCCACATCCTTTGCGTGAACCTCAAATCCTTCCCGCAACATCTGACTCCATATATCCATCACACCTACAACCTCCCATTGTCTCCCTCGATCTAGAAAACCAAGCACCGGGGTTTGGTTACTAAGTGGGCTAAGATACATGCCAATGGATCTTCTCTCTCCACATGATGAAATCTCATCGAGAATCCAAAGGGGTCTCTCTTACGCACTCGCCAAGATGGGGTAGCATGATCGCTCAGTTCCACATCCTCTGCGTAAACCTCAAATCCTTTCCAAAATGTCTACCTCCATATATCCATCACACATACAACCTTGCGTTGTCTAGAAATCTCCCTTTCACATGCTTCGATATACTTGAGTCATCTCTCATCCCTTTCTTTCTCTTTCATAATATCTACCATCTTCCTCCACCCTAGCTTCCTCGCCTAGTGCTCAAAATGGTTTAGCTAGCCATCAGAAATGCCTCTAAACTCAAGGTAACAATCAAGATCTTCATTTCCATAGGAATAACACATAGAAATGATCCTCTAGGATCCCACAGAAACTCAAACTCAACATCTTCCAGGACAAGAATATGTATAAATGGCATACTCCAAAGTGTAGATAGCTAGTATGCCTTTCCACCAATGATCCACAAAGACGAGTCCATGTCAGATCTACATCCTGCAACCTTTGGTATTATTCTTGGGTCCACATGCATGATCTATAATACTAGCTTGATCTAGATGCATATGCTAAGAGCCATTCATATAGTTCTATTGGGAAGTAATAGAAAAAATTTTCATACAAATCATGGTAGAGGTTCTCTTCTACCCATCTATGTGCATTAAACTCAGGTCCAGTGCTAAATCTTTGAGAAAATTCATCCTCCGTGCTCTTGAACCATGATTTAATACTTTAAAAAGTTAAACACTTTGTCATTACTCATTACATAGATCATGATGTATGCCATTTCCCACTACAACTTCAAAAAGAGGTCCTGGCAATAGAACCAAGATGTAGTCATTTTTACACCCATCATAAAGGAAAGAAATCCCATGCGCATCGGCCTATCACCTAGTGGGTGTTGGGCACCCACCCGAGGTACGTGTGGGTGCTTTGAGTCTCTCTTTTATGTGAGTTAAGTGGGAAACCATCATCTATGTCATGAACTTAATAAATAAAGGTGGAAATGAGACATATAATCATCATAGGGCTCAAAATGGCCTCTAGACAATTGTATTCATTCTAAACAAAGGGTACTTACAGGACAATGAGATAGAACTATAGAAGAAAGGAAAATACATAAGGATTTACATCTATTCCATAACTTCCATGAAAAGAAATGAACAAATATAGATATGAACTGAATCAATTACATTTCTACTCATTCATAATTGTAACCTCATTATATTCAATAGAGCCATTAGACTACCACAGCTTGATCAGACCAAAGTCATACATCACAGCAGGGATCATGTCCTTCATCCATAAAAAGAAAAATTTATATCCCAACCCCTTAATACATTACTTCCTTATATAGCCTCTACCCAATCCCATAGAGTTCTCGCAGTATATCTGCAAAGCTCCACTCTCTATATTCTCCTCCTATCTATCTCGATCTATCTATCCTCTCCTCATCTCATCATCTCTTTTTCTTCAGTAGGTGTTTGTATATATAGGCATCCCAAAGTGCCAAATCATCCTTCTGTGGCCTCAGATCCGATGCCAAGTGTTTGAATGTGGTCCTCCATGGGAGCATGCTCCTTCAGGCCTGAGCTCTCCACTTTTTACCATGATGTCTTCTAGAACCTTCTATCATAGGGCATATTCCTTCCTACGCTAACATGTCACCAGTGGCACCTTATCCACTCCACATGTGCAATGAGTCATTATTTTCACTTTCCTTGCCCGATACGCCGAATACGGATAATTCTTGAAACCTTGGCTCTATTTGCGTGGGCGCCATGGGTTTAAACCCTTTTTAAACCATGTCATGCGTGCCTTCTCCTTACACAACCTTCTTCAACTAGTATACTTAGCCAATATTTTGGGGTCCCAAAAATAGCCATAGAGAATGATAAAATCCGAAGTAAAAGGATAGATTCACGAACATGGAACAAATCTACATGGAAGGTAGCATACATGAAGAAAATCCACGTAATATTGCCAAATCCATGAAGTAAAATAAAAATACACAAATAACTCGGAATACCGCCATGAAAGGAGAAAATCCGCAGATTAAAGGAAACTTCGTGATATAAAGGAGAAAGTCAAAGAAGTTAAGGAAATCCATGGATTGAACAAGTATAAACTATACAAGGCTCAATAACAATCAAATTTATTTAAAATTGGACAAGTGATATTTTTTTCTCCAAAATATATGGTGATTCGAGTGTTTGGTGAGTTTGGTGAGCATATAACTTGAGATCCACTAATAATGAAGAAATCTATAGTTCTAGCTATCAACATTTAACGCTCATTGAATTTTTGGAAATACAGTTGTAGTTATCTATGTGATTCTTTATTTCAAGGAAAAATTAAATATCAGAGAAGAAAGTGACTCGCTCATCTTGATCACGTTGGAAGTCCTATAAAATGAGAAATCTATTTTTAGGTATCGGCTAATAAATATTTTTGGTGAATACATAGAAAAAGGTGAAATCAATCCAAATATAACTAGAGGAAAAATTTGAAGTTAGTTGTATTCATTTAATGGACTAGATTATCATGAAACATAGCGAGGTAAGATTGCATTATATGCTAAAGGATGCATGGGGATGGGTGTATTATATATATAGAGTAAGTTTGATACCAATATGTGTGATGCTCAATTGAGAATATGATGCAATCGAGCTAAGAGAGAATGGCATAAAGAAAAGTGAGAGGAAAGAGAAGAGAAGACAAATGAAGTATTGAAGAATCAACGAGAAGAGAATCAATGTGGTAGATTGATTGAGAAAGAGATATTGAATCAAATGAGTGGAAGAGAGTGATAGAATGACCACCGATAAATACAAAAAGTGATCATAATCTATTGTATAAACAATTTTTGTAACTAGATGATCATAAATTTGTATGTAAATCATGTCTAAGTTATAGCTTAGAATTTTTAGGGGGTTGTGGCCTCCTTATGGGTGGGTTCTGTAAAATATTAGTTGTAGTTGATTAAATTAGTGTTTGGTGCTCATTGCAAGTTGGTGCTTGCTAAAATTTGTTGAGTGGGTGCTCAAAAATATTTGAGTGGGTGCTTGAAGTTGTGAAGTGGGTGCTTCACAGGTTGAGTGGGTGCTCAAACGAAACCATTGTAAGATTTGGAATTAGTGTTCCTAATAAAGCTATGGTTTCAAGTGGGTTTTTCTCTCGAAATGGTTTCCCACTATAAATTTTGTGTTCAACATTCTTTTTTCTTGCATGTGTTTATTTGAATGCTCATGATATATTGCTGCACCTTTTAAGAAATTATGAATTATCATTATTAAAGTCAACTTTTAATCTTCACCGAATCACCCCCTCTCAATTCTTCTAATATCTAAAAATTGGTATCGAGAGATGGTCCTTGACGAAGCTTAACATATTTAAGGAGATCCTCTTTTTATAAGCGTGGCAGCAAATTAAGCACAAGGAGGTTTATCACTTTGTCAAGATCAGCTCTTTTCACTGGAATAAATTATGTATCCGGAGAATAAGGATGATGACATATCGATGTCACTTGGTTTTGATATTTGGGAATGCGTTGAGAAAGGATAAAATTCTCCATCCATGCCAATCACTTCTTCATTAGACAACATAGAATATGAATGTAACTCAAGAGAAATGAACACCATTCTACGCAATTTGAATGAAACATAGTTTGTAAAATTTATGCATTTCACAACAACAAAGGAAATCTAGACCAAAATTCGAGTATTTATGAAGGATATGAAAAATTCAAGTTAGCAAATATACATACCTAGAGATCTCAGTTTGAGAATCTAAAGATGAAATATGATGAAAGTATAACAACCTACATGAAAAGAATGGATGAAGTTATTAATATGATCAGAGGCCTAAGTGAAAAACCAAAAGAATCCTTCATATTTTAAAAAATATTGAGATTTTTGACTGGAAAAAATGATGAAAAAGTTTCATCTATAGAAAAAGCCAAAGACATGAAGACTCTCATAATGGATGAATTATAAAGCACTCTCTCAAAGATACAGATGATTACTATTGCATCCAAGACTACCAAGAAAGAAAGTCACATTCAAATTCAAGAAAGAAACCCATCCAAGAAATAAGGAGAAGAAGAATCAGATTCAAAGGAAAAAATAGATGATGAAAAGATTGAAACAATGTTCGTAAGAAGACGAAAATGTGCTCAAGTAAGTATAAAGGAAAAATCCCTTTCAAATGCTTCGCATGTGGACAAGTACATCATTTTGTTGTTAAATGTCCAAAAATAAATAAAAAGCTCGGTCGAACATAAAGAGGACATTCATAAACACAGAGAAGAGAGAAAGCGGGTATAAAAAAAAAATAGCAATAAGTTATTTAAGAACAAAAGGAACTTCTATTCAAAAGAAGAATCAAGTGAATCTGATTCAAGCAACCCAAGCATATCTGAAAATGAAAATGATGAAGAATAGTCGAATGTTTGTTTATGGTCATGGATGTGCTTGAAGAATGTAGCTCCAAAGGAAATAATATAGCTTACTTTGAAGACTCTGATGAAGAAGAAGCTGAAATAGTATGTGCTCTTGAAGAATTGAGACTTTGTAGAAGAAAGAATCAAAATATGAGGTGCACATTAAAAGAATATGAAGAACAAGTCCATTTTAGGAAAGATAAAATCTAAAAGAAGAAGAAGAGGCTAATGAGCTCAAAGAGCTTGAAACTCAGTTGGAAAAGATTTTAAACTCTTACAAATCAAAGGAGGATGAGTGTACAAAACTGAACTAAAAAATGGAGTGACTAAAAGTTGAGATGGAATAAATGAGCAAAGACAAGTGAGAGTGTATGAAAATCTAGAGAAGAGTGTAAATTTTTGACTGGTATACTAAGTGGCCAACGTGTTACCAATGATAAATATGGGATTTGATTCAAGGAAGAAAGTAAGGAAAAGGAGCTTGTGAAGAATGAAGGAATCAATACTACATCAACTCTAAGCACATCTTCTCATCATAAATAAATATCTTAACAAATACTCCAAGAGAAAAACTATTTCTCCCAGAATCACCTATGCTATGAGGTACACACATTCTTTCTTTGGTTATTGTTATTCATGTAATCAGTTTGGACATAAGGTTGCCAAGTGTAGAAAATTCTTTAGAGGTTATAGAAGAAACTTTGGCCCATTTGACACTAGACTGAACTATAATGATACCCACTACAATTATTACAATAAAATAAATGAGGCATCAAAAAGTAAACAAGAACCTCCTAAACAAAATAAATGGGTGTATGTTGTAAAGAAAGATGCAAAAAGAGAAAAGAGTCTTGCTCAATAGTGCAAACCATGTTTCATGTGCAAAATGAAGACAAAATATGGTATCTAGATAGTGGATGCTCCAATCATATGACAGGTGACAAAAGTAAATTCATTTCTCTATCAAACAATGCATCAGGAGCTATTAGATTTGGTGATAACAACTCAAAAAACATAGTTGGAAAAGGAACTTTGAGTCTAGATAATGGTAAAACAATCACAAAGAATGTCCTATATGTTGAAGGCCTCAAACAAAATTTATTAAGTGTGAGTCAAATGTGCAAGAAAGGATATAATGTGATCTTCCATGACAAAGGTTGTGATATTATCAATGGAAAAACAGGAAAGAAAGTTACAAAATCCAAAAGGACAAAGAATAACATGTATGTTATAAATGAAATAAACAACAAAAATGCTTCACAAGTAAGGTTGATTATAGCTGGATATGTCACATAAGGGTGGGATGCATGATCTTTGAAAATCTTGTGAAATTAAGCACTAAAGGATGTGTGAAACATATGCCAAAAATTTTAAAACCAGCAGATGCACTTTGCAAAGCATGCTTGCATGGTAAGAAAACTAGGAGATCACTCAAATCAAAGGAATACTCAATAACCAGACCTCGAATTTAATTCATATGGATATTTTTGGGCCCACAAGAACTGAAAGCATATAAGGTAAAGTGTATTTCATGTTATTAATTTATGATCACACTAGGATGACATGGGTGGTTTGTTTAAAGAAAAAAATCGAAGCCTTAGACAGGATAAAAGAAATTCAAGGCATTAGTGGAAAATGAGAAAAAAATATCAAATGCCTTAGATCAGATAGAGGCAGAATTTTTTTTTCAAATGAGTTTGATGAATTTTGTGAAGAACATGGAATTAGAAGACAATTCTCAGTCTCGAACACCTCAGCAAAATGGATTTTTGAGAGGAAAAACAGAACTATGCAAGAAATGGAAAGAACAATGTTTAATGAATCAAAATTACCTTATTGATAATGGAGTGAAGAAATATACACAATAGTCTATATCTTAAACAAAGCTCAATTGAGAGTAAACAATGACAAGACACCTTATGAATTGTGGAAGAAAATGCCTGCAAATGTAAAACACATAAGAGTGTTTAGAAGTAAATGTTACATCAAAAGAGATGAAGACAACTTGGGAAAATTCAACTCTAGGTGTGATGAAGGCATATTCCTTGGATACTTAGAAGTCGAGTGTAGATTATAGGTGCTACAGTAAAAGTTTGTAGAATGTTATAGAAAGCAAAAATGTGAAGGTGGATGAGACTTCTAAGTCCATCACTCAACATAATAACAATCATGAAGAATAAGAAGATGAGGAGGAAATAAACAGTCCATGTGAAGAAGTAGATGAGGAGGAAGAAAGGAAAGAAACTAAGACACCCTCAAAACATGTTAAGAGGGACCATTCATCAAATTAGATCATTGGAAAAAAATAAGGTGGCATTCTCATAAGAAGAAGTTTAAGAGAGTAGTAGAACCATGAAGACATAACACTCTTGTCAATGATAGAACCCAAGAATGTTGCAGAAGCTAGAAAAGATTAACATTAGGTAGATGAATAAATGAAGAACTTGATCAGATTGAAAAGAACGAAACATGGGATATTTTACCCGGACCACAAGACAATAATGTAATTGGAACAAAATGTGTATTTAGAAACAAGCTGAATGAAAAGGAGAAGTAAAAAGAAACAAGGCAAGACTTGTGTGCAAAGGATATGCACAAATGGAAGGAATCAACTTTGATGAAACATTTTCACTAGTAGCAAGAATGGAGGCAATCAAACTGCTTTTGGCTTACATAGGTTACAAGAAGATCAGAGTGTTCTAGATGGACATGAAATCAACTTTCCTCAATGGTTTTTTGAATGAAGAGGTATACATCGAACAACTTGATGGATTTTCACTAATTGAAGATAAATATTATGTGTGTAGGTTGAAAAATTCTATGTATGGACTAAAAAAATCCCCTAGAGCTTAATACACCAGATTGGATTCATACCTCATTAATCAAGGTTTCAGAAAAGGTGTAGCTAACATCAATCTCTATATTAAGGAAGAATAAGATCATCTGATCATTTTTATTATATATGTGGACGATATTATTTTTGGAGGATATTATGATAAAATGACATATGAATTTGCTAATATGATGAAAGAAGAATTTGAAATGTCTATGCTTAGGGATCTCTCATTCTTCCTAGGCTTGAAAATTAGTCAATTAGATTAAGATATATTCATATCCTAAACCAAATATATCAAATATATGTTGAAAATGCTCAGGATGGAATAATGCATACCTATTAGGACACCAATGGAAGTTGGATGCAAGTTAACTAGAGATGATGAAACACCAAAAGTAGACAAAACTCTGCATAGATCCATGATAATAAGTCTACTTTATTCCACTTTATCAAGAATGGATATCATGCAGGAGGTGGGCCTTGTTAGAAGATTTCAAGAAGATCGAAGGGAAACAAACCTTAAGGAGTTCAAAAAAATTCTAAGATATCTCATGGGAACACTTGAACATGGACCGCAATACCCCAAAATAAGTGACTTTAACATAAAAGCATATACATATGCAGATTGGGTTGGAAGTTTTAATGAAAAGAAGTGTAAAAATGATTGAGTATTATTTGTTGGAAATTGTCTAGTATCCTAGTTAAGAAAGAATCAATCATCAGTGGCACTCTCAACATGTGAAGTAAAATATATAGTTTTTGTGATGTGCGGTACTCAAGTTCTCTAGATGAAGCAGACATTGGAGGATTACAAGGTAAAATTTGAAAGTCCAATTCCCTTGTTTTGTGATAGCACAAGTGCAATAAGTGTCTCTAAGAATCATGTGTTTCACTCAAAGACCAAGTATATTCCTATAAGATATCATTTCTTGAGGGAACAAGTGAATGACAATAAAATCAGTCTAGAATATGTGAGAACAAAGGAAGAAATTGTAGACATTATGACCAAGCCACTACCAAAAGCTATTTTTGAGCACTTAAGGAATGAATTAGGGGTCATTCCTGATCCCATGAACAACTAGAAGGTATGCAGAAAAGGTGAGGGAGAATCCTCAGGTAATATCAGCTCCTAATAGGTGTCAAACAAAATTTTTGACAAGGGGAGCTAGTCTGCTAGCTCAAGATTATCAAAGCATGCATCAGCTCATGAGGACCATTACCATGAGAATATGGGACATATAGATAAGAAGAATGTTCCAAGGGGGAGCTTCTTGAGGTAAGAACATGAAGTATTCAAATTACCAGTATTTTCATCTTTATGTGGCATAGATGGTCCTTTTTCATTTTTGTCAAAGCAGAGAGAAGATGAAGTTAGAAACTAGCCAATTTTATAGAAAGAGGGAGAGACATTGAATCTAGCCAGGTAATAACAAAAGGAGAGAGAAGCTGAAAACACAAATCTACCAAGGAAGAGTTAGATAATTTTTCGAGAAACTAGAAGAGTTATAGAGTGTTTTCAGAAACCAGGTATGCAAGTATTTTTCCATCAAAATTTTATAGGTTTTTGTGGTATTTGAGGTATTAAGGTGTGGCCATCGATGAAAAAGGGGGAAATTATTGGACCTTTTTCATTGTCATATGTGTTTTCATTGATGTCAAGTTGTATTGGTGGCACAAGTATTTGATGTCAAGAAACATTGATGGAAAAAGGTTGAATGGTAAAGTGAGCAAGTAATGAAGATGAAGGTTGATTGTTAGTTTTGGATCTCAAAGGCTTTAGGATGGTAAAGGATAAGTTATAAGGGACTTAATTAGATTTTGTGAAAGCCATGAACATAAGGACTTAGCCACCAAAGTTTGTAGGAAGCCAAGGAACTCTAGAAGAAGATGAAGAAGCTTAACGAAGGCCACTTGTAAAGGGATGAAGCCTTAAAGAAAAAAAAAATCTAAATGATGAGCCGCGAGTGATAATGGTAAGGTTGCAGATGTGAAGGAAAATCAGCAGAAGTAAGAATAGTTTGAAGGAGAAGACCAGGAGTAAGGAACTCTTGAGGAAAGCACACATAAGGGGAAATCCGTAAAGAACCATAAAATCCACTAAGGATGGAAGATAGCCACGGAGAACAATAAAAGCCACAAGTAAAAGGATAGAGTCACGAACATGGAACAAATCCGTAGGAAGGAAGCAGACAAGAAGAAAATCAGCATAACATTTCCAAAACCGTGAAGTAAAAGAAAAATCCATGGATAGCTAAAAAGCCGCCATGAAAGGAGAAAATCCACATATCAAAGGAAACTACCGTAATACAAAGGCAAAAGTCGAGAGAAGTTAAGGAAAGTTGTGGATTAAACAAGTATGAATTGGATAGGGATTGAGAATAATCAAATTGATTTAAAAATGGAAAAGTGAGATTTTTTCTCCAAAATCTATGGTGATTCGAGTGTTTAGTGATTGCTTGGTGAGCATGCGACTTGAGCTTCATGAAGAACAAATAAATCTACGAGTTCAAGTGTTAACATTTAATGCTAATTAACTTCATGGAAATACGATTACAATTCTCTATGTGATTCCTGATTTCAAGGAAAAATTAAATATCAGAGAAGAAAGTGGATTGCTCATCTTGATCACGTTGGAAATCCTAGAATTATCGAGAAAACATTTTTTTAGGTATAGGCTAATAAATATTTTTGGTGAATTCAGAGAAAAAGATAAAATTAAACCAAATAAAAATAGAGGAAAAATATGGAGTTAGTTGTATTAATTTAATAGACCATATTTTTAGGTGATAGAGTAGGAAAGATTGCATAGTACGTAAAAGGATACATAGGGATGGGTCCACTATCTATATAGAGGAAATTCGATACCAATACACCTACTTATCAAGTGAGAATACGATGTAATCGAGCTAAGAGAGAACGAAAAAAAGAAAAGAGAGAGAAAAGAGAAGAGCAGACAAATGAAGTATTAAAGAATCATATGAGAAGAGAATCAGTGTGGTAGATTGATTGAGAAAGAGAGATCAAATTATATGAGTAAAAGAGAGTGATAGAAATAACACAAATAGATACATAAAAGTGATTATAATCTATTGTATAAGAATTTTTGCAACTACATGATCATAAATTTTATGTAAATCAAGTATAAGTTATAGTTTATCATTTTTAAGGGGTTGCAGCCTCCTTTTGGGTGGGTGCATACAAAATATCAATTGTAGCTGATTAAATTAGGGGTTGGTTCTAGTTAAAATTTGTTGAGTGGGTGCTTTACATGTTGAGTGGGTGCTCAACCAAAACCATTGTAATATTTGGAATTGTTTTTCCTAATAAATCTGTGGTTTCAAGTGCATTTTTCTCCCAAAAGGGTTTCCCACTATAAATTTTGTGTTCAATGTTCTTCTGTTTTGCATGTGTTTGTTTGAATGCTCATGATATATTGCTGTACTTATTAAGAAATGATGAATTAGAATTATTAAAGTGAAAATTTTAGTCTACATTGATTCACCCCTCCCTCTTAATGCTTGTAATTTATAATAAAGGGTTCTTCAAAAGAAGATAAAAAGGGGTTTTCAAAAGCTAGAACCATTATGCCCAAAAACTCCATTTTATACCTTTTCTTGATTAGAACTCAAAGGAGGTTGGTCCCTCATGATATTTTCAACCTATACATGCTTATAAAATTCAATAACATCCATCCCAATAGTCACATTTGACCCAAGTAGGTTGCCTAGCTAAAACCCTTCATCCATGCACCAAAAATCTCAAAAACCCTTGCATTGGGATGAAAAAAATATCCTAATCCCAATATTTTTTTGTTCAAGATCTAAAAATAATCACACATGTTTAAAATAAAATTTAAAAATCATATATGGTTTCAATTTATCTCATCCAATCAAATTATTTCATTTACTAGGCCCGAGCTCTTTGTACTTCTCAAAACAGTTGTTTCCTTCACCCTTTAGCACCTTGGAAACTTCATCCGATAACTGAATCACTTATCTTTGAATAAAAATATGTCATGTGAAAACAAAACAGAAATGGTATAACCCTTAAAACACTTCTAATAATGTTAGAATTCATGAAACATATTTCACTTCAAATCGCAACAAGATTTTCCTTCCCCAAATCAACGTGCCAAAACATTTGTTTCCAAATGTTATCTAATAAAATAAATTATGCATGCATTCAATACTTCCAAATTGATTAATTGGATGAAAAATTAATCCCTATTCACATTGCTAATGATAGGAAGCATCATCCAATCCATCACATGCTTCAAACAACCTAAACAATGCACCAAAACTGATCATGTCCTGAATTGCCAAAAACCTTCTTACTGAAATAATGCCCTATAAACCCTGTCATATGACCTCATCATGAGGTAATACATATATTAATGGAAATATATATTAATCCTATTTTCAAAAAAACTTTAATCATCTTAGGAATCCACATGTAGCTCAAGTTATAGCCAAAACATTAAACCTTACTATTTGAGATCCCAAAGCGCCCTTTGACCAGCGGTTTACCTATTTGGACCTCAAAACTCATGAAACTACACGAACATGTACTGAAAATTTCATGGAAATAAATAAAAACTCACATTCATCACACAATGCTAATTTATCCATCACCTTCTTTGGAGAACTTTTCCTTAAACTAAAACTATTCGAGAAATTGACATTTTAAGGTGGGGCCCACATATGTTCATAAGATACATTATACCTTTATATAAATATGGAAGAGTCCTATACAACATCCAACCATCACATTGTCACTTGCAATAAAAACTAGGTTAGTATACTTCATATTTTTAAAACTGCTCCTAGCTAGGGTTTAACTAGGGTTTTTGACCTCTTTACCTTCTTAACATTCATTCATAAAAATGTGACCATGAACTGAAATTATTAGGTTTTGAAACCTTATAAAGTCACCTTAGAAACATCCCTAAAGACACAATATCCCATACAAATCACATTATTCATAACAAGCATCAGAAGTTCAAATTCGAGCTTGATTTTCACATGTTCTTGACCTTGTCTCACATAAACTGTCATAACTTGCAAAATTCACATCATGGGCACCTGATGTTTTTATGAAAGAACAATCACTCATCCCTATAATATCTCCAATCATAAAAATTTGAATTTCATGTCCCAATATCTCAAGTCACTAAGACTTACCTATTCTTACATGCTAGATTTTCACCATGTAACGACTAGGACCACCGCAACAATGCGAGAAATGAATAAGAAACTTATGAAAATGGACCATAATTCCTCATATGACATGATATACCTGATAGCATGCATCCATGAGATCAAATTTCTTCAATACACTCAGTCACACCTCAAGCGGCCATACCTGCTCCCAATGAGCACCTGTAACATGGAGAATCACATGTAAGCGCACTATACCACTACTTGTGAGTTCTCAAAAACCCTCAAATAATGATATACACCATGTTAACATGCTTAACGGGTAACCAAGAATCTCACACTATCAAGCTACACCTTCTAAGCACCTGTATAGGCTTCTACAAGCAAGCATGCACCACTGAATCCCATTCAGAACGGTGATAAACATCGAACCACTATGTTAGCACCTCAAAAACATCATAAAGTCAACCTACATCATCCAATTTTTCATTAATGTGGTTTTTTATCAATGACAACAACTTCTAGGACACTATGCCAACAAAGTGGGGGATGTGTTAGATGTTATGCCCCCCAAGTGTGTAATAGTGAATACAATCATGTGACACTATCTAAAAGATCATCACTATTGGGATTAAAGCCTACTAGAGCAGCATTAGAAACTTGATAAGAAATAGAATGAGGTGGATCATATAAAGAACCATTGTGATGTAATGTGTAGACAATCATGGCATACTCTTCATCGGTGAAGAGATGGTGGTGGACAAATCACGTGCATACCAACGAGAGCGATTGAGCATAATTCATAGATGAGTCATTACGTATGGAGAAACTATTGAATGACATAGGAAATGTGAAAGAAGTGTGGTTTACATATAGAGTACCACCAATGTAGTACAACCAAGATTTCCCAAGTGTCAGTGGATAAGTACGAGGAGCGCAGACAACAAAGATCGTCAAATGGAATACACGAAGGCCATAAGAAGACGTGATGTGACAATAGCATGATAAAGATGAGATGAGTGAATTGGTGGTAAGATATCATTAAGTGTTAAACCAAGTCTAGTTAAGCCCTCAAGTGTGAAAATAGTATCTGAGGAAGTACAATCAAGTGGAATATTATGCCAAAAGGAGTTGTTGATGAGAAGTGTGCATGTGAAAGGAGGTGACAAAGATGTAGACTGCATGATAGGAGATGAAACAATCCCAATGGTATTAACAAGTCCTTGTTAAAGCATCATAAGATTGGTAGAAGGAGGGGTCTTGAACTTATATTCACCTAGGCCATCAGCCACAAATGTGTCCTCGAAGTAAGAATCATCTACGTCAATCGGTGTGAAATTTAGTTGACCTAATGCTTCATCGGTTAGTTTGATAGCATCAAATTCATCATCAGAGTCCTTAGAATCATCATTGTTAGCATTCTCAAGCAGTGTGGCATTATCAAGTATATTAGTAGGTGGCACAAAAGGTGGAGTTATTGAATGTGACTCGATAGGTGAGGAAGGAATGTTGATAGGAGTTGATACCATAGGTGAAATAATAGTTGTGGTGTGAGTAGAAATAGCTGGAGTATTTGTAGTGGTAGAAGAAGATTGTGAAATGCTAGATTGACCAATGTCATATGTATTAAGGATACTCTATGGAATACGTTGTGAATGTGGAATGGACATAATAGTAATAGGGTCTATGTGACAATATTTGAATGGCTTGGATTTGCGGTGATAGTATGCTCATAGCCATCATGAAAACATTTTACACACTAGTGAATAGTAGATGGAACAACTTGCATTATAAGAATCCAAGGTCTACCTAACAAGATATTGAATTGAAACGGCTTATCTATAACATATAAATCAATGAAAATATTCTTATGCCCAACTCGAATATGTAATGCAATAGTTTGTAAACATGTCCGAGTGGTAGAGTCATAGCCTTATATGAAAGTAGAATTCCTATAAATAAGAGTATCACTAATACCTAGCTGTTGTAGAAGATAATAAGCACATAAGTTGATGGCTGATCCATTATCAATAAGTACCCATTTAATACAAGTGGTGCTAATGACGGTAGTAATGAGTGAACACATGGATTTATTTTAGCAAAAGGTGATAGATCTTTGTTAGTGAAAGATATGGCATGTGGAAAATTGTGAAGAGACTGTATGAGATGTGTAAAGGCCACCACAGAGTTATCACTTTCAATATGAATAACATGAAGGAAACTTCTAGTGTGTTATGATAGTTCTGGTGCATTACGCAATAATTTGTAAAGAAAAATCTTGGTAGGTGTATTTTTAAGTTTCTTAATGATGGCATAGCTCTAAGAAGCGAGATGAGAAGCTACCGAAGCAATGTGCCGATGGATAGAAGTGGGTGGAGTTTTAGGAGGATTAAGGTGAGTATGACGAGTAATAACGACATTAATATATGGGCAGCCCTAGGCGTAACAAAGTGAGGAGGATGTTGAGTATGCACATGCATAAAATCAGCAACAATAATAACTATACGAAACCTTAGTAGGCACAAAATTAGGATAAGACAATTGAGTCATGACTTGATAAGGTGAAGACATGATTAGAAGAAAGGGTTGGATACATCGGGTTCACCAAAATGATTAACTAAAAATGGGGATTTTAGAAGTTAATCTAATAAGTACATCAATAAATAAGAGCTAACCAGACAAGGATAAATGACCCAAACAACTAAGAAAGTAGATATGTAAAACCCTAAAGTGAAAAGAGAGTTAGAAAGAACTAAGTTGATTCGATGAGCTTAATGGACTATGTCATAGAGATGGATGGAGAAACATGAAGAAAAAAATATTCCAAGTCTATAAAAGTGCGGATCCGGGAAACCTGAGTGTCTTGGGGCACTGGATAGGTACAAGGGCACATGTGGTCACCCTAGTCTAAGATATGGGCACCCTAGTTTGAGATATGGGATCCTTGGTTTGTGAAAATATCTATAAACCTCCTATGAGGTGTTGCTAAGTGATTGCCTATGTTTTCTTCTTGCTGCACTAGCTTCTCTGGACTACACGATATGTCGCTAGAAATCGAAAATGAAGATGAGACCTACAAAACCCCAAGACAAGCATCAAACCCCTAAAAAATGAAAGATGCATATGAAGGGGTCAGACTATCCTCAATGGCCATAATGGTGGACTTACTAACTGAGCATTGTACTACATCTCGAACCAATGTAGTTCTATATTCTTGTGTGTGCAATCATGTCCTAGGCGCTCTTGTTCCAGTTGCACTTTGTGAAAGTAGCGAGTAATAACTATGTGTAGAAATTTAATAGAATGGTGGATGGAATAGAATACAATTCCCTCCTATGTAGTGTGATGCACATGAAGTAGCCTTGTGAAAGAGCTAGATGGATTCAAATGTATCCTTTAATGGATGCAACCTTAGGTGATGATAGTAGTGCTTAGTTCTTTGTCCCTCATTATGGTCTCATAACTCTATATTTCTATGGTTCTCTTGTTCTAATTTCATAATTAACCCCAAAAATTTAGACAAAAAAATATAGAATTCTCAAATGGCTAGAAAGTGGCTAAAAATTGGTGTGAAAGTGGAAAGAGGATCGGGGCACATCGAGTGGGACCGGGAGCCTATGGGCACCCAAGACTAGCTCTGGGTAACCCAACCAAGGCTAAAATGATGTAAAATGACAAAAAAATACTCGGTAAGTATGTGATTAAGGTTGGAAGTTATGATAAAAATAAAATTAAATATCCAAAAGATGAGGGTTAATTAGTACTTTCTTCACTCAAAAACCATATGAATAGTAGTATGAGACTAGGACTAAATAATGTCTAAAGTGCATGATTTTGTGTCTACACCTTAGAGCATGTAGAATGAGTTGTATATGTGAGATATGGAGTTGATCAATCCCATTGAAGTATGGTAGAAAAATGGTGATATTGTACTTGAGGTGTATGTTGAGTTTCATGTCGGTATTTAGTGATTTCGTGAATATTTGAGGTTCTTGGGAAGCAATAGGTGAGAAACAAGCAATTTGACAGGTGTAAGTCTTATTTCCTATAGATTTTTAGATGTATTTTGGATAGATGGTGAGTATTTTCACTTAGAGGATGTTTTCATGATGATTCAGGAAAATTTTCAGGTCATTCTGACATGGGAATTTCAAGATATGCAAGTTTTGTCAAAAACGAATAAGTTACAATGTAATTTTAAAGAAAAAGTGGACCTTTTGATACTCATTGTGAATTGTATGATTTTCATAGGGGCCTGAGATATTTTTCATAGATTATTAGGTCATTTATGAATCTTTTACAAAAATAATGAGGTGGTTTGATCGTCAAATTTTTATTAACGATCGTTACCAAGGTAAAGTGGTTTGAAACCCTAACTAAACCCAAGCTAAGAGCAACCTAGATGAAATTTCTTGTACAAGTCTAGTTTTGATTCATTTTTCAAAACTAATGATTGGATGATGTAGAGTACTATTACAGATTTCGTAAAGGTGTATTATATCATGTGACAAAGATATGTGTGTCCCACGAAATGGCTTGTTTTACGAAGAAGTTTTGTTTGTGGAAAATTTTTGCAAAGAATATATGAATTAAATTAACATAATTTTTATCCCTTGAGTTGTTATACATGTTCATAAAGGTTTAAGGTCATATTTGAGGTGAAAAAGTTTCCTATTTGTGAAGACTAGTTTTGGGACAATTTAGAGTAGTTTGTGGTAAAATTAATAGTACAATACATACAAGAGGATTTAGGACTCCTTTTTTTGTGATATTGGTTTAGAGATATTTCCATTGGTATATAAAACTATTTTTTTATATGGTTTTCAAAATTTATGACATGATATTTGAGGGTAAACTATGGAGGATGTTGGATTTAGCGTGGTGCCAACCGACTTCATGAGTTAAGGTAATATTTCGAGTTGTTCATGATTGGTGAAGGTTTTTGAGTGCTTAGACATCATGTTTAAGGGTGCTACATTATTTGGTTGAGTTTGGAAGTGTGTTTTTGTGTGATGGAGAAATTTTATCTCATGCTTGGTTCTTAAGTCCTAGAATTCATAAAAAGTAGTTTGTAGAGATTGGCTTGGTTGAAGGTCTTCCAATTGGAGTTGGAAGGAGTTTTGATATGTTCTATAAAGTATTAGCATGTTGTGATTTAGGTGATTTAATTGATGGAAAATCTCATTAATTAAAAATTGGATGATGAAGTGGAGTCGATGATGCTCAAAGTTATGATGTCATGGAGGTTCATATATGTTCTTGGGTGCATAAGTTGATTTAGTGAGAAATGCTTGTTCTGAAGCAAGCCTAATCAAGTGATGTAGCTATCTTAGGTGATGGTTCATGGTGATAAGATATTATTTATGTCTTAGAATCATGTTTAAAGCATGGAGATAATTTTTGGGAGCTCTTGGGAACTCACATGAGTTTCGGGGATGTAGCTACATGTTGATGACCAATTTTCAGTGCTCATTTAAACCAGGTATGGGTACTAGGAGGTATGAGATTGAGTTATGGATCTATATGAGATCATGGAAGTATTAAAATATGTCATACAATATATTCTAAGTATTTTAAGGCCTTTAGGAGAGTTTCATGGTAAGTTACTGAGTGTTATTTCAATTGACCCTAGCCAGCATAACGATTGCAAAAACCTAAGGACTAGCTATGCAAATGAGATGGTATGGAAATACTAAGAGATATTTGTGATAAGGTGATGATTGGATATTTTATTAGGATGTGTTATGATGTCGTGGGAAAAATTCAGGTTTTGATGATGTGTATTTACACTAGCTCTCATCCTACAAACAATACTCTTCCTAGTCACCCTAATCTCACCGGTGAAACTCTTTTGTCCCTACCATATCCCTCTAATCACTCAAATTAGGTTCATTTAGTATAATTTATTGTGGTTGATATTGAGAATATAGATCTCAGATCCATTTTTAAAAATCTCAACAACAATGAGTACTTCACCCCTGAAAAAGATGGAGGTTTTCAAAAGATATCTACCGATACCATGGAAATGACTAGGCCCCATCCAAATTAGGGAATCCCATATCATCTCATACTCCTCCTTATAGGATTGATCAAAATAAATATCCTAAAACTCCCATTAATGAACAAGATAATCACGAATAAACACCTATAAATAAATTTCACTCTTCTTCTATGGATACTAGTATGATAATAATTAAGCTCCTATATCATATGGCCTTATCCCAAGCTACCACCATAACTAGCATGCTCCAAATGCAAAATCATATGTTGTAGATAGCATCTCAAAATGTGGTTCCTAGCTTTCCCTCTTATAACCTCCCTCTATTGGTGTATGCAAGAAGGAATCCTATTCATCCTCCACCAATCTAGAGTAAGATGTTGTAAACTGTCCAAAATGAACCTTTAGCTCCATACATTATTTCCATGGACTTGGGAGAGACTGTCCCTACCATCTCTTACGATGGTTCTATGGATCCAACACTCTATCTTAAGACCTTTGGAAACCTTTACAAAGAATGGATTCAAATAAACACCTATGCAACTACTAAGCTTCTAGAAAATACTTTCATAGGTGAGGCATTAGAATGGTATAACTAGCTTCCTCCCAACTTGATAGTTTACCTAGAAGGATTAGTCAAAGCTCTCATCTTTGAGTTTTAGTAACAAGACCTTCTTGAAAACACTTTACAAAGATTCATAAACCTTAAACAAGGGGCTCACGAATCTTCCCAAGGATTTATTAAGAAATGGAAAACATTTTCCATACAAGATAATCATAATATTAATAATCAAAGCCTATGTCAAAATATTTCTTAAATCCCTTACACCTACTCTCTAATATAAATTCAGGTCCTTCTCTCTTAACACATTAGAGGAGGCCCCTTGAGAAATCCAAATGACAAGATTATCTCATGCGTGAATTCAGATGCACTTCCAATTCATCGATAAACTCAAAAGCACAACACATGTAATCATCCCTTGAATCAGCCCAAAGAGAAAGGAGTAGGATTATATTAGGATTCTCCTTGCACCTCCCTTCATACTCCTTTATCTCATGCCAAACTTATCCAAATGCTTCCCACTCCAAGTATAGTTCCTCCTTCAAAACAGGCATTACCTAAATTTAGGGGTGATCTATGTTTTAGTGGAATTCCACTATAGGAAACTCTCATAGTGATTCGAAGGACCTTATGAAGGCATCCATTGACTTCTTCCTTGGATTTTATTTCAATTACTATTCCATTATATAAGAGTGTTACGAGAAGTATCAATCCTTAGATAAATCTCATTCCAACCGTCAAAATAAATGTCATAAAACCCCATGAACAATATCATGGGCACCATAGAGCCTTCATACAATCAAATTTTCCTAGATTCTCAATACATCAATGTGGATAAGGTAAACTATAGACGTAAACCTACCCATAAATATCTCGGTGTTAAGATAAATAAATACTACGATAACCCACCATTTATTCATACTTCCCAAGACACACCGATGGCAGAGCCCACTCTTACAATAAATCCTCCATATTTGGTGTCATAAGAAGCACCAAGGACCCTATCCCACCTTTTTCTAACAAGATGGTTTCAAATAAATCACTCTCAAGTCTGGATATGTCTTCCATTGTGCCACCACCATGGTATTGTTATGGAAGCTATTCCAAGCCTATTTGTAATTTTTAGATAAACCAAAATACCTGAAAACTAAAATACTCTTCATGGAACTCATGCATACCTCATCTTTGCATCGAAGGTTTCTCCTCCAATAGTTATAAAGATTTGAGGATCCTTCTTGTGTGTCTCCCAATATTCCTACCACATCCCCAAATCTAGAGATCCACCACATAGAGACTACAAGATCATCCTTACAACACTCACGCCTAGGTTTTTTAGCCTTGGAGTTTATGGAGGATGACCGAATACTTTGATAAGGTCCTATTTCATATAGATGACCTAGCCCTACTCCTTAGTGTTATCATTTACGATTCTCAAGTGCATAGGGTCCTTTTGGACAAAGGATCAAGAATTAACTTAGCATATTTATTCCTAACCAATAATATCATTTATTCTATCGATGATCTCAAGCCTACTCATTTGACCTATCATGGATTTGATAAAACCAAGAAAGATCCTATATGATGCAAATGGCTTCCCATTAAAATTGGACCTAAAATAGTTTGCACCAAGATCATGAAAATAGATTTTCCTATCTCTTACAACCTCTTATTGGGATGATTATGGATGCATTACATGCACACAATCACATCATCTAGGTTCCAATGTGCCAATTTCATCTATAACAATCAACACTTTAGGCATGATGTTGATCACAATCCTTGGGATATCCTAACATCATTCCATAATGAGATTTTCCTAATGCCAACTACTCCCAAGATCCAAAGTATTCCTTATCTTGAATTCTTTGATCTTCGGTCCAAAATGCAAATAACAGTGAGTCAATCTAGATGATGAAGAGCCTAATGATATTCAAAAATGATAAAAAAGTAGGCTATTCAATGATATTATGTATCGATTACCTCTCGGTTCCTCTACCTTGCAATCAATTTCCTCCTCAAACTGACATGAAGGATCTAATGAGTGATACCTCAACCTCCAATAACTTAGAATGAAATGAGTTAAGAAATTCAAAATATTTTCTCGATTACCCTCCCCTTTAAGCCAAATATTTTAGCAAGCTTGGTGTTTGAGTTAAGAAGGAGGAACATGATCTTAAAGGAAAAGGGATATCCTTCGACAAATATTACATCTTTTAGCAAGTTAAGTTTAGGCACTTGGAATTATTGACTACCAACATGCCTTGGCCAAAATATAATACCATAGACACATTTTATGGTCCTCATATCTATGATACTAGTGATGATGAGGAATAAATTCTTCCCAACGATCCTCCATGTTATCCACCACTCCTCGATACTCTCACGGGTCATCAAGAAAATATTTGACTATGGTTCACATCACACTCTCGTAATAACCCACCACCCACCCTAACTTCTAAGCTATCCTTTGCACTCAACACTAGTCATAGCACTCCGAACATGACCATTATTGATCCTACACATAAATAGGTCACCTTAGATGATAGGGTGTTAAATTTACGACAAACCATCTCTAGGTAGCATAGAGATGGTAGGAAATACTTAGTCCTAGAAATTAATGTAGAATACCATTGGCCTCTCACTACCCTAGATAATGGTGAGGATATTCTAGAATTCTTATATGTGTGATAAGAAAAGATATCTTGACATTATCATAAGCTAGGCACTTCTCTAATACACCGATGCAATTTGATGATTATGTCACTACTATTGATCCTAGTCGGACAAAGTAGCCAAATTATTCAAAGCTCCATATTGTTTCCAAAATGGAAATGTTATGTTAGCTAAATCAACCATTAGTTTACAACTTGATGATGATCTCATTCATGTAGTCATGCTTGGTGATTTCTTTCCTCACTTATGTGAGTGTCACATAGAAGTCTTATGAAAACATAAGGAAGTATTTACATGGGGATATGCTGATATGCTTGGCATTGATCTTGAAATTTTCTCCCATAACATCAACACTTATCGGGACATCACTCCTATTTGAAAAAAGTTAAGGAAGTTCCCTCCCAAAATCAATGACTTAATTCATAAATAAATAATCAAGTTCTTAGATGTGAAATTCATTCATATGGTGGGCTATTACGAATAGGTGTATAATATCATTATGGTTTTGAAGAAGGCTACCTTGGCCATCACTATCTATATTGACTTTATAAACCTTAATCTCACTTATCATAATGATATCTTTCCCTTACCCTCCATCGACGCCACAATAGGGTACAAAATTTTATCTCTTATGGATGGGTTTTTAGGATACAACCAAATTCAAATTTCTCCTAAAGACCAACACAAGAATACCTTTGGTAAAAAATGGGAACTTATTGTTACGTAAAGATGCCTTTTGGGATCAAAAATGTTGATGCAACATATCAATGTGCTATGAGAAACATTTTTCATGATCTCATATATAAAATCATCAGTCTATGTTTATGGTCTACTCGTCTAATATTGATGTATTGATTATCATGCTCATGAAGTGGACATCACCTTAGGGCACCATCACAAATACATGGTTTTCCTCAATCCCAAAAATACATATTTAGGGTGATGTGAGGAAAGATCCTACTATTTTTTATATCTAAATGTGGTATCGATGTCAACCCAATGGATATTAAAGTTATCCTCGGCATGTTATGGCCATCTTCCATAGTAGAAATATGTACTTTCTTCAGAAAACTTGGGGAAATTGATAATTTTTCCCCAAATTTACCTATCAAACTCATGCCATAAATAACCTCCTCTAAAATTATACCAAGATAGAGTGGACCAAATACTATTAATAAATATTTAACAATATGAAGCGCTCTTTGTCCTCATTACCAAAATTATAACCTCATTTGCCAAATCGGCCTTTCTTTACTATATACCTCTTCCACTTCGGTGTTCGTTGGGGCAATGTTGGTACAGGGAAGACTAAAAAGGTGAGGAGCAAGTTGTCTATTATATTAGTCAATCCTTACTAGATTATTAAACACTATATACATCCATTGAGAAGGCTTGTTTGGCCATTTATTATGCAACTATGAAGCTAAGTAATTATTTATTGTATCAAACCACTTACATCATTATCCATAAAGGCTCCTTATGGTATTTATTATCACATGCTATCCTCCCCACAGATCACATTGGGAAGTGCATGGCCCTCTTTACTGAAATTTGAGCTCCGCATCATCACATAAAATATAGTAAAATGACAAGTCATAGAAAACCAATTGGTTTAAGCCCCGTCTCGCTCCTCAACCTATTCTTGACACATTACCCAATGAGGACATCCTTCTAATTAAGGGTATAAACAATTTTTTTCTATAAAATAATACTACTATATCTTCAAATCCGTTCTTGAGAAAGCAGTCCTACGATACTAGTGTTCAAGCACTTCCGTCACCGAGAAACCAAACCAACAGCCACAATCATCAAGTAGAAGATCATTATTGATCACCATAAGGATATATGGATGCTACACTTTGATGGGTAACATTTTCACCAAGGATCTAGGGTAGGTTGTGTTCTCACCGATCCATATAGCCGAGAATTTCCCTCTTTCCTATCGAATAGAATTTGAGATTGCCAACAACATGGAAGAATACGAGGATCTTATCTTAGGTATACAAGATGCCTCACCTAAGGGTGTCTCTTATCTTCATGCCATGGGGATTGTTAGTTAGATTTTCAACATGTTAGTGGTGTTGTAGACATTGGGTTTTTATCACCCTACGTGACCCCCTACACCTTAAAATTATTAAATATATCATTCTAACATAACCTAAGTCACTACCCTCACCTTGTAAAATCATATTTTTACCCCTATAAATATTATTCACCTATCCTTGCTTACCCTAACTACCCTAAAACCTTGTAACAAATTTCAACCTATCGTAACCCTTTTTATCATAACCATTTTGACCCATTAACCATGCCTAACCTATTTTATAACCATTTCCCCTCATCCCCATACCCCAAACCCCTGTTTTGGAAGTGGTTGAAACTACTTGCAAATGGATTTTTCCCCATTTCGAGATCACCGATGAATCTAACAAATCGCCAATGATTATAAAGAGAAGCTTACAACTCTTGTTTTGGGGATTTTGAATTTCCTACCAAAAATATGTCACTTTGGCAATCTCAAGCACAACAATGAAGCCTTGTCACTCCATGAAGCCATACCACATCTTTTTTTGTAGCCACACACCTCCAATATCCTTCTCACATCATCAAATATTCAGCAAGACATCATCACACAACCGAGCAAGTTCTTGTAAGAATATCACTCCAATTTTCACATTAACGGTAAGCTCTATCCATTTATTCTCATTTTTATTCTATTTACACATCAAAACAAGGTCAAAAAAACATCTTAGTATCATTTTTCTATAAATTTTTCATGTTGTCAAAAACCAACATTTTCACGGGAGTCTCTTGCAATTCATTTGATCACCGACAATTATCCCAAATCATTCGTGATATTTGTGAATCAACTACGATTCTTTGCCAACATAGTTACTTTTATTAGTCATTACATTTCATCATCTTTTATCTATCAATATGGACTTAATATGTCTATTTTTGAGATGTGTCTCCTGAGATGAGTGTTCCAGGTCAATCCCATCTAATCAAAATCATTGACGATAATCCGATTGTCTAAAAACCATTCATTTGGGAGAAGTCTGAAATCCTCCATGATATTCAGATACGCCATTGCATTCATACCAACATTTGAAGATATTGAAGAACAATTCGAGATCCTTAACGAGATATGAGAAGTAACCGAGGAGTATTGGTATGACTACTTTAAGGACTTCAAGCTCACTACGACTCTAGCATGGGCCACCTATGAAGATGAGCATGATCTTCCTATCCATCTTGAGTTTTATCTTCCTTATCTTGTATCATTTATATTATATTTATCAAATCCAACTTAATTGTATCAATGAGTTGACACCCTTTAAGGAAGTCCCTTTGGATTCCTATCATTATCCTTTTCTAATCAACTTGTCATTCTATCTATCTAATAACTCTTTTTAGCTATCCTTTCTTATAGGTATCTTCACTTGGTGAAAGGAGGAGCACTTTTACATTGTCCAAATTTCATCATCCCAACATTTGCAAGAATCGTCAGCGTAGGTTGATGAGTTGTGTTAATTTCCTTTATAAACAACTCATCTTCTGTATTTTGATCAAGCCATTGTAGTTATGTCCATGTATTTTCCAAGTACACTATTGAACATTACCATTACAACCTTGAACTTGTGGCATAATTACTAATTAATATAGATATATCTAGTTATCTTTATTTTGTGGTATTTTGTGTGCATTTATTATTATTATCCCAATAAGTTATTTGAATGATGATATGTGTGATTCCACTCTTGGTTGTAAGAAATTTTCCATATGCAACAACTCATCCTTAGCCAAAGAATCTATCAATAGAAACTCGTCCATAGCCAAAGGAAATCATCTACAATAAAGATCCCATGTTAAAAAGATATTTTAGAAGGCATGAAGAATGACACTAAAGTTTGTATGTGCGATTGAAGAAGCATTTACAACTGGAACATGTATAACTAGGAAATAACTCAACCTTTGATATGGTCATTTATTGTAAACTCAAGAAAAACCTCCTAGATTTGTTGCATGGTTCATTTTAAGAGATCTCTTAGAAATTGGAGGTGGAAAATACCTAACGAATATCCTTGGAACCGGTTTCGCGGGAAGGAGAATTTTTTGGGGGTTCAACAACAAATTTTTTTCCGATTTGATAGAAGGCTGCAGATGTGTGGAAGGGGATTTGCTTTGTCACATGTCCGTAGCCTCCATCCTCTATTCGTATGACAACAAAATCTTTGTGTCGCTGCGTCAAAAACTCTGTCACACGTCTACTTCCTCCATACTATTGCTGCATGCAAAAACTCTCCCTGTCACATGTCAACAAACTCTTTGTTAGGCGTCTATAGCCTCCGCCCTCATCACGCATCTCGTAGGCTCGCCCTCTTATCACATGTTTAATGTACTTGATAATACATATGCCCCTGTGTGGCATGATGATCTAGTAGTGTTCTACCTGGTGAATAATCTAGGATTATATAGGGGATAGTTTCAAGGGTAGGTGAAGCCGACCCCTAAAAAAATTAAATTGTAATTTTTAGGCGAATAGGTCATCGACCCGCGCCAAAAATTCACCTTTTCAAAATTTTCAAAAATGGAATATTTTCCATATTACAAATATCCACCACTAAAATTATCCTTAATCTGTTGTAACTATGTATACATCATTGGTAATGTTTCAATTTTACGTCCCCTAGTTTGATAATTAAATAATTGTAACTCAATAAATAACATATTAATTTCTGCAAGTTGATTTGCACCACTACATGTATTGATAAACCCTATTATTTTTGAGTTTTAGGTACTTTTTCCATTTTATATCATTAACCAAAAATTACCTAATACATACCTAGCATGCCTCATGGAACTCGATTCCCTTAATTTTCTTTAAACTTTTAGTCATTTTTGGCCTCTTCTCTATAATCACTAACGATTTAAGTAAATCTCTAATGATTTCTCCAATTGTAGAGACTAAATCACGCACTTTGGGTATATTTCTAGTCCCGATCACATTTTACCATTCATATGATTCCTAATAAAGAAAAGTACTAATTGAGCACTATCTTTGGCCTCTTTGCTTTCTTTTTGTTTTCCTTTTTGACCTTACACTCCTTCTTTCCCAGTATATCTTTTTATACTTCATCATTTCTGACTCTGGACACCAATGCCCAGCCAAGACACCAATGATCAAGCACCCTTGTCCCCATTAGGCACCCCTACCTCTTTATATCTTACTCGTATATTTTGGGTCTTTTCTAGCCGTTTGGGAACATTATTTCTTACTAGTAAACCTTTTAGTGGTTAATTAAGAAATTTAAACAATGGAATCATATAAATACAAATCTATATGATCATAATACGATTATCAAGCACTAAGCATCTACTATCACCGCCTAAGGTTGCATTAAAAGGACATTACAAGAGAATTCAAGCACCCATCTAGCACTCACACAAGGGACAAGGAACTACATTATTTTGCATACATTTTATAGGATGAGAAGTTAATTTTTCCATGCACACATATATCTACATATATCTATTGCTCACTATTCAAGTACGACTCACACAAGAGCCACCTAGGGCATGATTCTACACACATGCACACAACTTCATGGATTATGAAATGTAGTGTAACACCCAGATCATAAGTTCCCTCAGTGGGTGACTGTCAGGGTCAGTCTGACTCCCCATTTTCATATTTTTCTTTTTAAGATTTGATGTGTTTTGGGGTTTTACGGGTTCTGTTACTTCGCACAAGTTTTAAGAAAACAATAGTGAAGTACAATGAAAATATCGATTAAGGAAACATCTAGCAAACATATTGTGACCACTGAAAATTTGTTTCGAGGATATGAGAAGTCAAAGGTGCCCAAACGAGTTTTGTAATTCCCTTGACCCTATCCAGGTGCCCTAGTACAACAAGATCCTATAATCACTCAATTTTCTAAGCTTGGGTGCAACACATCCCTCCTCTTGTTCATCGGTTTGTCACCAAGACACAATCGACATTATTTACAAACCGATAAGTATTCTATCCCTTTATTTGTAACTATGGTTTCATATTTTTCTAGCTTACTTTCTTGGGTCAAATCGTACTTTAATTGTTTATATCTTCTTTGTTACATAATTTAGATTTAGCATCTATTTATTTCAAATATTTTCTTAATCATTTGGTGAACCCATCACTTGATTCCAACCTTCTTTCTATTATTTTCTTCTTATTTCCATCACCCATAGTGGTTGTTTTGGATCTTTTTAACATCTCAAGATTCCTCCATCTTTTCATAGGGTTTTTAAATCCATGGCTGAAATTGATAATCCATTCAATAACCCTAAAAAAGTTCCTCTCGAAAACATTGAAGCATCTGATAGTGAAAACTCATATGATGAAGACACCAATGTTGATGAAGAATAATTAGACAAGCTCATAAATGTTTTTCAGGCTTTGTGTGATACTACCGCTCATCTTCCACATATTCTTCATGCTTTAATTGTTGCCAAAAACTCTCACAATCCTTCTTTGACACCACTCATCTGCTTCCTCATCTGTCATGGCCTCTATCCAACGCCTCCATATTCCTTCTTCCATTCCCACTACTACCGCTCCCATCATTCATCCTAATACTTCTAATGCTCAACCTGGAGCTTCTTCAAATACGCCTGATTTTACCTCTTTATATCAGGAGTTACAAACTCAAATTCACCAAATTAAATTGGCCACTTCTCACACATCTCCATCTTTGGACTCCACATTACTACTTCATACTCCTTTCACACCCACCATTTCTGCTTATGCAATTCCTCTTAATTTTTTCACCCCCAAGCTGCCCATTTTCAAATGTCTGTGGTGACCCTCAAGAGCATCTTTAAGCATTTTGTGTAGCATGTTTAGATTATGCGAGATGATCACAATTTATTAGAAAAATATTTTCCTTATAGTCTTCAAGATTATGTAATTCGTTGGTTTTGTGATCTACCTATCCACTCAGTAACATATTTTACGCATTCATATGATGTTTTTATCAATCATTTTTCTATCAATATTGGATTTAATATATTCTATCCGCAACTCACATAACTTAAGAAAGGGTCTAACAAACATCTAGTGGTTTTTTTCTTGCGGTATAATAAAAACTTATCTATGATGTCTAATATGCTTGAGGAATCTGATCTTCAATATATATTTGTCCAAATTCTATTACCACCTCTCTAGGAGAGTTTTATCTTCAAGAAATCTCCATCATTAAATCATTTGTGTCATACTCTTAAGCTATGTAAACTAAACTCTTATCTATAGGAAAGATTAAGTATCATGAGAAAGATTCATCTTCGATGCATTTGCAAAACAAATCAAATTTCAAGCCATTTACAAAACCTCATCTGAAGCTAAAGATACAATCAACACGGTTTCTACTCCTAAAAATATTTAATGACAATTTCCTAAGTGTACACTTACAAAATTGTTTATCCCTCCACACATTCTATTACCACAACTTATTGCGAGAAATATTATTATGCTTACTCCTCCACTCATTACGGACCCATCTCATCCTAAAGTTCGTAAATACAATGAAAATTTCATATGAAATTATCATCAATGCATTGGGAATTATACAGATCAATGTTTCAAACTTTGAAATCTCATTCACGATCTTATCGATAATAATGCAATTGATATTTTGAGCCTACGACTTTTGTGCCAATCAATGAAAATCACAATCTCAAGATATTTAACAATACTCTTCCAAAACATGACAAACAAGCAACTGACTCTTCATCTAATCATACATATCGCACAATGCTTCCTCCTACATTGGGGGGTATTGATTTTATAGTTTCGCATGTTGAGGCATCTCCACTGATCATTTCTTTCTCTCGATCATGAATATCATTGTCACATCCCACATTTTCATTTCATGATTGTCAAAATATAGGTTATTAGCGTAACATGATTCACGAAGGTTTGGGAGTGAAGCTGTTTCCTAGATAGCATCGCAGCTAGGTGTACGCACATTTACCTTGAAAAGGATAAACATGCTTACACATAGTTGCAAACCGAGCGTGTAATGTTACTAGCCTCTAAGAACTCTTAATTTGTGTTACGTTATTATCCTATTATGTGCTTGTGTGATGAGTTTCATTATTTTTAAGTTTGATGATTGTGTGTTTGGATGCCTTGTTGCTATACATTCAATTGATAATGCAACTTACTTTCTTGTTAGAAGTATCAATTAGCATGCATGGATGAAGTTATTCATGGTTTCAATATATTATTTCATTACGTGGAAATAATGGTGATTGTAAAATGTGTTAACTCTTCTAATCTCGATAATCATCAATTCAGGCGGTGAGAAGAGACCTTCTAACGGAATAGGTAAACATGGATCTTAATTAATCACACTTATAAGTATCTTGATGATACAACAATTTGAGGGATAAGTTATTAAACTACTATATTGTGATCATAATATGTTTATTGGTTAAATGGATTTGATGCTTTAAATCGGGTCAACTGATATACTATTTACACAAACATACTAACATTTTTTTATGATGGAATTATTGATTTTAAATTATTTTTAAGATGCCCTTGGTTGGGCGGACATGAATAAGACTGGGTTGGAAAGCGAGTATGGTTAATGTTGGCTATTGTGTGGTTGTGTTATCATTGATTTCAACCCCATTGATAGAAAATGGTGTCATATAGTCATTTTATTCCCCTATGATGTTATTCATATGTCATGCATGAAGAATGAATAGTAGTGTCAAGTTTTGATGAGTTCATTGTAATCCGATGCATGGTTGAGTGAGATGAGTCAATGTTTGAGCTCTCTAATTTTTTTGGAGTGTTTCATGATGTCATAAATGGTCCTAAAGATGTGTCATGGGTGTCTATATGTCTGCATTGAGTCAGCATGGTCAAGTCACGAGTTTTCATGGTTGAGTCAGGTCATTCTAGGCTTGTTTCTAGCCCTAGAGCATCTTTGAATTTTAAGAAGGTATGATACTTGGACCTAATAAGTTATGATTAATTATGGTAATAGTATGGTGATGGTATAAAGGGGATGTATGGTGAGTTTTAGGTCCACATTCAGTGGTTAGATTCATATTTGAGGTTCTTAGGAAGGGGGCATGTGAGAACAAGCGATTTAGCACAAGAAAATGAGATTTGTTGGAGAGTTACAAGAATAATTGAGATATATGGTTAATATTTACAGATATAATATGTTTTCATTATGATTCATGACAAATTTTAGGTCATTCTAAATAATTAATTTGAATTCTGCAAGTTTTGGTAAAAGCTGGGTAAGTAAAATGATGTGTTTTTGTGACAAAAGTTGACCTTCGATGGTCATTGTGGACTGAATTATTTTCATGGTGATATGATCTCTTTGTAATATATTCTTAGGTCATTTATTAAGGTTTCACAAAAATAATTAGGTGGTTTGATCATCACATTTTTATGAACGATTGTTAAGAAGACAAAGTGGTTTGAAACCCTAGCTGGGAGAAGCTTGCAGAAAAATGAGTATATAAGCCTAGTTTTGATTGGTTCCTTAAAATTTATGATTGTATTTTGTGTAGGAATCTTCCATATTTTCATAAAGGTCTGTTATAGCTTCCGACCATATGTGGACTCTGCTGAATTTTCTTATTTATGAAGAGTTGCGGTTTGAGGAAACATTCTCCAAATGAGGTAAAGTATAAATTAAAATTTATGATATCCCAAGATTTTTTCTAGATGTCCATGAAGGTTTCATGTCATGGTTATGGTGAAAAAGTGAAAAGTGTGCCCTATTTATGTTGACTAGTTAAAGGGCAATTTTGGGGACGATTTAGAGCGATCTGTGGTGAATTGGACATTGTATGAGCTACATGAGGAGTTAGAAGGTGATTAAATTTTTGTTGGAAAGATAATTAATATATATATTTATAGTGATATAATATTTTATTCATGATTATGAGTTTTGATATGGTTTCCAGGTCATTTTTGGAAAAAATAGTTTTGGCTTTCAGGGACAAAACTATTTTTGTTTAAAGATTGAGGTGGTTTGAGTTTGTAATGGCTTTTTATGCTTTCTATCACCTGCTATGATGTGACGAGGTATAAAGTTTGCATCCAAATAATCTATTTTGAGGTATTTAAAGTGTCAATAAGGGTAAAAATTAGTTGCATTTGTAAAATTTCTTTTTGGGCAGCTTGTTTTAGTGAAGGAAAATTTTGATGTGGTTTGAACCAGTGGATTTTCCATGAGCTCTAACTTGTTTATACGTACTCTACAAGTTCTATAATTTCCATAAATTTTTCAAATTCCATAATTTAGGTTTTATTTGATGATCTTGGAGCCAAAAGGTGAAGACATGGTGCTAGAAAAAAGTGTTTTGTGAAGGCTATTAACCACTGGGCTCATTAAATGAAATAATCTGATTGGTTCATGATAATTGTGACCATGGATTCTATTTACATTTCATTTTAAACATGTTTTGTTATTTTTCTAGTGGATTTTCCATGAGCTCTAACTTGTTTATAAGTGCTCTACAAGTTCTATAATTTCAATAAATTTGTCACATTCCAAATTTTAGGTTTTATTTGATGATCTTGGAGCCAAAAGGTGAAGACATGGTGTTGGAAACAGGTGTTTTGTGAAGGCTATTAACTCTGGGCTCATTAAATGAAATAATCTGATTGGTTCATGATAATTGTGACCATGGATTCTATTTACATTTCATTTTAAACATGTTTGGTTATTTTTTATAGTATGACTAAAAATATTTTTGGTGTTAGGATATTTTTGTCATTCCAATGCAAGGGTTTTGAGGCTTGTTGGTGCATGGATGAAAGGTTTTGGCTATGCTGACATACATAGGCCACTTTTTACCATTTTAATTAATGTATTTGAATTTCATAATGATGTATGGTTTGAATGTATCATGAGGGACCGACCTCCTTTGGGTTGGAGATAATAAATGCATATAAAAGTGAAGTTTGAGCTCATTTTGGTGAGCTAGTCTTGCATGGGTGAAAAGTGTGACCCATAGGTGAGTGAATTGTAGGTATGAGGGAATATTTTGAGAGATGATAAGATGTGTTACAATTTTTATATTTTTGAATGCATGTGTGTAATTTTTTAGAAGCAAGAAAAGTCCAAGAAGACCTAGAGAGAGCAAGTTGAAGAAGGTGTGTTTGAGAAAGGGTTTGAAGGAATTTGGAGCTGAACTTTGGGATCACTATCAGTTGTGGTATTAGCATATTTTCAGTGGTCATACTTATACAAATCTCTTATGATGAGTCATATTCATAAGATTATCATTTTTTATTCATATCGACAAGGCTTGAGGATTTGTTCCTCCTTGTGGGGTTGGTGCCTCACTAAAGAAATCTCTTGTGATGTGTAATATTCACTTGATTCCTTTGTTATGTGTAATATCAGTAAAGGTTTAGGGGTTGGTGCTCCTTGTGGGGTTGGTGTCTCACTAAAAAAATATTGTAGGATGTGTAATATTCTTGCAAGTCCTTGCTTTGAGTAATATAAGCAATGGTTTCAATGGTTTTTTCTTCCCTTGAGGGTTTCCCACTTACATATGGTGTTTTCTGTTCTCTCCTTTAATTATTGCACATGTGATTGTTTATTTGAAACATAATAAGTTTACATGGTTTATGGATATTGAATAGTTAAGTTGAATGATGAATCTAAGCAATGGAAAATGAATTTATAATTGTTGAGTGTTGATTCACCCCCTCTCGCCATCTTTGTGCTTCCAAAAATTGGTATCGATTAGGTCCTTTTGAAGATATTAAAAGGAATGATAACCAGATTGTACCAAGACAAGAACATATATGTTAATCAAACACCATGATCAATAAGATGAAAGTAATTCGCCAGAATAACTTTACATAAAAACTTTGCAAACAAATGAGCAACAATATCATATATTATTATGGAACTCAATGCAATACAATGAGAATGGGCCTTGATTAAATAGGCAAGGAATAACAATCTAAGAACCAGTCAAGGTCGTAGATCAATCCATAAATCATGGAAAGAACTAGTCATTAGAGAACTAGTTAAGATCATAGATTTAAGAGAGAACTAGACATCAAGGATCTAGTCAATACCATAGATCAATGAAATAACTATACCTAACAACTAGATAATATCTCATAATATCTAAATAATATAAAATAAATTTCCACACACATAAGTGGGTGAGGATAAATACAATAAAGGTAAGTAAAGTACCTAGGTGAACATGAGCTAAGGTAAATACCTAATCTAACAGAAAGTTTGACAACTTGAAGGATATCCTCCCCAAGCTCAAGTATGGAAGATAGTCAAGATCAAGTTGAAATGAATCGATTGATCAGATTGAGATCTTTTTGAAACCATTAGGGGTTGACATTTTTCATAATGTTCTTGGTGTTTACACTCCTATTTCCAATATAGTTGATGAAAAGTCTCATGAAGGAAACATAGCGGGGCCTTTTGTTTTTTTAATCAGGTTTCCCTAAAGGTGAGAATTAAATAGTTAAATATGATCAAGGTGTGGATACTTGAAGTTGAAAATTATGACCTAGATGTCCTAAGTGTGTTTGAATGTGTAGAGGCAGAGAAAGAAGGTTCTAAAACCCTAATCATGAAGAAATGTTATGATGAAGTTAAATATGATCCTAAAGCAATCATAACATGTTTGTAGACACCAAATTTGGGTCATAATCCTCCTCTACCCCAAATGTATATTAATTTAATTACCAATAATTAAATTAATGCAAATGCTCACAATATTCATTATTTAATTATCTTAATTAAACTAATTTTCACCTCACCCCACCACATCACCTAGACACTTCATCATAAAACTATTCTTAGCATGTTTCCTTTTTACTAGGACTCAATATCCACTTACCATAACTAACTTAGAATTATTTCAGCCCTAAAATCACATGCCCACTTATCTAAGCACAACATTCCATTTTGATCTGAACAATGGACAGAGTTGGCCAAAAATATTGCCAAGATCTGTCATTTTAGCAAAACCTAGGATTTCCCTCCTTAACCGACGTTGAGTCAACCCAAAACGATGCCAGTCACCTAAACCATCGTTAGTTACCATATATTCATTTTAGTAACCTTTTTTGAGGGTTGGAAGAATTATTCAAGTTTTGGAGAAGAGATATCTACATGCAAGCATGCACCAGAGCACTCTTGCACATCCATACATCCTAAACCAACACCAAGCACTAATATAAAAGGAAAGAATTCACGGTAACATTCCAGGAAGCACAACCATGGCACTAACCACCAATTCCATGGATCAACCATCACCTCCATCCAACCACCAGGTTTGACAATACAAGTACATTTGGATATGCACCTTCCCATATATTTATTTAGATTAATTTCTTTATATCTATTTGGGATTCCAAGCCTCCTTTGCATCCCATCACCTCTCACCCTCCTACCAATCCCTCTACCTAATCACCTACAACCTCTCAACCCTCCATACCCACCTCTAGACATCTTTGAGTATTCCTAGCACTTTCATCAACCTCACCATTCTCTATGCAATCACAGAGAATCACCAAAACCAAAATTCATTAAGTTTTTATCACCTGACCCTACGATGCCATTTAACCTAAACCGTCGTTGTTCTATCTTCAAGTGACATCGGTCATACTAGAATGACATCAGTCTCTATGTCTAGTAAAATTGCCAATGACAACAACCCTATAACATTAACCTAAATTAACAAAATCACCTAAAGCTTGACCCTGACCTGTCCCAACCACCTTATTTACCTATCTGATTTCTAGATCTGATCATAACCTAGCCTGTTAGATTAGATTTTTTTATTGTACTTAAATGAGACACCTAAATCATATCAACTATAGTAGGACATTATTGGTTTACATCATTTCTTGCATTAAGTTTTTTTAAACAGTAGATTGATAGCCATCTAGGAAGTATCACACTTCCCGGATCTAGCATACACTAGGAAATCCACTAACATATATTGTTTAATATTCCTCTTATGGTCTTGTTTTGTATTTGTAGGTAGTTCCTCCTAGTAAAAGGAATTTCTCATAATCAACACTAGATCAGAAAATTAGAATGCACATACTCTACCTTACACCTTCATTCATAGGTATTCCTCCTTACCCTTACCTTATATGTTTTTCTCTTACGTACGCATACTATTCAGCGAAATATTTTGGCACGGTGAGACCCTCTCTTGGGTTCATTACATTTTCTTCATATAGGGGAAATTTTTCTGTGTTTCTTTCCTTTTGAAAAATACACATTTAATATTCTCCTGGTAATATTATTTTCTTTTAATTGTCTAAACGACATTTGGCATTTGGTGCTTAAAACAAACCAATTCTTCCATCTTGCATTTACATAGTAGTGAAAGAGCATGTTCTTGACCTATTAATGATTTACTTCATCGAATATAATTGTCGATGTGGGTTATAAATTTTTTTACATTTCATCCTTGTATGTTGCATTATTAGCTCACATTTAAAAATGAGAGCAACCTATATCTTGGAAGTCATACCCGGTGATGGTCCACACAATTGAACCATAAAAATCACTTTATTCTCTCTCCCTCTCTCTCTTTTCCAAACTACACAAATTTGAATTTACACATCTTCTTAAACAACATCCCACCCAGAAGAAGCTTTCAACGATCACATGATTAGAGGATTGATAGTGGGTGCCCAACTGATTATCTTTGTCCAGTCATCACCTCAGAGATAGGACCACTCCCGCCATAACATAACCTAAAACCTCACCTACTTTGTAGGAATCCTTCCCAACCAAAAAATTTGTTCTAAATTCACAAGTCAATATTAATAGGATAAGCTAAAACAAACATAAATTTACTTTTAGGATTACATGTTTTTCTTAGCTTTGTTCTTGACTTTCATTTTGAGGTGTGAGCTACGATTCTTCATTTTTCTTCTTCCTTTCACACTCCTCATCATAGTTGGAGTATTCTGGCTATTTCTAGGTGTGTCAGGACCTCATCTTATCCTTCTCAAATTTTTGGGTTGGTCCTTCATCTAGTTTAATTCACCAAAATCCATTTTTTATTCATTTTTTCTAATTTCAAGTAACCAACATTAGTTCGGTGACCGTCGTTGGTTTACCTAACTGATGTCACTTTTATATATTTTGGTTATTTTACTTGAAATAACCTTCATCACCTATTATTTTATGTTTCTAATCACGGGACACCATCATATCCCCCAACTTTCTAATATCTCTATCAAGTCTAGTTTCCCTAGTTCATAATCATCAATTCTATTTCTTTTGCTGGCGGTACTTTCCACAGTGACCGGTATCAGTTATCATAACCGTCATTGGTTCCCATGTAACCTTCATTGGTCATACTGACCATCGTCAGTTTTTGTGTTTGATTTTTAATCAAAACACTAACCAGATTCACCCCCTATAATTTATCCTTCTCTGCTTCTATTGTTTTCTATGTCATTTACAGAATACAGTCTTACCAGGTCAACACTAATTCACATGGTGTTGACTCGTAGCCAAACTAACACCCTTGTATTTCATGCTAGCCATCAGCCACTCCCACCTATTCCATCACCACCATCCATCCTATCACCTATAGATCCAACTCGGCCTTATCCCCATTGCTACCAAAGGCGAGGAGTTCTCCTTGATTAAAATCTGCAACGCTACAATACAATCTTTGCCACACATCTACCTAAGACTCCTCAGGATAGTTAATATATGACATGTATGCATCTATCCCTCCTACCCTCACACCCAATTCCACGTTAGCTACCACAATCTCGACGCTTCCCTCACCAACATTACCCTTGTAGTCTCTTAGGTAGATTCCACCTTTTCCATAATTTCGCCCAACGATGTCTATTATACTCATAGTGTCAACCATTCCTTCACCAACTACCTTGAGCATATCCCAATCTACCCCTTTTTCCTCGTATATAATAGTTATGTCACAACCACCTCCAGTGTCGGCAACCCACACCCCTTTCCAAAATCTAGTTCTTTCTATCCCTTAGTATCTACCACCCATTACCACGAGAGTTGTTGCGACCACCCCACCTATTTACACACATCACCAACAACCCCCAATCTCATCTATCACTTATTCAGGGTACATTCCACATGTATCTATCCCCCTTTATAGTTTTCATATTTGGCACTCCCATTTACTAGGATACCATCCACATCATACACCCATCCTCAACCTCCCTTTACTGCAAGAGGCACCCATTCCTCACAAATCACCAATGACCTCATTAGGATGATGATTGAAAAGATGCAGACATTAGAAGCATCAGTTTTTGGCTCTCATAAATATTTAACCTATGACAAAATATGTAATGATCTTATTCATCCATCCATTCATATTCACCCATACCCGTGGATAAGGAAATACCCAAGTTCAATTGTTTCAACAACTTGATAAAGAGGACCCATGATAGTACTTGTGGTCATTCAAGCATGGGTGCTACCTAATTACCCATGATGATGCTTTACTCTTACTAACATTTCCCATGTCCCTAATGGGACCCGCCTTAGATTGGTACATCAGTTTACTTAGACATTCCATCTACTCCTTCAACCAAGTTGCTCAGAATTTTTGGACCACTTCTCAATTAATGCGATCAATTAAGTTACCATGAACGACCTGTATTTGATACGATAGTATGAAGATGAATCTATTACAAAATTTGTTTCCCGCTAGTGGAGTCTTATCAACTAGTTAACGTTCCAGCTACCTCAGAATGAACTTATTGATTTGTTCACTAGAGCTTGTGCGGACACATCTCACCAAATCTATAGGTAAAAACTTTCTGAACCTTTGATGAATCCTTCACCATGGCACGAAAGATGGAAATTCATGCCATTAAAGAAAATAAAATACAATTACGAAAGAAGAATGCCCTTTCAAACCAAACAATTCTTCTTCATCTTAGAAACCCCAAAATAATTATTCAAAGGCCAAAGGATCTTCCAATGTGGTAGTCCTCAAGGCAGGTCCATCTCATGCTTCTAATCAAGCCCAACCTTTTTCCAATATTTCCCCTATCTAGGCCTTTCAATCCTAGTGGGAGAAACAAAAGTACACTTCAATCGAGATCCCTATTCTTGGTCTTGGAAAAGCTTCTCAAAGATGGAGCCATTACACTTCCTCCCATAAAACCTCATACTAGTTTTGATCCCACTCATCCTATGATTGCATGGTATAAGGAGCATGACTACTGTAATTACCATCACGTCAAAGGTCATAGTGATGGTAACTGCATCACTTTTAAGAACATTGTTCAAGAGATGATAGATAATGGAGACCTCATCGTGGAAAACACGAATGTGCTAGTAAATCAAAATTTTGATATCTTTAAAACTTTCCTAACCATAAACCATTGTCTAATCAAAATAGTGATCCTTCATCCAGTGACAACAATGTCTATGAATTCCACATGGTTTTTGATATCATTTGGCCATTCCTAAAATCCCACATATTTCATCTATTCAGGAAATTTAGGCACGAGATCCTCTTCACACAGAGAGGAGCATACCTCTTCCACTCCTTCACCCACATAGTAGTCACCTTCATCTCTTCCTTCACCCATGGAGGAACCCAAATTTTCTATTGATGCCATTCCACTATCTACCTCACCCCACCTACCATCTCTCCTACCCATGGGAGATTCTTTAGACATACCAATGCCTGTTGGGGGAAATTCTCCCTCAGTAGCCAGGACCCCATTGATATGATCTCAACTCTTTTACCCACAGAGTCCAAGGCTAGCCAATTCCCCATACCACTAAATTTTTTTACAGGGATTACCACCAAACCAACTCCATCATCTCCTTCATCATTCCCATTTTCACGGCTAGCCAATCACTTGGATTATGTTGATAATTCCATGCTCTGGGGATGTCTTCGGCTCCCCTTTTTGACTCAAATACAAATAGATACCTCCACGATCTACCCAAAGTTATTTCCAAGAATTATATTAACACCGACCATGCCTATTGAAATGAATTCTTCTTCATCATCTCTACCTACATCCAAACCTTTACCCATGACTAAAACCATTCCAATACCTAAAAACCTACCCACACCTATATCTTCACCCATATCTAGGCCCGTCACTACCTTGGGTGTCATGCCGACATCAAGCCTTACTCACCCACCTATCAAATTGGACTTAGCCATGTCTTCCCAAACCTACACCAACATTATTCCTCTGCCTAAAAGGAAGACCCAACCTTATAGGCCACATACACCAGTCTTACCTACCACACCTTTGTCACCTTCACCCCTTTCATCCATCCTAGGGCCCCATCCATCAACCCTAACCAAATAGTCTCCTACCCAAGGCCAGTTAAAATCTAAGCAACCTATTGCTTCATCACGAGCCTTTGTTACACCTCATTCACCCAAAAACCAAACACCCTTGCCCTCACCCGTGCACTTCTTACCCCCTATACCTCCACCAATTACTATAACCCCAACTTTTCCTATACAACTTTAACCCATACCGTCCACCCAACCTCTACCAACCACTTCCACCATAACTTAGTTTTCCCCATGGGTAACCCATCCTCTTCCACCATCTTCTTTCCCTTCTGCATCTCATACTCTCGTGTCACCTTTACCCAAGAAGGTGCAACCCAAAGATAAGAACCCACTACCCTCCAATAAGGTAGTTAAACCAACAAAACCTTCCATCACTAGCTCTTCTACCACACCTTTACCCAAGCAGATGCCATCAAAACCTAAGACAATACCACTTACCAAACCAATGGGCCAACCCATTCCCCCTCCTATAAAGCCTCTTCCCTCATGATCATCCACACCTTTACCCAAACCCACACTCACTTCCCATTGTGATCCGTTAGCGGGTCCTATGCCAAAATTTTAACCAATCTCTTAGAGAATTCCATCATCACATTACCACCACTTTGACCTTATGATCCTCTCAAACCCAAACCAAAAGGGTTTGATGAAACCAATATTTGTGCCTATCATTGTGTGTCAGGACATGATGTAGAAAATTATAAGGCTCTAAAAACCGTTCTTCTCCAACTTTGTCCTCCTGAACAAAATTTCGACGATGATGACCTTCTTGATGAGGACCATGTTCCACCTTCACCTGTCACCACACATCATCATCCCTTGCTTCTTCAACGACCCACATCTCCACCCCCACAACCATTGTTCCACCTCCAAAATTCATGATCAACATGGTCTATATCTGAGAGTTGGCCAAATCACCACCCAAATTCTAGTGTGTCATACGCACTTCACAAGGATTCCCCCTAATAGGTTTTTGCCCATGATACCATTATACTACTCATCCTACACCTTATCCATTTACCACATCCTCTCATATTAACATGGTTCAATTTACCACCCGTGCCTAAAAGAAAAAGGAAAATAAAAATCAACTATCCCATTAACCAACCCCGTACCCAATATACCATCTGCACCCGCGCCCAAATCACCATTCGAGGACCTACATACCCTATCTCTAATGGGGTCACCCATCACACAATGATAAAACAATTACATCAATCTCCTCTAAAGATGTCTTTGTATGATCTCATCTAACTTTTGAATCTCATAGAAAATCCCTTATGGAGGTTTTATAATCCATTGAAGTTTTACCTAATGACCCCACACCAGTGGCCTCCATTATCACCCCTCACCATGTGGCCTCGCTTACCAAATCATCTCCTTCTTCCACCCCCATGCCCACTTCTCAAGTCACCACCCTTAGTTTCTCTGATGAGGAGATTGTACCCTCTCCGTCGGATGATCTTGATCCCTCCCTTTTCATTTTCATCTATATCGATAACATACACCTATGATGAATCATGATCAATGGTGCTGCTAGCATTAACATCATCTCCTACCACGTGTACAATAAAATGTGCATCCCTCCCAATTATATGCATAAGTAAACCTGTTACGTTGTGCTCCTTCAATGATGCCATCACCTCCACCCTTGGAACCATTATCCTTCACATTCTAATAGGCCCTCACACTATCCCTAAATTATTATCTGTCTTAGAGGGAGAGTTACAGTATAACCTATTACTCGAAAAACCTTGGATTCATGTCATGGGTTGTGTCCCTTCAACTTTACACCGTTGTGTAAAATTTGAACATGAAGGGCATAACTATACCATCCCCACCGACCCGTCACCATTCAAAACATGTAACATGTTGTACCAAACTAATGATGTGCTTGTACCAGTCAAGGCATCTACCACTACCCCCACTTCTCCTTCACCTGCAACCCCATCCACCAATGTTGCAACCACCTCTCTCACACTTTGACTCGACTTATATTCCTACTACTGCCGTAGCCTCTACAGCTGACCCATCTACTTCCCAACCAACCGATACCCATTATGCCCAATCATTTAGTGATTCTTTTATCCCCACTACCCACATATCTACTACTGATCCCTTAGAAGGTGTTTTTCAATGCCTCACTCTAGGGGAGTATCGCCTCTACAATATTAACACATTCCTCACTCCGCAAGAGTATGGAAACCTACTCTAGTAGCCTCGTTATGACTACCGCATAGGTGAGGATTTCCCTTATGGTCATCCCCACCTTCACACCAATCTAACATATGGGGACTCGATACTACCACTTATTCACCTGAACCTCCATCCCAAACATGACCCTTTTTGTCGACCTCTAGTCTCTTACTAATCAACTTTGCTTCACCCATAATTTCCTTCATCATCGCTACCCATGGAAAGGATTTGGCTTCAGTTTTTATGAAAAAGGCTGCCATACCGTCATTTCATGTACCACTCGTAAACACAATGATCATATTGGCATTGGCTTTGTTGCACCATATTTCAAGAAGGCCCACATCAACCTCATTGAGGAAGACAAACCTCCTCCACCCCATTCACCAACGCCACCACCTTCACCCACTTGAGACCATAGATCCCGAATCTATTCCTCCTAATTTTTTTTTTCGTAAACACAATTTCCTTGGGACCTCGACTTATCATTGCGATGGCAAGGATCCCTCTTCTCTTCCTTTCTATATCCCGACATTATCGATGATAATACAAATTCTATTAAATTTGTTCAATGTCGGGATGATGAGTCTATAATCACCTACCTTGGTGCGGAAGATTCTTATATTCACCAGTCATTACCTTCTGAGAAGCAAACCACGTTGAACAAATCGACTATCGAAATCAACATTAACACTCCGAATGACCCACACATTCTAAAGATAGGCCAATATTTAGACGCGGTCGAATAGGAAGATTTTACCTCTTTCCTGGGACCACAACAATGCTTTTGCTTCATCCTATGCCAATATGCCCAATATTGACCAAACATTGTGGTCCACAATATCGTAACCATTCTTGATGCTAAACCTATAAAATAGAAGTTGTGGAAAATGCATCCTCACATTGTTCTTCTTGTCAAAGAAGAACTTGATCTTCTCTATCGGTTTCCTTCATCCTACCCATTAATTATCCTAATGGATTTCTAATATCATTCTAATCACAAAAGTGGTAGGGAACTCTGCATTTGCATAAAATTCTACGACCTTAACTTAGCTTGCCTCAAATACAACTTTCCTCTACCAATCATTGACCAACTGGTTTATCTCACCGCTAGCCATGAAATTCTATCCCTCATGGATGGTTTCTCGAGTTATAATCAGATATTAGTTGCTCTAGAGGATCAACACAAAACTTCTGTCATCACTCCTTGGGGACATTTTGCTATTGATTCATGCCTTTTGGCCTTAAAACATTGGTGCTACATATCAGCGGGCTATGAATTATATCTTCCATGACATAATGCATCACATATTGGAAGATTACGTAGATGACCTTCTTTCCAAATCCAAACATCAAGCCAAACACCTTACAGTCCTTAAGGTCATCTTTGACCACCTCATCAAGTATTGTGTTCACCTTCAACCTAAGAAGTGTGTCTTCATTGTGCTCTTAGGAAAGCTCCTTGGTTTCATCATTTCTTTGCGTGGCATAGAAGTTGATCTTGCTAAAGTAAAGGCTATTCTTGAAATTCCTCCACCTACTAATCTCCACCAACTTTGAAGTTTTCAAGGTAAGTTTTAATCTATTCGTTGGTTTATTTCACAACTTTCTGACTACTGCTAACCATTTCACCACCTCCTCAAAAATGATGTCTCATTCAAATGGGATGATGAATGCCAAAAATACTTTGATGCCTTACAAAAATACCTTCTTCACCACCGATGCTCATTCCTCGTAAAGATGACAAACCCTTTTACCTATACATTTTTTCCACTTTGACCATTCGTTAGGTGTCATGCTCGCTCATCATGATGAGAAGCATAGGGAGAAAGAGGTTTATTACATAAGTTGTACCTTTTTGGATTATGAAATAGGTACACCCATGCTTTGAAAAACTTTGCTTAGCCTTAATTTTTGTCGCCACTAAACTTTGTCATTACCTACTCAACCATTAAAATGTTGTCGTCACTAACAGAGATCCCCTAAATTACATGTACGCCAAACCTTACTAGCATCAACATGTTGCACATTGGCTCCTAATTCTTGCAAACCTTGACCTCAAATTCATCCACCAAAAGTTTTTCGAAGGCCAAGCCATCAGCGACCAGCTAGTAGACGCACCTCTTTTTGGGAATCAACCCTCTAACTTTGATTTCCCGGATGAATCCATTGTTACCCTCTGTTTGGATGATACCACTTACCAGATGACCTTGTTATTTAATGGTTCCGAATTTTAGTGTGGATGTGGTGCATGTGTCATCCTCATTCCTCTTAATGGTGAACCTATGCCTCTATCTTTCAAACTAGATTTTATTGCACTAACAACATCACCGAATATGAAGCACTCGTATTAGGCCTTAAAAGCGCCATCGCCAAGATGTTAAATCAATTAATATCTTTGTGACTCTTAGCTGGTTGTAAAAAAAGTCAATGGTATATACTAACGTCATCACAAAATACTGCAAAGCTATAAATGTCACATCGACATACTTTTGACTACCTTTGTGATTCACGAACTTCACACCACCCCATGTTTTACTAATAAATTTGTAGATACCATGGCCTACCGGCTTCTTAGATACCGACTTCACTGCAGGACTACAAAATATTTGTCAAAATGCAAAAGTTACAATCAACCTCTTATTTATCTCAAGGTGTCAACTCGTAGGAACCGTTGCACCTAACCCATGTGACCTTTGGTATAAGTAGTTAGTAGACTACCTTTCCCTTTCCATTCTACCACCCGATATCACTCGTAATGGACAACAATCCTTTCTTAAAAGTGTCTCTCGTTATGTCATCATGGGTGGTCTTCTTTATAAACGTTGTTTGACGATATTCTCTTACTGATGCCTTACAAGTTCCTTACACCATCAAGGAAGTTCACGACGGAAATTATGGTGGTCAATTTAGTGGCTTAGCTATCACTAAATGCATTATTCACCTTGGATATTATTGTCCAACCCTAAAACATGAATATTGTGACTATGTCAAACATTGTGTGAAATTCTAGCAACATGTTAATCTTCATCACACACCTAGTCATGCCTTACAAAGTCGCACGAGACCTTTGGCCTTTCTCTCAATGGGGTTTGGATCTTTTCAGAGAGATCAATCCTCATTCTTCATAATGCCACCAATGGATTATAACTGCTATTGAATACTACACTAAATGGGTATAAGCCATTCCCCTCATTTCTACAAAATCTGAGAAAATTTGTGAATTCATCAACCATCACATCATTTTTTGCTTTGGTGTCCCTCACCACCTCACCACTAATAATGAAAATAAATTCAGAAATAAAACCCTATGAAAAATTTGTGACATTTTTGGCATTCAACTCAGTTTATGATCACCTTATTACCCACAAACAAATGGCCAAGAACAATCAACCAATAAAACCTTGAACATAATTCTTATGAAATTAGTTGACAATACTAGGAAGGATTGGCATACACATACTCCTTTCACCTTGTGGGCTTACCACACTAGTATTCACACTTCGACTGCATCCACACCTTTCTCTTTGGTCTACGGTATTGAGGCTATCTTGCCTCACAAAGTCTAGATTTCATCTCTCCACATCTCACTCTAAGATATGCTCAACAATGATGACTTTCATCAGGAGTGTTTGGCACAACTTGAGTTATTAGATGAGCATTGTCTCAATGCTCTTGATCATCTCCAAACCTACCAAAAATATCAAGCGTGCCTATGAAAAACATGTCCATGAATGAACCTTCTAGGTTAGCAACCTCATCCTGAAAGAAAATCAACATGTAACCAAAGGAAAAAAAAAAGTAAATGGGGTAAATTTGCTCCTAATTAGTTTGGACCCTATATCATTACTCATACATATGGATTAGGTTCTTATTATTTATCTTCACTCGAAGGTAAACCTAAAATTAGGCCCCTCAATTCCTTGCATCTTTAACCATTTTATTTTTGAAACCTAGTCCTATATCACCTTCTAACTATTGACCACTCATCCCTTGAGCACCCTTCACCTTCCATGCTACCCATTTTGAGGATCAATGATTAAACAAGAATCATGTGATTACCCATCACCTTTTAGCCTTATCTTCAATATGAGTACCATGGCTCTACTCATGGCATGATTCTCATGGATACTTTTTATCCTTTTCAAAGATGGAATCCCATGGTCATTCATCACTTGAAACCATCAATTTCATAGTTAACCTTTGTGTGCTATGGTTTTTCTTCTAAATAAGAACCTATCCTTCCTCTATAGTATTGTCCATGACATAAACATCCAAAAGTAAAATGGGATTTAACTCCTTGAGTCAAACTTCCAGCAATGAGATGACTCCTTCAAAAGGGACATCTCTTCTCTTTATCTCACTGCTATAAATAGATTGTTCCCTCAAAGGACATCTATACAAAGCTATCCATCGCATAAAGTCTATCATAAAAAGGACTATTCTTACAAAAACAAAAACAAAATATTCAGAAGCTTCCCACATTGATCAGCTTCACCAAGACCTCAAGGAGATAATATACTCGTTCCATATAGACTTCCCTCATCGATCAGTCTATAAAAAAAAAAAAATGGAGAAAATGATAAGTTTTTGTCATGGACTTGCCTATTTTTGATCATGGGTTTCTTTCCAGGTAAACATGTTGTCGTACACTAAGTTACACTAAACCACCTATTTTCACCTCATTTCCTTTTCACCCTAATTTCCTGCCCGCTCAAGGGACTAGCTAATCACTGCGACATTTCATGATCATGTGATTTTCTTCACCCTTATAATAGTCCATTAAGTAATGCATTTAGAGTCTTACTTTCATAAGCCCATATTTGGTATGGTGGACTCATTAGGGTTCTTATCAATTAAGTGGCTCTTTTACCACCTCTTACCATTCACCTCTTTCATTACTTATTGATTCTCCTATGCAAGACTAGACCATCAACAAATACATTTTAAAATATTTCCACTATCACCTAAGACTTGACCATGACTATCACCTAAGACTCAACCATGCCTATGACCTAGACTTAGCTATGCCTATGACCTAGACTCAATCATGCCTAAAACCTACCAACTCATTCCTCTAATTCATCATATTCTTCCCTAGCTTATGGGAGAACTACATCGGCCTGAGGGCCCTTTTCACTGAGGCTATGTAGGCAAAACTCCTAGGGCATGGGGCCTTTGGAGGTTAGCTCGGCTTTACTCTTTACCCTAAAGTATTTTCCATTAATTTCCTATTCATATTCTATCTTATTTTTCATTTTCTACAACACTTGGAAATTAATACAAACATAAATATCTACCATGTTATCACATCATAAAAACATCCATTCAATCATTTCACATTTCCATAATATCAAAGATTTTGGAAATCTACACCATAACATACATATAACTCATCATTTATTTCCCATGTTACCAATAACTTGGAAATTAAATCAAAAACTAAAAACATGACTCCATCATGCCTAAACCAACCTCACTCAATCATGCCTAACTAACCTAACTCAACCATGCTTATAATCTGACTCAACCATGCCCATACCTAACTCCACCATTCCTAAACCGACATGACTAAAATTACCTGACTCCATCATGCCTAAACTGAATTAAATCCATCATTCCTAATCCACCTAGTTTCCACCCATATACATATAACAATGAAAATTTTACAACACAAGTACATCATCCATCTAATAAATATCATCAAATATATAAATGGGAGAGTTTTTGTATCAATACATACATACACAGATACAAATAAATACCAGTATCTCAAAAATATCATATACAACCTCACCATATTTGGCATGCAAGCCGGTATATGATCAAAACTCTCAAAACTATCATGTACAATCATGACTATCATTGTCATGCATGAGTCATTATATATAAAAACAAATACTCAAAATTACGACATCAATCATCGTTCCATCTCGATGTCCATGTCACTCTCATCTGTCTCCGCTCCTCTAGTTTGGTGCCCTACCATCATCTCTCCGCCCTCTATGGGTCTATCCCTCACCTCCACCTAGCCTACAGTTGGGTCAGGCCTCCGTGAACTAGTGGCCTCACCTTGACCATGTCTCTAGGCTTGTTGGCCCCCTATAATCTCTACACTATGTGTGCGAGATATCATCCTATCACTCGAGGCTTGTTGTACCATGTACTCTATATAGGAAGGAATGTCTATCCTCAAAAAAATCAAATGATCCTTCAGGGAATCCCTGAATATGGCCATCAATACTATCTATGGGGGTGTCATAGGTCTCACAACAACATGCAAGATTTTTCCTACTACTCGGCTGCCTCAGCCCTTGTACCTATGACCCCTGCCCTCCTCCATGTACCATGGGGCCCTATCCTGTTGCTTCCTCTAAAATGGGACCCTATCCATGGGCCTGTGAGGGTGTCATGCTGCGATTTGGGACTGTAAGGCCACAATATATGCCTATGTAGTTGCCAAGTAGCCCTTCAAACCTACTACTACCGTGCTTGTAAGGTGGCTTCTTGTCCCCCATCTCCACCTCCACCCTATGCAGGTGCCTATCTCTATGTAACTTAGGTTTGAAGGGCTCTTACTATGCTTGTAATGGGGCGGCCTGTGCCTCGAGATCTATCATCTGTCCCTGTACTACTCCCAGCTGTGTCAGAAGGGTAGCCACCTACCCCTGTAATGTGTCCCTTTAAACCATAATCGTGGCTAGGTTAGGCTTCCCTGTCCTTGGTTGTCATACCCATAGTTGCACCGCCCACCACTACCTATATATTTTTGTAACTCCGAGAATAATCAATCCACCGGTCCACCACCTAATCCTCTTGCTCTGTTAGCACTTGTCAAAATTTGTGGTAAAGGAATAGAAATCTCCATGTCATCTCTCTGAGTGCTGAGGGAATGGTGGAGGCACATCATTAGGTAGCCCAAACTGTCATCTAACCCTATCCACGGGTATCATCTCATGCTCTTTGGCATGGTGCCCCTTTATCCATCGAGCGGTTTTGATGCATAATCACATCACCCCTAAATGTCTGTAACTTGATGGGTTGAAACTATCAGTGTGATTGCATAACATGGAGCTTTTCCTAAAGTGTGGGAATTTGTGATCGGGAAAGCTCTCTGGATGAAGGTTAGTTCCTATTCCTCTATTCAGATGCACACATTCAAATTGTAGAGGATCTTCTCTAAAACCTACTCTAACTTGCCAAGGATACATGCTTAAAAAGATGCAAAAAAATAAACCTAAACTAACAGAGGTGATGCACCAAAGGAATGCTAAACAATTTCTTTGCCATTAAACAAAAACCATTTAAAATGTAATATAATAACCATGCACATATAACAAAAATTGCAATGAGAGATGATAAAGATGCAATGAACACAAAAAGGGGTTGAAATCATCCACAAACATGTATTATTTCTCCACAAATTAGATACAGTGCATTACAATGGCCAAGAGGAAAGATTGCATTTATAGTTTAGATGGGAGGTTTGAAATCCACAAGATCACTTACAGACAAGAGAATAAGGGAGGGTGTAAAGGCAAGTTGTCTCCGTTAGAGAAATTCCCCTCCTTACAATATATAGGAAGAATGAGAGAGGAGGGAGAGAAGAATTTGAATTATTGCTTTAACCACCCTAGAATGCATTGAATTTTCCTGTAACAATGATGGATTCTACTAAAAACCATGCCTCCATGTACTCTTCCTTGTTGGGAAAGAAAGGAGCCCATACCTTCATCATTGTGGTAGGTGAGAAACTTGACACCCTCAAAAATGGAGGACTGTATTTCTCATTTTGAATAACTTAGGCTTAATAGTTACGTAGAGGAGACTATAATTTTTCCAAAAATTCTTTTCTTATGTAAATCTGATCTCCCACCAAAATTTATGGCCATCTGAAGGTTGGGGTTGGGTGTTTCACATGAGCTCTCACAATCTTTTAAAAGATTTGAGCATTTAAAATTCTTGGTGGGATTCATGATTCATCCTTCATTGAATTGACTTGTTGCTATTTTTTTCAAACTACTTTGGGTTTGGATTCTATCCATGTAAGATCCACATGGAATCCCTACATATCCTTAAGATTTTTGTTATCTTTTAGGGTCCTAGGAATGTGATGTGCCGACAATTGGCATTGTCTCGTGAACATGTTGCTTTGTTCCTTTGGGTGAGTAAAGTGCCCCACTATATATAATGTCAAAACCCCTTTTCGGGTGGGACCTTTGCATTTATCTCCACATGGAAACCTTGTGGGCTTCCAAGAATTTACCCCCTCCTTTGACTCTTGAAGTTGCAATGGTTGGACACTTGGCATCGTCCATGAGCCTGCTCTACTTTCTTTATGTTTACTTGCTCTGGGATCAATTTTCACTCACCGAGTTAGCTTTCTTCATTTGATTTCTTTTAAATAGTCCCTTGCCATGATCCCCAAAAATGTGAAGTCCAAAAACTTCAAGCCTTTCTCCATTTTTTCACTTGAGCTCTAATCTTCTCGATTTTCCCTTGGCCATTCATTTTCCCACCTTCCATTGACATTTCCGAGCCTTCCTGTAACCTGATTGTTGGATTTGAAATGTGGGCTTGCATGACTGAACCAACCTCTTCATTTCTTTGGTGTGGAAGGTCGTGTTTGATCAAATTTTTCCCAAGGGTAAAAATTGGATAACAACCGCTAGCTGACTCATCTAACTCTATCCATCCATCTGCTATATGAAGGGAAGCCAACATACGACCTCCAAATGATGTCCACTCTAGACAACCCCTCTAGTATACACTTGTAGTATGTTACATCGTGTGTATCCCTAACAACCTTGCGCTCTCAAAAAAGCACCCAAGGCATGTAGCCAAGTCAAACTAAGCTGCATCAAATACATTAGGTGGGGCATACCAATAGGATGCACACATACAATGTTCTCATATGCCCAGTAGTGAAGAAGAAAGGTACAACACAAAATGAACCTCCGTAGCCTCCCATAGGCCCATAAATCCTTGTATAACTGCACCAAGAATGTTGGTGCCTAAGAAAAATGGGTCCTCTCCTCCATCATGTCATGGAGAACCCCCATCAGTGCTTATGGGAATCTCCCACCCTCGCATCTGGTAGCATAAAACAACACACTACCTCCATAATCAGGACAACCAACCTCATCTCTTGAGGATGGGCCACGTACATATCTCCATAACTCAGGCTCACACTATGGAACCTCATCTCCGCCATCCCCTCTCCAAACAATGCCAACATCATCTCTTTTGATGCCTCTAAAGAAATTGAATACACCTTCTCTCCCACTATAGGTAGTCATAAGATCCTGTATACGTCCTCCAGGGTGACTGTGATCTCACCCATTGGAAAATGAAATGTGTTGGTCATTGAATCCCATCTATCGATGAGTGTGACCATCAATCTCAGATCCCAAACTATGTGCCTGTAATGTCAAAACCCAATCAAAGCTAATGTCTATCACGTGCCTCCACTCCTTATCGGTTATGCTTGATCATACTACTAGTAACAGTGGTGGAACTCTATCCCACATCCACAACTGATCCTTGGCCTTCATCCAACAAACCACAACATTTTTAAACCTTGACTTCACCCAACATCACTCATGACAAACCAACCTATTCCTAAGACCCTTACTACTTATTTCCATGTCAACACACCCCAATCCTAAAGACCACCCCTTTTCCTCTCTTCCCAATTTCCAATCCCTCAACAAGTACTTATTTGTACCTATTACCCTACCCATTCTCAATATACCCACCTTTATATCTCATTGTCTATCATTCCTTCCCACCCTATCTCATTTTTGACCTATTTTCCCTATAACCAACGAGAATCGAGTCACTATTGACCGAAATTGACTCATCATAACCGACATCGGTCACATAATACTTTATTGATGTTGGCCAAGTCCAATCGATGTCGGCCAACCCTTGGACGTTATCGGCCAGCGTCGTGGTGTCAAAATCCACAAACCCCTACCCTATTTCTCAAAAAATTCTCAAATTTGACCTAAGTACCTACTCTAACCTACCCAAACCTATCCTAGCTTCATTCCCAATCCTATTTAACCTACATTGGACCTTCCCACCCCTCATTTCCTTCATTTTTACCCATAAAATTTCACAAATTAAAATTTCACCCAAATTTTAAACAAAACCAATTTTAACAACCTATTTCAATAACAAATGAAGGATTAGGATAGAATCCTACCTCATCCTGATGCCATCTACGTGGTGGTACATCTAGCCCCTTTGCATTGGTGGCCCACCGATCTATCTCCGCCCTAGCATCCCCAAATCAACTCCCCACCTTACAACGAATGAAATAACTCAAACCAATTTCATGGAACCACCTATTGAATGCTAATCACCTCTGCTATGAGGCTCTTGACTCACATCTCCATCTTGTTCTGTCACTTTCCAACTTTCCACATCTCCTCTTTCATTTTCTACAATTGGAAAATGAAAAATGGTTCTATAAAAAGTGGAATTTTCCTTTTCTAACCCCAATTCAACATGGTGACGTTAGTCAAATTTGTGCCCTTATTGACCCATAGACGTCGATCACCCCTTATAGTCATTTGTTAAGGATATGATTTTTTCCTGCAACCATTAGTGCTCAAACACCTTTTATCACTCGAACAACTATTAAACCATACCTACAAACCTAAACCACCCCTACATTTCCCTAGTTGAGTATTGGGATTCGTTATTTTACCTATTCCCCTGGCCTTACCCTTGCCATCGCCTATTTTCACGAACCTGACCTACTTGGTGTGACTATTAACCTTATGTACTCGATATACCTTGCAATGCTATTACCTATGATTTTTAGCCTAACAACCATACCTTTCCTATTGTCATGTCATTTATCCCAACCAAACCTTTGGCGTCTTTGTAACATACCTAAAAGTTCCTACATCCGATCTAAGTTGTGTTTTCTAGACCATAACTTATGCCTTCGATACTGAATCACTTCACCCTTTTTGTATAAACCTATCAACCTTGGACGATGTAGAGTTTGCAAGCTCTTCAATCTAGTCTTTGTGTTTCAATCTATACATGTGCGTTCATTTGATTTCCATTCTCCATTACCCAATTTAACCTTGGCCCATTAACTATTACCAAATCTTATAATTACCCATTAACATTTACCCCGGCCTATTACCTATTACTCGATTGGATCATCCCCTTTCCCATGGTACTCATACTCGTCCTCACCTACCTTCACTTCACCCGGATACACATTTTTCAAACCAATCACGATTCCATATTACACCTCATCAGTGCTTGGTTTGAGGGGGATCACCTTCACCCACACATGGGGCAACCACTTCCTATTTTTGTCACCATCTCTTACCAATACAAGCTACGTGAAAAGGGGCAAAATGTAGGCACCAAATTTGGTTCACACTCCCCCTCTACCCAACATGTATATTAATTTAATTACCTATAATTAAATTAATGCACATTCTCACAATATTCATTATTTAATTACCTTAATTAAACTAATTTCCACCTCACCCCACCACATCACCTAGACACCTCATCATAAACCTATTCTTAGCATGTTTTCTTTTTACTAGGACTTAATATCCACTTACCATAACTAACTTAGGCTTAGTTTAGATATAAAATCACATGCCTATTCTTCCTCTAACCACATGCCTACTTATCTAAGTGTAACATTCCATTTTGATCTAAACAATGGATAGAGATGGCCAAAAAGATTGCCAAGATATGTCATTTTAACAAACCTAGGATTTCCTACCTTAATCAATGTCGGTCAACCCGAAATCAACGCTGATCACCCTAAACCATCATCGGTTACCATGTATTCATTTGGTAACCTTGTTTTTGGGTTGGAAGAATTATTCAAGTTTTGGAGAAGAGAGATCTGCATGTAAGCACACACTGAGCACTCCTATACATCTAGACATCTTGAACCAGAACTAAACACTAATATGAAATGAAAGCATTCACGGTAACATTACAGAAGCCCCACCATGAAATTGACCACCGGTTCCATGGATCAAGCATCACCTCCATCCAACCACCAGGTCTGTAATTACAAGTAAGTAAATTTGGATCTGCACTTTCCCATATCTTTATTTAGATTAGTTCATCTCGTTTTAGGATTCCAATCCTCCCTTGCATCCCATCATCTCTCACCCTCTTATAAATCCATCCACCTAATCACCTATAACTTCTCAACCCTCCATACCCTCCTCCAAACATCTCTGAGTATTCCCAACACTATCATCAACCTCACCATTCTCTGTCCATTCTTTATGCAATCACAGAGAATCACCAAAACCAAAATTCATTAAGTTTCTATTAGATGACCCTATTGACGTTGGTTAACCTAAACCATCATCATTCTATCTTAAACAAGCATCAGTCATACCAGACCGGCGTCGGTCTCTGTGTCTATTAAACTTGCCAATAACAACAACCCCATAACATTTACCTAAATAAACCAAATCACCTAAAGCTTGACCTTGACCTGTCCCAACCACCTTATTTACCTGTCTAACTTCCAGATCTGATCATAACCTAGCTTGTTAGATTATATTTGTTTATTGTAATTGAATGAGACACCTAAATCATATCAACTACAATAGGAAATTATTGGTTTACATCATTTCTTGCATTAAGTTGTTTTAAACAATGGATTGAAAACCATCTAGGAAGTATCACACTTCTCGGATCTAGCATACGCTAGGTAGTCTATTAACATATATTGTTTAATATTCCTCTTGTGGTATTGTTTTGTATTCACATGTAGTTACTCCTATAAAAAGGAAGTTCTCAAAATCAACATTGGATAAGAAAAAATCAGAACACGCACACTCTACCTTCCACCTTCATTCACAGGTATTCCTCCTTACCCTTACCTTATTTTTTTCACTTATGTACATATACTATTTGGTGAAACAATTTTATGGCTAATATTTCAATATGATAGAGGTATGGAAAGGCGAAGATGATGTGGTGTGTACCTTAAATTCTTTTAAGATGGAATACAAGGTCTATATGTCAAAAGAAAATCCAAATTTCATAGATTATATGCATAAATAAGTATTAATTTAGGTGAATGATCCATTTGAAGAAGTTTTCACTAATTCAACAACAAGGAAAAGGGGACAATCCCATCTAAGTTATATGATAAAACTCTATGAGAATCATTTCTTCTACAAGCCATGTGATCATAGGTCTGTGAACAAATGGAAGGAGGTGCAACTAGCATGATTTGAAGTTTCAAGAGGTGTATATATGTATAGAGGTATATAGAGTTTGTAAATATAGAATATCATGATGCCAAGATGTATTCAAAAGGTTTTCAATGTCAAGGTCTAGTATGTATATGTTCATGCAAGTATTTTTTCCATTATGTATCTAGTTGTTACTTGAGAATATGGACTTATTGTTTTTTTTAGCCCTTCCGAGTTCATGTAAACTTGTGTTTGTGTTCCTCTTTACCTAAATTTATCATGTTAGAGGTTTGAATATGAGTAAAACTCTATTATGTCATGTCATGCCAAGGTTAGTTTGAGGTTTTCAAGGTTTGGGTTAACATCTATGTCTTAAGAAGTATGAGAGTTCATGAAAATGTCCTAGAGGTTGAAAATGAGTCTTCATGTATGATTATAGGTCTACATCTCAGAATGAAATAAGTGTGAATTGGTTTTTCAAGTCAAAATTTTGAGCCTTTCAAGGTGGTTTCATGTTTCGATCAAAGTATTTATCTATCCTCCATCTTAAATCATGGATATACTATGCCTTATAATCATTAAGAAGCTTTGTTGTGTGATGATGTATGCTTGAGAATTATGATGGTCTAAATATTTGTGTTGTTTGAAATGTCATGGTATATGTTAAAATATTGTAATCTTGTGGTTGCAACTATGTTGTCTTATTAAGGTCATTCATTCATGTTCTTGTCTAATAAGGATATTTTTATCAAGGTTCCTTAGTAGTCATCAATGTGTCTCAAGGACTATATCTTGTACTAAATCATTCATGTTGAATTCTATGTTGTTCTCTATATCAAGGTTGAAGTGTCCTAATGAGGGTTTCATTGGTCAAATAAGTTTTATCCAAGTTGTACAATGAGCAAGAAGTGGTTATGTTTTCTATGAAAGGCCTTTTCTATTATCATGTTGAATCTTGTGTGTTCCCTAGTCTATGTCATCAAGTCAAAAGGTCATCAAACTAACAAAGATATTTTGAAGGAAAATAAGGAGGTTTAGTATTTGTGTACTTACAACGTTATGGTGTGACTTGTGTAAGGGAGTTTTTATACTCTGTGTTTATGGTGTGTTTTGATCTATATCATGAAGAGTTGAATTGAGGCCAAGGATGTATCATGTCAACATACAAGTCCTAGGTCCTTGAGAGTTAGTATGGGTCATAGATTGGCTCTAAGGTCTGTCATATTAAAGTGAGTTATGAAAATTTTCATCATGAGGTCGAGTATGTTTAGTAGGTGGATCAGTTCACAAGTTCTATCCTCAAGTCAAAATGTTAGGTCCATTGGTGCTTCCTAGTTGATAAATTTTGATATCTAGCTCAAAAAGGGTCTCTCATCTTGAAGCCATGAAACCAAGGTAGAACAAAGTCTGTAATGAAGGAAAATGAACAATTATAGGTCAATAGAAAATATTTAAAGTTGTATGCAATGATAGATTCAAAACTATTGACATGGATTTGGTTCAAAGCACCTCATGTAAGGCATCATATTTTTAGTAAGGGATAATATTTTAGTAGAAGTTTGTATTCTTGAGGAGTAAAAGGTCCATCACTTCATGGAAGAGTCATATTGTTAGGTTGTGGAGCCTATTTTCATGTGAGAAAGTGTTGAAGATTTTACACTAAGAGTACTGTACAATTTCCACGATTGTCTCGGCTGGGGTTCGGGGTGGGGCGGGCCCCAGTAGTAGGTCCGGGCGGAAACCCTAGTAGCGGGGCTTCGGAGGCGATCCCCAGAAATTTTTTTTTTGCCTTAAAACGTGCCCAATATATCGGGAAACATGATTTTCTCATATGGGTGGGATTTTTGACCCATAAGTTCATGGGACGGTTTTGGCCCATGGCTTTAATACCCATTTTGTAAAACTACTTAAGTAGTTGCCTACTTACATGGTTGTATGCATATGGTAGGTATTATGTAACATTACGGATGTGTTTTGAATTGGTGTGAATTTGCAGAGTTTGTTGAGCATAGCTCCAAACAGATCTGGTATTGTATTGAGAGAGCGGTGGATTGTAATACAATATGAGCAAGTAATTCTTGGTGGACGTAGCCCAAATTGGGTGAACCACGTTAAATACTATCTCTTTGTGTTTTGTTATTTTATTTTGTACTTTTATTTAAGATCGTAATATTTTATACATATTAGTTTCTATTGTTATGATTATGTGAGGGATTATTTCGCATATTTTATCCCTTATTTCCTAACACATACCTCTCGAGTTATTTAGAAACCCTCCTTAGGGTTTAGTTTATATCATGGACTTGAGGCATTTTCAATGAAAACTAAAGCCTAAAATTTTCATAGTCTATCGAAGACTATGTTAAGGGTGATGAAAAAGGATTTATGTTGCAATAAATCCTTGAATGGATGATAAAACATATCGAGATGCATCTTGATGTCTTGTCTCACTTTGATAATACCTAAATGGTAATAGAAATTTTTAAAATAGATAACACTATTTGGGAATAATCCATAGAGGCTTTGACATAGAGTTCAAGAAGATAGTTATAAATCATTTTAATAAATGTTGTAGGTAAGGGAAAATCCTAATTGACTGAGCCAAGACTCGAAAAAGAAACTCAAATGCATTTTATAGTTTTCCTTGATGTCAAAACTAGTTCAGAGGGTTCCTTGAAGAGCTGTGTTAAGTGTTAGAATAAAAACTTTAAGAACAGAGGGGATTCAAGTACACTTTGTGAAGGTATTTATGCATGATAAACTCCAAATAAGGATCCATAACACCGTAAAGTTCATCTAGTCTGTTTAAAGCAAAGGAGAGATAATGAATATTCAAATTAAAGGTATACCTAACACTAAGGTAAGATGTGGTACTCCATATTAGTATATGTAGTTGTGAGCATTGAAAGCACATGAATGCAGTTCCATGGGTCCTGTGATAGCTATTCCAAGTAGTAAGTAATTTAAATGGTATTGTAATGTCTTCATTTTTGATCAATCAAGTGACCAAAGCTTAAGGTTGGTGCAAGTGAGTGTATGAAGTGCATAAAATTCCATCAAAAGGTATGTGCACAGTGTCTCAGAACTTCAAGGCAATAGAGTTTGTAATAAAATATATGAAGACATTGTTGAAGATGTTCAATCTTAGGGTATTATGCCTATTATGATGAGCCACATGATCATACGGTGGTCTAAGGAATTTTAATGTTTGTATTAGGCTCTTGTGATTTTTGAAAAGTGATTGTAAATTGATTCGGGGTTTGTATAAATGTGTATGATGTATAATACTCTTACTAGTGCCATGAAGCTAATGAAATTATAAGCATGCATAGTTTGTGAAAATTTTGAGGAAGATTTTTCAGTATCTCGGATGTCTATTGTGATTAAACTAGATTCTTTATACTGTATACACAAAGTGTGACAATTATGATCTTTAAGAGATACCTACGAGGATTTTACATGACTTTAGTGCCCCAAAGGGATGTCCTTAGCAATAATGTGCAGGGTTGTATGTCAAGGGAGATGACTAGTCTACTATTTATGTCATATGAATTATAAATAAGAGTGAGAAATTTTTTAGAGGTATGCTAAAGGATCAAAACGCATTGAAGGTATGTGTTATCCATTTTTTCCCTCTTGGAAAAATAGACAATGAGGGATAGTTTGTATATGGAAAATATTCTTTGGGTTCTTGATGGAGAAGAACTAGAAAATGGGTCAATTCATGCTCATGGGATACTCGTGAGGGCTGCATACATATTCTCCCCTACAAAAATCTAAGAAGTTAGCGAAAAATCCAAGAAAATTGAGAAATTTGTAAAATTGGCAAGGAAACAAAGATGAACTCAACAATCTCGCCGAGTCAAGTTACAGGAGAGTGATTTCAGTTTGTTGAGATCATAGGAAGTCAAATAGTTCTTTTCAGGTCAAAGGGAGATGAGTGAAGTAATCCATCAGCTGAAAAACTCGGTGAGTCGTCAAGCGAGCGGGACCGAGTGGCTCGGTGCATAAGAGGGAGATCATAATGATAAGGATTAAGGCCGAGTTGAGAGGAAGCTTGCCGAGCTAGTCTGTGAGCTGTGAAGGGATGAGTGTGGAGTAGTATTGATTTTGGATGGTTTAAAAGCACAAAGGACCTAAGGGGAACAAGTTCCCTACGTTGATGAGTTCTCCGAATGGGCCATTGGGCGCATTACATTCAGTGGGGGTGGTGACTTAGTGTTATATCTTGTTTGGTCGATGCGAGCACGAGGAACCCGTATGGAACAAGTTCCATGGCGGGATGAGTTCCCCATGGGGTGGTCAAATCCAAACTACACAATAGATTGGTCAATGTGGTGTGGGTGACACTGGAGATCATGAACACAAATCCCATACGAAACAGGATGGTAGGGCTCGGTGGGGCTGATGTGGCCAAAGCGAGGTTGCGGGGAGCTTGTTCCCCATGAGAACAAGTTCCTAGTAGTACTTAAAAGGTAAAGGTAACCAAAATATGATGATTTTCATGGGAAGGGATCTTGATGAACTCAACTCTGAGTTGAGGCAAAATAATGTAAGCCGCATTTGAGAGACATAAGGTAAGGCGGGAAGCGAAAGTCTATATGAAGTGGCTTGTCAAGCCACACAATGAGTCACTCCCGGATCGATGCAATGAGATTCAAGAGGTATAAAGCGGTCTGGAAGACAAGCCCAAAGACATGATAAGGTAATATTTCTGAGCTAATGGGGAAAATTATAGCGAGGTGGCGAAATGGCTCGCCGAGCTAGGTAGTGAGCTTAAAACCACATCTCACTAAAAATGTGATAGATTTAATAGGATTAAATCCATTGGAAATGTAATGACCTCCTCCACACCTAGGAATAATAAAAAATGAAAAGTAAATTTGGTTGGTGGGAAAATATAAAAAAATCAACTCCCAAAAATGAATGCCTGGGCGAGAGTTATTAAAATGAGCCATAAAAGTGACCTAGACCCAAATCATCATAACTTTCTCCATACTCAACCAAATTGGAAAAAGTTATACTCGTTGGAATTTTGATTTTTTCCTCTACACTAAAAAATAAATAAATCATAGGTTTGGTGAGGGTAGATGGGAAAAAAATGTATAAAAATGTCCCATGATAAAAATGCACTTTGAGGTGAGTAATGAAGACATTAATGAAGCATAAAGCATTTTCTTCTACAGAAAGCTATGGTACCATGAAGAGATGGATTTTCAGGGGTTCCCATGATGATTTGCATCCATTTAATGGCTCTTGTTAGTGGGTGAAGCTCAGATTTTGGGATTTCCCTTTCTTCTCCATCTCTTTCTTCTTCTATATATTTAAAATGGAGAGCTCATTTTACATGTTGTTGAACATTCTCCATCTACTCCTCCATTCTTCTAGAGGTTTCGTGATATTCAAGCCTCCATTATGGGTATTTTTTTAGGAAATTCATGCCTCTATATTTCATTATAATGGAATGTGTAATTCTATGAAGAAATAAAATCAAGTTTTGTGGCTAATATTCAACCCTTGTTTGTGCTTTTATTGCATTCTCTTGCCTCTACATTACAACTGAAGGTATTTTGTGCATTTTATAATTTCTTGCAAACTCTAAATGGTTGTGTTTAATTAAAATAGTGTTGTGAATGTGTGTTTATAGACTGTGGTGTTCTACATACCCTCTCTATCTCCATTTATTCACATTTTCATTCATTAGAGAGTGTCCCAATCACCCTTCTCTTGGTTCTATCACCTCTTTAGTGTAGGATTTCTTCATTTTCATGTATTTTCCTCTCTCCATGGTCCCTTGGAATCATAGGATAGGATTAGATAAGTGTATTTCCAATAATAAGAATAGTCTAGTGTTTAGTTTAAGAAGAGGAACCAACATTCCCTGGAGAACTATCTTAGTTTCATGGTCCCACACCTAGAGGTAATTCCATATTACCCAGTTACACTAATTTCCCATTATATTCACATGTAAACAAATCAAAGGATGTTATAATTTGGTGATAATAGTTCGACATGCATGATGGGAGCACATAAGGCAATACTTCCAATTTTATCAAGTTTGGATGTGTATCTTGGTAGAGTTATATCCTTTAGATGATCTGTAGCAACACATATGATGACTCCAAGAATAAAATTTATTGGTTTTAGCATCTCAAGTGCCTCAAATTGATGAGAAGGATCCAAACAAGGTCTAGGAAAAGAGAAGAAGGAATATTTTAATATCTATAGCTATCTCCAGGAAGAGGAAGAAGAGGAAGACAAGTTTAGAGATCTCTATCTCCACCAAATAGGACTCTTTCAACACCTCCACCTAGTAGGCCATTTTTGCAATCCACTAGAGTTATTAGACCTATCGTAGAATCATTGCACAAGAGAAAAATCCATTTTTCAATTTAACTTGTACAAGTCCACTTTCCCTCAATGCACAAAATCAAATTCTGGTGGTATCCTTGGAAACCATTCAATTCTTCAATGGAGAGAATCACACCACTCTAGTTGATTACATCTAATAAATTTTAAATGTGTGTGCAATCCATGAAAATTTTGACATGGATGTAGCTGTAAAAATTTTAGCCTCCTCATTCAAAGGAAAATATTTGTAGTGGTTCAAAATCCACGAGAGTGCGATCAATTCAAAATTGGGATGAATTGTGATCAATTTGGAGAGATGGGGGATAATCTATGTCTATTAGAATAATTGACCACTATTAAGAGAGATCAAAATGAACAAATGGAAAATTTCAACTTCAAGTTCTAGAGAACGTGGGACAAAATTGTGATTCTTGTAAAACTAACTACTAAAGGTGCATTTATCTATTTCTTAAAAGCTTGTAATTTTGATATATTTGTTATGGTGAGATCTATGGGAGGTAAAACATTACCAATATTTTATGCACTATCTATTAGAGCTAAGAATTGCATAATTCAAGCTGGTAAACTTTCTCCCGTGCCACCTATGCTAATTTATCTAGAGATAGGGAATCCTAGTTCTAGCCAAACACCTGAATTAGCCACTATCCATACCCATAGAAATAAAATTTCTAGTTAATATTATACCTCTTCGAGAACCTCGGTTGATATCGAGGAGGTCATGATATAATTGCAAAATTTAGGGAATGATTTGGTGACAATCAAGAGGTAGCAGACCCAAGTTTTCAAACCTTACCATACTTAGTACCAACCTATCAATCTCCGATACTAGTCAAATAGAAATCATTCTAAAGATACAAACAAAATCCAAAGTCATCCTCCCACTGATAGGCCATTTCAACCATATAATCCTAATGCAACTTCATCATCCGAGCTTTGGTTCTAGTTCAAAACAACTGGCACAAGAGTATGAATGGTTTTTCCATTATGGTCAATAACATAGCCAAACAACATGATTCAATGGTGTCATGAATCAGACCTTAATGGTGTAAAGTTTTGGAGCTTCCTAAGAAACAACCAAAGAAGAAAATCAGCAGTAAGTGAGCACACAAGAAGCACCTCAGAATGATACTTCACTCATGAATTAGAAAGTAGAGGATTTTCATGGGATAAATCAATCTCTTCCATATGGTGTAGCAGTAAACACAATATCCAAGAAAAAAATATAGAGAAGGGGAAATCATCAGATACAAGTGCTTCACAACCATCTATCACACTTCATGGAGTTGGTATTTCAAAAACAGTCCTAAATTCACAAAATCAGCCTAAAGCACCTATTGTATCATCTCCTATTTAGGATAAAGTGGTGGTGAACAAAAGGTAGCAAAAGGATAGCCCATCTCCATTTAATATCCTTTATCAGATGAAGAAAACAAACGTAAGTATCTCTATGTGGGAGTCTTTGGAAATTCAAGGATAAAGGGATTTATTGCAGCCAACCATGGAAAAAATATCCATCCCAAACTAGTCATCCAAGGATCAAGACAAGGTGCTCACTAATGTAATGGAATAAGAGAGAGGTAAACCAAAGGGAAACATGAAACCTCCACCATTGTATGTATCCTTGATCATTGGGAAAAATCTTATACACAACTATATGATATACTCATGTACAAGTAGCTCAGTGATCTGTAAACTCTTCAACTTTGGAATTATTCATAAAATCACAAATTAATCATTGTTGTTTACTTTCCATCAAAAAATAATAGAGATAGCTAGTGAATGAATTACTATTGTGCTTAGAATCAACAATTGTAGTAAAAGGAAAGAATATAAGCTCATAACACCAACTATTTTATCTTGGAAAACCTCAATGGAGGAAAAACCAATCAGGAAAGGTAATTTCTCTTTCTTCCCACTTCTATTGGCCAATTTAAATCAACAAGTACAAAATTTACAATAAGTAAGAAAGAGAAGTAGATAATATCTCAACACTTCCTTTTAGTTTCTTGCTCTATCTCAACACTCCTTTCTTCTACAAAAATACAATTTCTAGCACTAAGATTTCTTGCTCACTTGCTCCCATGCTTCGATGATATTTTACACTTCTAAAATCATGTATTTATATCCTTTCTCATGTCCTACCATGCACTGGAGAATGGGAAATGTCATGAAGGAGAAGAGAAATGAACATCCTTTCAAATTCAGAGGCTGTTCATTTCAAATTTTGTTTTCTGTCTATAATGGCGGGACCGCCGCCATGTGTAAACCGGCAGATCTGGGACTAGTGCCCTATCTGGGTGGAAGTTTTGTAACCACCACCTTACAAAGGCGGAAGTCTTGTTACTTAAAAGAGAACCTCCATTTTTTTGTTTTTCTTCTTTGTGCTGATTGTTTCTGATGAAGTAGAGTTATTTTGGATCCCTATGGATCACTCGGTGATGCCAAAGTAGATAATAGATCAGCTATGCCTTGAGTATGAACCTATTTCAAAACAAGTTGTGTAATTGAATGTAATGGTAGTGGGGGCTATTGGAGTGATCAAAGGACTAAACCTTACATTGCATGCATTCCCAAATGTCACAAGTACCTCAAGATATACGTGATAGACCTTTGTTAGTGTAAAATCCTAGCACCCTCAAATGGCCTGATTGTGAGGTGGGGCATCTAGTGTGATTGCACAACATGGGACCATCTCTCAAGCTATGGGACTTGCAAAACCTGAGATGGACCTCCAGAGAAAGTCGGTTCTTACTTCCTAATCTACCTGCCACAAGCTACTCCCGGTGCGGGTAGAATCTAATCTAACCTAATCTAACGTTTCTAAGGGGACAAGGAGAAAGAGCCTACACTAAGTGGTGATACACCGAGAAAAGGAAGTGTTTGAATCACGAGACACAGATCACTGGAGTGGAGAGAGGTGAGCAGAGGAAAGGGTGGACAAGATGCACCACAGACCAAAGATAGGTTTCACATAGAAAACCACTTCCAAACCCATTAAGTACATCTCCTAGAACCTGAAAAATACATCATAGTATTCTCGGTACCCCTGCAACAATGAGAGGTGAGGAAAGATGATAAAATAAGAAAAGGATGGATAGATGCATCAAAAATAGATTTTATTGTTCCAAAAGTTCACATAGGACATCGATAGTAGGAAAGAGGCAAGGAAATACCATTGCTAATCCCTTAAAGGAGGCTTATACTCCACATTCTACCCTAAGGAAGAAAGAGAGAGGAGGTCGAGAGGAAACAATGACCAACCCTTTGAATATGCCCCTTCATTACAATATATAAGAAGAATAAGAGAGAAGATGGAAGAATTAGAATCTTGCTTTAACCACCTAGAGATACGCATTGAATTCTACTTTGAAATCTCAACCACTATCAATCAATTCCTTTCTCAAATCTGCCCCAAATATTTCATGTCTAGTTCCCTGGTGGATCAAATCGAATAAGATCTAGTAGTTGGAGAAATTGGGCTTTGTATTAATATCCTGGAAGAAGTTTTCTCATTTTTCACCCACCAAAGCCTATTAATAATGATATTTTATGTTTCCATGAAATAGAGGGTGTTGAGACATTTCCAAAAAGTCTTCTCCTACCCAAATCGAGTCTCGGTCAAAAGATATGGCCATTTGAATATTTGGATCATGAGCGTGCAATATTTTAAAGAGTTTATCCATACAAGGTCCACGTGGCAGCCTCCACGTGCTCCTTGGGCTTCTTTGTATTTTTCTTAAGTCTCAATTCTTGGTGGGGCCAAAAGTATGACCCTAGACATGTGGTATCATGGAATTTTTTTGGAAACCTACCCCAAATTTTACCTATGAAATAGTGTTGTGTTAACACTTGGCTCCTCTGCACCTTTGTCATCCTCCATACTTAGTCATTTTTGGGCCCATTATGAACCATTTGCAAATCCTAAAGACTTTGAATCTTCACCTTTTCTTTTCCTTTGAGCCTCTGGTTCTTTTAATGTTGCTTGGCCTCCTACCCCAACCCTCGCTATTCCATTTTGATCCCTTTGTAATCTATTTTTGCTGGATTTGAAGCACGAGTTTTCTCGTGAGCCGTTTCTTGAATTTCTTCTTGCATGGGGTCATTTTATCTTTCACAATCCTTGCCACTTTGCATTGTAGAGTTCCTCTGTTGCCTGATTGTAGGATTTGAACATGAATTCTCTGGCTTCTTCTTGTGCGGGGTCGTGGGTGATCAATTTTTGGGGGCAAAATATGGATAACAATTTGGCGACTCACAGGATATTTTCCTACTAGATGAGAGAAAGCTTGTTGCCTTGAAGCATCCATTGGGCATGGAGTCACAATTAATGGCTTGGTACTAATCTGTCTTTCAAAATGGACTCTACGATTAACCACTTTTCAATTTTTCTTGACCCCGAGACTACTCATGTGTCTGCACTTTCAATTTTCATAAGATATCTTGAAACAAAGCTTCGAGAGTAGATAATTGTTTTGACCTGTGGATTTCGTCTATCCCTAAATGGGTTATCTTGAAAATTTTCTTTAGTTTCTTTTCCTTTGTTTTATTTTAAAATTTACAATCATTATTCTGAAACTATGAGTCTTTAGCATTGAATAGTGTAGGGCCTGGCCTTAATAGCTCTGGAGCAATACGTACAAAACTTATGTAAAAGATAAAATCATACATGCCTCAAATGAGACATGTGTAGTGTGCACAAGCACTTCTTGTGTTGGAAACAAAGTCTACTCCTAATCCTAAACTAATCCAAGAGAAAGGGGGCTAAACAAAGCCTGCTATAGGCAGGGAGAAGTAGCTTCCCTTTCTCAAGAGAGGCAGCCATGCAAATGATTTAACACTAAATATGGCTTCCTGTATGAGTGAAAAAATGACTTTAAGTCGATCCTCCACCCATATCAGCAAGGTATCAACATTAATGGAAAATACCTCCTCAAGCTGATTGGAATTAGACTCCTATAGGTGTTGATGATGACCCTTGGTACTTTGATACTCATCCTCATGCCCTGAAGTAGGCATGACTGGTTTTAGCTTCTCCCTTGGCTCCAATGAAGCCAAGTACTTGATTGGGCATTGTCGATTCTTTGGGGTGCGCCCATTGCTATGAAATTTAACTCCAAAAATGGAGTCTTTTTGTGGACCTTCTTGGATGGATGGTGTGAGAGAGATGATGACATCTTCTTTCCTTTTCTCTTCCTTCTCTTGTGAAGAACATGGAAGACTCATATCTTCTAACCTTAGTTCCAGAGGGATGTTGTGAAATGCAGGTTGTTATACTTGAATGCTCTCCTCCATGGCAATAGGCTCATATGCTTGGGAGATGGATGATAGAGGAGTAAATGATGTAATTTCCTCAGGATCCTCTCTATCAAAGCAATCCTCCAAGTCAGATAGATAATCTACCTCCTTGTTTTCTTGTTGTATGTGCTCTACCTCCTCCATGGTGTCCTCCTAATTTATAACTAGCTCACCATGGTTCCCTTCATCCTCAAACATGAAGTTTGAAAGATCAAACTCTTCTTCAACATCAGATATTGAAGGGGATGAAGTGAGAGGAAGAACTGAAGGTTCTTTTGTGGCCTACTCCACACTTGGAGCCTCTGAAACTATATGGTCCTCCTCCTCTGTTACAAACTCAGCCTCAGCCACCACTAGTTCCTCAACCAGCTTTGCAATTATTTATGGTGGGGAGGGAGGTGGAACTTATTGTTTGTTTGGAGGGGATGACTGCTTGGGAAAGAAAAGGGGAGAAGAACTGAAATGGGATGGAAGACTAGGGAATGGAGAAATGGAATCAACACTTGGGGCACCAACTAGGAAGCTTAGAAATTAGAGCTTGGGTTGAGATGGTGCTTCTTGAGAAAGAGAAAAAGAAAAGATACAAGATGGTGGAATTACCCATTGACAAGGTTGTCTTGACTCCAACTCATAAGCCTCGATCTCCTCAGTCCATTGTGCAAGTTGGGGCAGCATTTCAACCATGAAGTCTAGCTTCTTTTGAGGGATGTAATGTCTTAGAAAAGGGCCTTCCCATGGAAAAGGTTCCTTGAAACCAATCTTGAATGGCTTCATTTATGCTATATCCTAGGAATGCACCATGATAGCCTCCATTCTTTATATCTTCTTCAACAAATTAGCATTCTCCACATAAGCTGTCACCATTATATGCGTCCCCTTGTTCTTGATAAGATCCATGGCAAAACTGAATTTGATCCTACTCATATGGGTAAGCATAATGGTTTAGGATCTGATTATAATGCTGATTTGGAGGAGTTGGGAAATGCATTGGAGGTGAAGCTGCATTGCTCTTTGTAAGTGTGAGTTCCATGAAGGGAATGAAGTCATGATTGCAAAAATTCATGAAATGGAAGAAAAATGGGAGAGATGGAAGAAGAAAATGAATGAAAATGATTGAAAATGGATGGAAAAGGTTTATAACTTAGAGGATGGTTTATTGACCAGATGGATTCACTAGATGTGCTTGCATGTGCCTCAAAAGTATGGACCTTAATAAGACCACACCAACCTACTAAGATGAAGTGGTAATGTACTTGGACCTATAGCACTGTGTGTGCCAAAATTGTTAGTGTGGTCGCATGATGGCTTATGATTTGCTTGTTGTAATGAGACACCTCGAAAGATAGAATATCTAACCTCAGTGTCCCATCAGGTGTGCCAAAACTATTAGCACAAAATCATAGCACCCCAAATGGCCCGTGTGTGGAGTGGGGCAGCCCGGTGTGATTGTACAACATGGGACCATCTCTCAAGTTGTGGGACTTGTAAAACTTGAGATGGACCTCCGAAGAAAGTCGGTTCATGCCAAAATTGTTAGTGCAGAATCGCAACACCCCTGAATGGCCTCGATTGTGAGGTGGGGCATCCAGTGTGATTACACAACATGAGACCATCTCTCAAGATGTGGGACTTGTAAAACCTAAGATGGACCTCCAGAGCTAGCTGGTTCTTGCTTCCTAATCTACCCGCCAAAGCTACTTCAATGCAAGAAGAATCTAATCTAACTTAATCTAACCTTTCCAAGGGACAAGGAGAAATAGAGAGAGAGAGGGTCAAAAATCCTACACTAAATGGTGATACACCAATAAAGGAATTGGTTAAATCACAGACCTCGACCACCTTAAGTGGAGAGAGGTGAGTAGAGGAGAGTGTTGACAAGATGCACCAAAGACCAGAGATAGGTTTCACACTAAACACCGCTTCAAAACCCATTAATCATAGCTCCAAAACTTGCAAAACACATGACGGTATATGCACAATACACCCTACAATGATGAGATGTGAGGAGAGACAGTAAAATAATAAAAGGATGGATAGATGCATCACAAAACATATTTTATTGCTCCAAAAGTTCACGCAGTACATTGTTAGTGGGCAAGAGGCAAGGAAATACCATTACAGATCCCCGAAAGGAGGATTAGACTCCATGTTCTACCCCAAGGAAGAAAGAGAGAGGGGTTAGAGAGGAAACAATGACCAACCCTTGAATATGCTGATTTATTACAATATATAGGAAGAATAAGAGAGAGAAGAGGTAAGAATTAGAATCTTGCTTCAACCACCTAGAGATACTCATTGAATCCTTCTTTGAAATCTCAACCACTATTAATCAATGCCTTTCTCAAATCCACCCCAAATCTGTCATGTCTGGTTCCTGGCAGATCAAATCGAATCAAATCTGGTAGTTGGAGAAATTAGGCTTTGTATTAATATCCCCGAAGACGTTTTATCATTTTCATCCACCAAAGCCTATTAAGAATTATATATTATGTTTCCATGGTGTAAAGGGTGTTGATAAGTTTGAAAAAGTCTTCTCCCACCCAAATCGAGTCTCCAATCAAAAGATATGGCCATTTGAATATTTAGATCATGGGCGTACAATATTTTAAAGAGTTTGTCCATACGGGGTCCACGTGGTGGCCTCCGCGTGCTCCTTGGGATTCTTTATATTTTTCTTGAGTTTCTTTGCTTGGCGGGGCTAGAAGTATAACCACTGTACATGTGGCACTTTTTTGAAACCTACCACAAATTTTACCTATGAAATAGTGCCATGTTGACACTTGTCTCCCTTCACTGTCTCCTCCATACTTAGTTGTTTTTTGGCCCATTCTAAACCATTTACGAAGCCGAAAGACTTCGAAGCTTCACGTTTATTTTCCTTCGGGCCTCTAGTTATTTTGAAACTAATCAGCCCCTACCTCAACCTTGCTATTCCATTTCCGAGCCCACCTGTAATCTGTTTGTTGGATTTGAAGCACGGGTTTGCTCGACAGAGTCATTTCTTGAATTTCTTCTTGCATGGGGTTGTTTGATCTTTTACAAGCCTTACCACTCCATTGTAGATTTCCTCTATTGCCTGATTGTAGGATTTAAACATGAATTCTCTGGCTTCTTCTTGTGCGGGGTCGTGGTTGATCAATTTTTCGGGGGAAAATATGGTTAACACCTACTTCCACTCTTTTCCCTATGCTTATCTAGGGATTTCACTATAAAAATTGGGGGATAGTTATCAGTTGATTGGTCCTACATGCTCTACAGGACCAGATATGGAGCCAAGGCTACTATCAGGTCTTAGAAAATTTCTTCATTCCACATTGAGTCTTATGTGCAAGTCTAATCAATGTTACTTGCTTTCAGCCTTTGATCTAGAATATTTCCCAAGCACTCAAGAATCAGAGACTGAAGTTAGAGGAATTCTAGATTTGACACTCAATGAATGGGATCAAAAATGAATGACTATGATCCTTATGGGTAAGTGCAGGAAGTTGATGGACAAATATAGGGTCATCCGTGGACATCATATTGCAAATAACAACATAATATCAACTTGTAGGGATTATTAGCAATACATACACTCAAAATTAGACAAAATTATATTAATATGAATCATAGCATCCGGAATCTAGTTTCTAAAATACTAATTTTTGTAAAAAATGGACAAGATTAGCTATATTAAACACTCAAAATTCAATGACTTGGTATTTTTTTAAAAAACGCCGATAAGATTATAGTCCGTTTGCCCACAATTTGGATGACCAAAAATTGATATATATTTTTTTCCTTTGGTGAGAAGTTATATGCCACTATCTATCTTGGGATGGATTTTATTTTGTATTTTTTTGAGTAATATTTTATTTTTTATGATTTTTTCCGTGAAAGTGGTATGAAAACATAAAGAAAACAGAGCACTTTCCGTTTGCCGCCATAAATTCATCAAAAAATATTGAAATCAAATAATTTTTTTTTGAACATGTATATAATTTCACCACGGTTGGGATGGTATAATTTTTATCACATTCTGATAAGTGAAACAAATTTTGTAGTCTTAAACGTAGACATAAACATTCACAGGAAAAAGTGTCTTAAAGACCTACTATTAGTAAAAATTATAAAATGATATTTATCCTATTCTATTCACTTTAAAATCAGTATTTCTACAAAGATAATAGTCTCCCCTACGCAATGGTACCATTTTTATGACATATTTTTACTTTTCAGCATGGTTCAAGTCCGGAAAACTAAATTTGATGTTTTGCTGTTTTTAATGTAAAATTCAGGATTTGATGTCCACTTAATTGTCCCCTAACTTGGTGCACTTACCCTTATAAAGAAATGGAAGAATCTGAGTTGGGTATCTACTACTTACATGAATAAAATCCACCTCTTCATAGTGTGACCAAACGAAATGATGAAGATAAGAATGAAGTATGGAAAATGTTCTTTGATGGTTTAAGGAGTAGATAAGGTTTAGGAGGATGAGGAGTGCTTGTGTATCCCTAGGGTATCAAATATTACCTGGCTTTCATATTTCAATTCATTTATTCTAATAATACAATAGAATATGAATCACTTATCCATGGTTTACACTGGGAAAGAAAGAGAAACATCAAGAACCCGCAAGTTTTGGAGACAACGAGTTGGTTGTAAATTAGATTAGAGGGTTATATGATATCAATAATTACCTTCTTAAGAGTTATAAACATAGGGTATGGGACCTCATAGAATATTTTGAAGCATTTAACATAAATTCCATACTAAAGAAAAAAATGAAGTTTCTGACAAGTTTTTAGAAATTAGAGCGAGATTTGACATTCAAGATATCATGAAAGAAAAATATCAGTTGTTCTAGAAAAAAACAAAAGTTGGTAGGTGTTTGCAAGTGACCAAAATCACCAATTTCCTTCAATAAGAAGTTGAATTTTGTTCATGAAACTAAGACAAATTGGAGAAACAGTATGGGGATCAAAGATTCCAGCTCAAAACAAACAATATGTCAATAGGTCTAGTGACTCTTGAATCAATCTTGAATCCAAATGACTTATTAATGAAAGAAAAAACTAACATCATGTTTAAAGGTGAAGATTCCAAACCCATTTCAGTTGGAGAAGGAAAATTTATAAAAATTAGAAAAGTCAGTAATCATTAAGAAAAACATGATTTCATACAACGTTTTCAAGAGTTTACGGATATCTTTGCTTTGAGCTATGAATATTTGAGGGGATTTGATCCAATTTTCTCCCAACAAACCATTGACCTATACCCAAAAGCTAAGTCCATTAGGAAGAATAAAAGGCCAATAAATCCTCACATTGAGATTCTAAGGAAGAAAGAGTTGAACAAGCTAATTGAGGAAAGCATCATTTCCTAATCAAGAACTCATATTGGGTTGCAAAACTTGTGCTAGTGAGGAAAATAAATGGGGAAATCATGTTATGTGTGATTTCATAGACTTAAAAAGATTCTTTAAAGGATCACTACCCACTTCCCTCTATGGAAAAATTTTTACAAGTAGTACTTGGTTGAGAGAGTTTTTAACTTCACGGATGGCTACTTAGGCTATAACCAAATCATGAAGAAAGATGAGGATCAGTTCAAGACATCCTTCACCACAAAATGGGGTACATATGCTTACATGAAGATATCATTTGGCATGTCTAACACCAGAGCTATGTTTCAAAGAGACATGGACATGGCGTTCAAGGGGCTAACTAACAAAATGGTTCTTGTGTACCTTGATAACATTATGGTGTTTTCCAAGAATGTGGATGATCATCTTTCCCATCTCGAAATATTTTTGAGAGATGCAAGAAGTTTGGAGTGTCTACATGAATCCAAATAAGTGCATATTCTTGGCTCATGAAGGTAAGCTCTTAGGTCACATTTTTTCAAAAGAAGGATTAACTATTGATCCAAGAGAGTTGAATCCATTATGGCATTGCATTTTCCAATTCATATAAAGTCTCTCCAAATCTTCCTAGTAAGGATAAAATTTGTCGAAGTTTAGTGCTTGACTTTGCTAACTTGGTTATACCACTAACAATGATGTTGAATAAGAGCATGGCATTTAAGTGGATAGTTGAGGGGAAGGAGATTTTGATATTATTAAGAAATCAATATCACAAGCTCCGAATCTTATCAATCCATACTTCTCAAAAGAAATCACTCTCTACGCTTTTGGTGTCCTAGATACAATATCTACAATATTGGTACAGCTAAACAAGGAAGGATCTGAATAGCCTATTGTATTCTTTAGTCAAATCCTAAAGGACTATGAGGTGAGATATTCATTCATTGAGAAGCATGTTCTTATTTTCATAAGGATCTTAAATAAATTCATACAACTGGTTTCAAACAAGAAGATCCACTTGCTTTAGTGTCACATGCTAGAGTGAAAGAGTTCCATCCGAACAAGCACTTAAATGAGAAAAGAGTTGGTTGGATTACCCACATTATGGAGTATGATACAGAGATCAAGGTAACCAAATTTCTTAGAGGCAAGGGCTTGTGTGAGTAGTTGGCTTTAAATTAACATGCAGAGTCAAAATATGAAGAAGGGGTTGTTCTAGTGCTCCAAGATGATCAAGAACAAATAGCTAGTGATATACCCATTCCTTGTTGGAATAAATATTATGTGCACGTCCTTCTAACAGGAAAATTACCTCATGGATTAATAAAATTAAAAAAGGTATTTTACAATTCAGTACATTCTATATGTTCTTATTGATGGAATTTTGTTCAAGAAACATGTTAATGGAGTTATCTTAAGATGCATCGGAACTAATCAAATTGAGAAATTGTTGCATGAGTTCCATGATGGAGAAGTTAGAGGCCACTTTTATCCAAGAGTAAAATCCCTCATAATCATGAAGGAAAGTTACTATTGGCCCACTATATCTAGTAGTTGCTATGCCCAGATCAAGAAGTGTAAGAAATGTGCATTTTTCATAGGCAAGGAAAAGCTAGTAGCACTTCCATTCCACAAAATATTAGTTGATCAACCATTCATACAAAGTGGGGATTGGATTTCACTAAGGTCATCAATAAAAATAAATCCAATGCCAAAAGTGGATTCTTATAGCTATTGATTAGTTCACCAAGTGGACTAAAGCATTGGTACTCAAGGATGCAAACAAGTCTAGTATACTAGATTTCTAAGAGGGAATTATAACCAAGTTTAGTGTACCATATACTATCATATATGATAATTCCCTAGCATTCCTTGGCACCAAAATATTTTAGTGTGTTGTTAAGAATGGGATATATCCGAGCAATTACTCTAACTATTATCCCTACGGTAATGGTCAAGTTTAGTCTAAAAAAATAATTTTTTGAGAATCATAAGGAGGAATCTAGATGAAAATAAGAGAACATGGCACACAAAACTTAAATAAACCTTTTGGGATGATCGAATCACACCTAAATGATCAACTAGTATCTCTCCTACAAGATATTCTATGGAAAAGAATCTAGGCTACCCATATCTCTTGAATTTCCAGCATTGGATCTTTTCAAGTAGTCGAGTTATCGATTTTGAACCCATGGATTTTGAGGAATTGAGGGATCAAGAATTTAAAAAATGGAGAAGGATTAAACTCTAATCAAGAGATATTTTGACAAAAATCTAAACCCAAGATCTTCCAAGAAGGAGATTCGGTCCTAAAGTGGGATGTTGATAGGGAAAAACTAGGTAAACATTCAAAATTTTATGCTATATGGAGTGGTCCCTACATGATCACAGGATGCAAGAGTAACAATGTTTTCCAATTATCTAAGTTGGATGGAGAAAAATTGTAGATTCCATCCAATGAAATCTATTTGAAGCTAATCGTTATTGAATTAATTTTGATTTTTGTACATATTAGTTTAGGTTTCTAATTCCTCTAAGTGCTTTTAGCACATTGTTTTGTTGTTAGAATATTTTTCCATTCCTTGAGTTATTTTCACAAGTTATATTTCTTTTAGATGATCTCTTTGCATAGTTCATCATGATTATGGGAGAGGATTTTATAGGAAGGCGTTTAAAGTTACAGAAACAATTGTCATTTCTAATAATTTTCAAATGCGAGAGGAATTAAAATCATATTCGAGACAGTTTCAGTTTTCTCATTCCCTTGTCTTTTCACATCAGTTTCATTTTGAGCTTCTAATGGATTTTATTTGGTTGAAAACTCAGTTTAAGGGTCAACTTAATGCATTTTAGGAAGCGTGTTTCATGGCACTTTGCATGTTCTTCATCTTAATAAGTAGACCTCCTCAGTTTTCTTTAATTTTATCCCTATTTTGAGTATAAGGTCAACCTCAAATAATTTTTCCCTACTCTTTAGATCTTGTTCAATTGGAAATACTATGAATTTGTGAGCATCTCAGCATTTTCAAGGCCAAATTTATCTTCCAAAGAAAGATTCTAGGAATGTTCGGGCAAAGGATCCAATTTTTAGATAAGGTTATAGGGAAGAAAAGGTGAATTCCACGATAAAAAAATTTCCACTCACATAAAACCTTTCTCAAAAGATTTTTCATAATGTGAGATGGTCAATCCAAGCAAGCTTCAAATCAATTTTAAGGTTAGATAATGCTTCAAGAGACCAAGGTGTAAATTTCAATTCTAGATTAGTTTCAGGTTATTAAAAATGACTCCATGCCTAATGGAACAAAAAGACACTAATCACTTCACCTAGTAGGTAGGTAGCCCTGTTGAGTCACCAAATTGTTATCCATTTTTCCCTCCTACAAAAATGGACAATAAGGAGAGTCTAGACATGAAAAAGATTCTTCAGGGCCTTAGTGGAGAAGAAATTGAAAATGGATCAATTCATGCTCATGAGATACTCTTTGAGGGATGCATACATCCTCTCCCTTGTAAAAAAATCCAAAAAATCCAAGAAAATAGCGAAAAATCCAAGAAAATTGAGAAAATTATACAAATGGAAAGGAGCAAACATGAACTCGGGGAGCTCACCGAGTTTAGTTGCAGTCATTGATTTCAAGTGGCTTAGTTCATAGGTTGTCAAAGAGATATTTCCGGGTTGAATAGAGATGAGTGAATTATTCCATTAGCCGAACACATCGGTGAGTCGGTGAATCGGGACCCGAGTGGCTCGGTACATAGGAGTGAGTTCGGAGAGATAAGGATTAAGTCCGAGTTGAGAGGAAGCTATATGATCTAGTCAGCGATATGAAAAGGGTGTTGGTCACTTGGTGTGGAGTAGTGTAGAGTTTGGATGGGTTGTGGGAACAAAGGACTTATGGGTAATAAATTTCCCACGGGACAAGTTCTTTGATTGGGTCGTCAAGCCGCATTGCATTAGGCGAGGCGGGGACTTAGTGTTGCGGATGGTTTGGTCGTTGTGCTCATGGAAATCCCATGTGGAATAAGTTCCATGGCAGGTGAGTTCCCCACAAAGGGGTCAAATCCACACTACATGACAGCTCATTCAACGTGGTATGGGTGACACGGGGAAGTTGGGAACACAAGGCCCAAGTGAAATAAGACAACAAGGCTCGGTGATCTAGAGCATTTTTGGGTGTTTGAATTTTCCCAAACATCCCTAAACCATGACCACATTATAGATCATTCTTAGATCTTTCTGACAGTATGTAAAACTCTAGAAATGGAGTCTGGATGCAAAAGTTATCGCAGGTCAAAGATTTGGTTTGAAAACGGACAAAGTTAGTCACTGGTGAATCATATCTTGACACGTGGCAGTTTAGCAAAAAGGAGAGAAGGTTAAAATTATGTGTTTGCAAGGCTCGGTATTTAACATATGAAAAATTTATTAGGCCCCACTATCTCTGCTGGCTAGGGTCCCTTAGTCAAGTTTGGAAAACGTTTTTGTAGGAGGGGTGCCTTTACCTCCTTTTTTAATTATCGATATCATATTTTTGATTATATATGCCAATTTTTACCTTTATATTTCCAATGTGGGACTAACTTGCATAGATATATTATGTATTGCTTTGCATTGAGTTAGTATTGTAGGTATGGCTCGGGTGAGATATTTTCCCAACTCGGCGGGGTGGTCAAATCCCCACCGAGACCTCCTTAATGATTGGATCAAATAGATTATATCTCAGCCAAATCCTATCCAATAGTTTTGTGGATTCCACATTATATATTAACTACTCAACATATATGCCACAACACCCAACTAATGTTCGGGCTTATCTATATTGCCTTGACAAGCCCAACGAATGGCTTATTAATCGGTGAGTTGACCATTTAAGTCTTCAATGATCAGGCCTATCTATCTAACCAATGAATCGACATATATAATCGGTGGAACAGTGGAGAGGATCCACCTTACAACATGGAATAGATAGGACCATCTATGGGCTCAACAAACAATGTAATCACCTACGTGGCCACCCATACGACTTAGTGGATAATCAAACATAGTTCGGTCTCGATCCCAAAGAGGTCATTGAACATGCTAACTCACCACGGTTTCATGAAAAAAGGATCGGGTGTGGCTATTGCCATGGTATAGTAGGTAATGATGCATATATTTAAACATCAAGGCCCACCAACCACGCAAGATATGTGGGACTATTCCCCACTCAATCTAAAGCCTCGGTGAAAAATAAGAAAAACAGGCTCGAATCCATGACCTATTGGGCATAATACTCGTGCCCAACCAACTCACCATAGATCCCATTCGAGTTGTTATGTGAGGTTGCAGAGTTTTGTAGAAGCGAGTTTGTAGGTATGAGATAGGTGCATGCAGGGAAGTGAGGAGCTTGTTTGGAAAATAATTATTTTCAAGCACTTCCACTCAAAACCGAGCTCGAGTTATATATGAAAGTTACTCAAAATTTCAAGACAGATGTGATGGTATGATAATTTTCCAATTTTGGAGATTTTGTGATATATTTTTAGTTGTTGAATTCACACAAAGGCATTGATCCTAGGGAGACATGGCTATAAGTGAATCATGAAGGTGAGGGTAGTTGTTGGACACTCCAGATTCCCTGAAGATCCGAATCATATTTTTCATGTTTTTGATTCAATATTGGTTTATTGTGAAGGTTAAATGTATTTACAATTATGACATTATTAATTGATCGGTTCATAACACAGGGACATAGGAATTCGAACCCCGTAAACAATCGGTGTTGGTTTCTAATTTGTGGATGTTGATTTCTGTTTTGATGAAGTTTTTGATTAGATAAAAATAAGTTATATGGTTTTTTATAGTAATTGATTAAGAAAACATCGTAAAATTGGAAATTAAACTTAAGAGAAAATTTCAGTATTCATAATCCACAAAGTTTAACAAATGCACATTTTAGTGTTGTAATTAGAATTTAGAATGAGATGCATCTATGAACAAGAAATTGATCAGTTTTAGAAAAGTGTATCCTTAAAATTGATTTTAATTTTGAGATCCTTGGAAACGATTAAAAGTGAAAAAGAATTAACACCCATTTTTGGATCACTCGGTGGGGCCGATATGACCGAAGCGTGGTTGCGGGGAACTTATTCCCTACGAAAACAAGTTCCCACATGACATAATAGGATGAGGTCACCAAAACATGAAGAGTTACATTGCAGGGGAGCTCGGCATGCTCAATGTTGAGTTGAGTAAAAACAATGTAGGTGTCGGGAGACATAAGGTAAGGCGGGAAACAAAATTCAATATGAGGTAGCTCATCGAGCCACTTAGCGAGTCTCTCTTCGGATATGAAGTGGGTCAAGAGGTATAATGGGGCTTGGATGATGATATCGAAGACCGACAGCAGTGTCATCTCAACCAAGGCGATGGGGAAAATCATAGCGAGGTGGAAAAAATGGCTCGCCAAGCCGGGTAGTGAGCTAGAAACCGAGCCAAGTGGAGCCTCAGGACATTTCACCACATCTCACTCACAAATACACCAAATTTAATAGGATTAAATCCATTGGAAATGTAATAACTTCCTCCACATCTAGGAATTATAAAACATGAAAAGTAAATGTGGTTGGTGGGTAAATATAAAGAAAACATTATCAACTCCCAAAAATGAATCGAGGCACGAGAGTTATTAAAATGAGCCATAAAGGTGACCTAGACCAAAATGATCATAACTTTCTCCATACTTAACCAAATTAGACAAAATTATACTCATTGGAATCATAATGTTTTTCTCTACACTCAAAAATCAATAAATCATAGGTTTGGTGAGGGTAAGTAGGCCAAAAATGTAGAAAAATCTCCCATATTTAAAATGCACTTACAAGTGGGTAATGAAGACATTAATGAAGCATGGAGCATTTTCTTCTACAGTAAAGCTATGGTACCATAAAGATATGGATTTTAAGGGGTTGCCATGATGATTTGAATCCATTTAATGGCTCTTGTTGGTGGGTGAAGCCCAGATTTTGGGATTTCCCTTTCTTCTCCCTCTCTTTCTTCTTTTATATATGTAAAATGGAGAGCTTATTTTAAAGGTTGTTGAACATTCTCTAGCTGCTCCTTCATTCTTCTATAGGTTGTTGTGAGCTTCAAGCCTCCATTTTGGGTAGTTTTGCAAGAAATTCATGCCTCTATCTTTCATTATAATGGGTGTGTAATTATATGAAGAAATAAAATCAAATCCTATGGCTAATTTTCAACACTTTCTTGTGATTTTATTTCATTCTCTTTCCTCTACATTACATTGAAGGTATTATGTGTATTTTATAATTTTTGAAAACTCTAAATGGTTGTGTTTAATTGATATATTGTTGTGAATGTGTGTTTATAGATGTGTTCTTCGCATATCCTCTCTACGTCCATTTATGCACATTTTTATTCATTAGAGAGTGTCCCACTCTTCCTTCTCTTGGTGTTATCACCTCCTTAGTGTAGGATTTCTTCATTTTCATGTATTTTTCTCTCGACTAGTTACTTGGAAATAATAGGATAGGTTTAGATATGTGTATTTCCAGCAATAGGAGTAGTTTAGTGCTTAGTTTAGGAAGAGTAACTAGCCTTCTCTCGGAGAATTATCTCAGTTTCATGGTCCCACACCTTGAGGTAATTCCATGTTACCCAAATATATTGATTGCCCATTCCATTCACATGTAAGAAAATAAAAGGCTATTGTAATTTGGTGATAGTAGTATGCTATCAAATTTTCATAAGAAAATTAATTGTGCATGTTTGTTTCCTTATATGTGTATGTTTTATGTCTTTCCCAAGTTGAATGAGTGTGATTGACAAGGTTGCAAGTTGTGAGTGATCTTGAATGGGTGTTAAAGATTGCAAAAGTGTAAAGCGGCTAGTTATAGGTTTAAAATGAAGTCTCCATAAGATTGTGTAGAAATATTGAATGCATAAAATCTAAGTAAATAAGGACTTAATTGTGGATGTGGAAAAGAAAATTTTCATGGTACATGCCTAAATAAGTTTCTAGAGGCGGGGGATTTTGTTGATCTCTCAAGAAGGCAAGCAATGAGGTTATAAGGCTTAATGGCTAAGAAAGTAATATTTGAAGGACTAATAGCTTGAAAAAAAAATTGTTGACTTAAGAAGACCTGTAGTTACATGAAAAGAAGGTTTAAGAGACTTAAATAGTGCTTGATTCAAGGTGAAGTATTAAATCCATCTATAAAGCTGAGAAACAAGGTAAGAGACCAAAATCTTTGCATTTGAGTTAGATTTATGTGGTATAAGCTTAGGGAGCCATAAGGATTAGTGTCATATTAAGTTTGAGATGTCGGGTTTGTAAAATGTTTTCTAAAATGCACTAAAAAGGTTGTTTATGGGTAATAGTTCAAAAATATGAAATGATAACATTAGAGGAAGATTTGATGACTTGAGCCTAGTATTAGCTAAGTATGTGAGGAATGAACAAGAATGTAGAAAAATATCGGGAGTATCATGCTCAAGGGAATATTTTTCAGTTCCATAGGATCTTCATGTACTTATTGAAGGAGTCGGAGAAGAAATATTTTAGTCCCCAGTGGGAGGTATTGAGTTGTGTAATTCAATTTTGTGCATTGTTGTCATTGTTCTTATTTTGTGTTGCCATTTTACACCTTGAAGTAGTTGTGTAGTATTTTTCATAGATGGAAAAGGGGGAGAGAGGCATCAAAAACATGGTATTGAGGTCATGTAGGTGTTTTTCATGTTGGTTGCCATCAATGTTTTTGAAGATGGTTACCATCAATAACAAAGGGGAGATTGTTGGCCATTGTGTGGTTTTTTTATCATTGATGTCAACCCCATTGATGGAAAAGGGTGTCATGTAGTCATGTGAGTCCCCATATAATGTTATTTAGATGTCATGCAAGAATAATGAATGGTAATGTCAAGTTTTGATGAGTTCGGTGTAGTCCTCGTGTATGGTTGAGTGAGTTGAGTCACTATGTTTCCTCTCTAATGTTGGATGGACTGTGTCATGAGGTCATACATGTTCATAATGATGTTTCATGGGTTTATATTTGTCTATATTGAGTCAACATGGTCACGTCATGAGTTGTCATGGTTGATTCAGGTCATTCCATGCTTGTTTCTAGCCCTAGAGCATGTAGAATGGTAACGAAGTGTGATACTTGGAGCCAATAAATTACGTTGAATCATGGTAACAAAATGTTTATGGTACACATGGCTTGTGTGGTGAGTTTTAGACCCACATTTAGTGGTTAGATTCATATTTGAGGTTCTTAGGAAGAAAATAAGTGAGAACATATAGTTTAACACGAGAAAAATGAGATTGTTTGAAGAGTTATAAGAATATTTTACCTATGTGGTGAATATGTATAGGTAGAGGATGTTTTCATGATGCTTCATGACAAATTTTAGGTCATTTTGAAGAAGAAATTTGAAGTTATGCGAGTTATGGAAAACTTGGGTAAGTAAGAGTGTGTTTTGTGACAAAAGTTGACCTTCTGTTGCTTTTTGTGGACTGAATGCTTTGCATGGGGATCTGATATCTTTGGAATATCTTCTTAGGTCAGTTATTAATATTTTTCAAAACTAATTATGTGGTTTGATCGTCATATTTTTATGAATGATCATTAAGAAGAAAAAGTGGTTTGAGACCCTAGCTAGGAGAAGCTTGCAAAAAAATGAGAATATCAGCTCAGTTTTGATTGATTCCTCCAAAGTGATGATTTTATGTTGTATATAAATATTATATATTTTCAAAAAGGTATGTTAGATATTGTGACCATATGTGGGCCCCACCTGAATGTTCTTTTTTTTTGAAGAGTTACAGTTTGAGGAAACGTTATCCAAATGATGTAATGACTAAATTGACATTTATGATATCCATATAGTTTTTATTTATTTCCATGAATGTTTCAGGTCATGGTGATGCTAAAAAAGTGCAAAGTGTGCCCTATTTATGTTGATTGGTCAAAGGGTAGTTTTGGGACAATTTGGAGCAGTTTGTGGTAAATTGGAAATTACAGGAGCTACATGAGGAGTTAGAAGCTGATTCAAGTTGTGTTGGAAATATAATTCAGATATATTTCTAGTTATATAATTTTTTGTTTATTATTATTAGTTTTGATATGATTTATAGGTAGGTTTTTGGACAATGTTTTTTTGGCTTTCCAAGATAGAACTATTTTTGTTTAAATATTGAGTTGGTTGGAGCATGAGATGAATTGTTTGATGTTTTATATCAAATATAATGTGAATAGGGATTATTTAGGAATACAATTAATCCATTTATATGTCTTGAAAGTGTCAAGAATGGTACAAATTAGTTTCATTTATAAAACTACTTTTTGGGCAATGTTTTTGGTGAAGGAAAACATTAATATAGTTTGAACATGTGTATGTTTCATGAGATATAACTTTATAGAAGTGACATAAAGGTTATTTAATTTACATAAAGTGGTCACATGCCATATTTTAAATATTCTTTGATGATCCGGGAGCCAAAAGGTGAAGACAGGTACTGGAAACAAGTGTTTTGTGAAGGATTTTAAGCATTGGGCCCATTAAACGAAATAATATGATTGGTTCATGATAAATGTGACCATGTATGATTTTTAAATTTAATTTTAAACATGTGTGGTTATTTTTAGAGTATGAATAAAAATATTTTTGGTGTTATGATATTTTTTCCATTCCAATGCAAGGGTTTTGAGGCTTCTTGGTGCATGGATAAAGTGTTTTGGATAGACCGACCTACTTGGGTAACTTGTAACCATTGTAATGAATTTAGTTTAATTTTATAATTATGTATGTGCCAAATTTATCATGAGGTACCAACCTCCTTTGGGTTGGAGAGAATAAAAGCATATAAAAGTGAATTTTGAGCTTATTTGGTGAGCTAGTCTTACATGGGTGAAAAGTGCAACCTATAGGTGATTGAATTACAGGTATGAGGGAATATTTTGAGGGCTGGAAATATTTGTTATAGGGTTAATATTGTTTTAATTAATTTTTTAAAGGGTTTAGAGTCAAGAAAAGTCCAATAATAATTAAAGAGAACAAGTTGAAGAAGGTGTGTTTGAGCAAGGGTTTGAAAGAAATTGGAGTTGAACTTTGGGATCACTATCACCGTGGTGGTATCAACATATGCTTAGTGTTCATACTTATGCAAATATATTATGATGATTCATATTCATAGGATACTTTTTTATTCATATTAACAATGATTTAGGGGTTGGTACTCATTTTGGGGTTGGTGCCTCATCAAAGAAATCTCTTGTAATGTGTAATATTCAAGTGAGTCATTTGATGTGCGTAATATAATAAAAGGTTTAGGGGTTGGTGCTCCTTTTGGGGTTAGTTCCTCACTAAAAAAATCTTTTAAGATGTGTAATATTCTTATAATTCCTTGCTTTGAGTAATATAAGCAATGGTTTTAGTGGGTTTTCTTCCCCTTGAGGGTTTTCCACTTACATATGGTGTCCGGTGTTCTCTCCTTTGATTATTGCACATTTTATTGATTATTGCACACATAATAATATTACAAGGTTTATGGATATTTAATGGTTAAGTTGAATGATGAATCTCACAAATGGAAAATGAAGTTGTAATTGTTAAGTGATTGATTCACCCCCTCAATCATTATGCTCCAACAATTTATGGTTTTAATCGTAATTATAACATATCATTTTTATGATGTATGGAATAAATCACACTTATATGTTTATATTTGTTGGAATTAGACCATTAACATAATGTTAAGGCCTTTCTTGTTAGTATTGATTAAACCAAATCGACTATAGTCGATTGGTTATTGGCCGGTTCCATTTGATTATATTAAATTCAACCAAGTTTTGAATGGGATTTTGTTTGTTTGAATTTTTAAGCGGTTAATCAATCTAACCACAACCCATGTAAGTAATTTTTATTTTAATATTCTATGACTGATAATAAATGCCAAGTTGGTCATTGGCGGGGAGATGACGAGTAGGAAGTAGAGTTAATGGGGAAGGCCACTATGTGGCACCTACAAAAATTTAATGCATTTAATTTGTCCCCATGGATTTTGAGGAATGGAAGGATTCTTCTAGAAGCTACCATGTGAAAAACTTGTGTTTCATTCTTATTATCCTTTGCATTCATTTTGAGCTTTTTTTCCTCTCCCTCGAGCTATTGCATGCATTTTCTCATAATGTTAGTTCATTGATCTATTTCAGGAAGGATGTAATGGAGAATTTGACGATCTTAATCATCGACGTTTTTGGTTATTTATTATTACGCATTCAAGTTATTTTTAGGATTTTGGAAGGAAGGAATCATGGGATATTTCTAGGAGGTTCAAGTGGTTTTGAAGATCTTAATAGGAATGGTTATATTTCCATCTGTCTATATATTTTATTTGGAAATTATTGAATACTTATTGACTATTAAAAACATATCATTTCTAGCTATGTGTATTTTCTATGATAACATGTGAGCATATCTTGTAATTTTGTTGGAGTTTCCATTTGCGCATTATTTTTTTCTTGTTGAAGTTATTTTAATATCTTTATGCCTTCATCCTGGGTATTACACTCTACATGCTTGTTTATATTCTTAAGACATTTTTGGGACTTTGTTTACCCTACTACGGCTAAGATGTAATGGCTAGATGGTTCTTAAAATAGTAAGGGTTAATTTTTTGTGGATTTCTTATACTAAAAAAAAAGATATTTCAATCTCAACCCCCATGAAGTTGGTTGTTGGACCCTAAAATATTGGCTAAGTACCAAGAGTCATGCATGCGCATGATCGTAAATAGAAGGGTGCTCAAGGAAAAGCACGCATGGAAAAGGGGTTTAAGAAGGGTTTATGTGAAACTAGGGTGCATGCGGAAGGATGAACAAGGGTTTAAAGGACTTAGCCATATTTGGCATCATGGGGTCACTTGAGGAAAAACATGAGGACCCGACTAGGTGTGATAAGTGGATAACGTGCTAGCCTGGAACCTTAGAGGTCAAGACAAGGATATTCTACGTAGGGAATATTCCCGGAGGCATCATTACGGTTAGTGAAAGGTTTACAAAGAGGGATGAGCACTCACCAATTGAGGACCACATAGACACTTGGCGCATGATTTTCTAAGGAGATAAGTCATGGCGGTTATCGATGGTCCTATTTAAAGAAGTTCTTGGGACAAAAACATAGAGACGAGAGATCGAGATATATATGGGTGCAGAGTGTAAAGGGGAGAAAAGAAAGAGAAGGAGAGTAATGAAGTGCTATAGAAATGTTAGGAAATGCTAAGGGTTTGGAGTTCATGGTGCTAGGGTTTAGAGTACTTAGTGCTAGAGGGTTGTAAGTGATACCATCAAGCATATGTATGGGTACTAGGATATGTAATAAGGGATATAATAGGAAAAAACATAGTTACAATCTATGATCTTATAGGTTTGTAGGATTTGAGTCCCTTTCATTTGATTTATATGGTTTGAGATGACCCTTTTGAATGTAATATGGCTACCAGAACTCTAGTAAATCAATATACATGGATCTATTCTGTACAACTTGCTTATGGGTGTAAAACCTAATTTTATATGGCTTATTATGACTCAGATCTAGTTTCTTGTACCTCTTAAAATGTTATTTAGATTTTGTGATGCATTAATGTGTAGATATGTTAGTTATATCTTCTACCTTTTAAACTAGATGAACACACTTTTGTTTCTACAAATAATCCTCCATTAATGGTTCAATAGTAAGTAGAAGAGTGCTCGGGAAAAGTACACAAGAAAAAGGGGTTTAAGAAGGGTTTAAGTGAAATTAGGGCACTCATGGGAGGGAGAATAAGGGTTTAAAGGACTTATCCATATTTGGCATCATGGAGTCACTTGAGGAAAATGTGAGGACCCGAATAGGTGTGATAAGTGGATAAGGTGCCATCCTGGAACCTTGGAGGTCAAGAAAAGGATATTCCATGCAGGGAATATTCCTAGAGGCATCATTACATTTAGTGGAAAGTTTGCAAAGAGGATAATCATTATCTAATGGAGTACCACATCGAAACTTGGCACGTGATCTTCTCAAAAGAGAAGTCATGGCGGTGGTCGATGGACCTATTTAAAAATTGATTTGGACAGAACATAGAGACATAGATAGAGAGATATACATGTGCAGAGTGTAAAGGGGAGCAGAGAAAGAGAAGGAGAGTAATAAAGTGCTGCAGAAATGTTAGGAAATGCTAAGGGTTTGGAGTTCATGGTGCTAGGGTTTAGAGTACTTAGTGTTAGAGGGTTGTAAGGGATACCATTAAGCATATGTATGGGTACTAGGATCTATAATAAGGGATATAATGGGAAAAATCATAGTTAGGATCTCTGATCATATAGGTTTGTAGGAGTTGAGTCTCTTTCATTTGATGTATATGGTCTAAGATGACCCTTTTGAATGTAATATGGCTACCAAAACTCTATTAAATCAATATACATGGATCTATTCTATACAACTTGCTTATGGGTGTAAACCCTCATGTTATATGGCTTATCATGACTTAGATCTGGTTTCTTGTACTTCTTACAATGTTATTTAGCTTTTGTGATGCATTAATGTGTAGATCTATTAGTTATATCTTCTTCCTTTTAAAGTAGATGAATGTACTTTTGTTTCGTAAATAATCCTCCATTAATGGTAGAAATCTCTTACAAAGCTCACATAAATGAGGGGATTGACACCTACACACACCTAGGGTGAGCACACAACATATGTTAGATGATAGGTCAGCACGTTTAGGGTTCAAAAGAAGTATTGAGTGTAAAATAATTACTACATTGGTGAAGAAATGGGAGAGACTCTTGTCGAGTCAATAAGGAACTCACTATGGTTCGTGGATAATGAATATGAATTTGTCTTTGTAATGAGCCTTATTTATTTTGATCTTAAACTTAGTTTTGATACTTGGTTTTGGTGTTAACTCCTTGTTGAACTGGTTTTATGCTTCGTGTATCATTGAATTGGTATTCTAGGATTACACGATTATTTATGTGTATATAAATACTTTGTATTGTTCTTTTCTTGGAACTCTTTTAGCTCCACTTCGAGTGTGGTGACCAAGGAGCTTGCCACCTTATCTCTGTCTACGTATGTATCATACGTGGCCTCCATAGATTGGGAAGTGACCTTAGCCTCTGTGAGCACTTGGCTATACTTGGCAATGAGAAATACCACCTTCAATCTATCCTCCTTCAAGCATGCGGCCACTTCTTTTACGAGACTCCGGGCCAAAGGTTGTCTCTCCATAGTGAGGATGCGCATTAGATCTTCTATACATTCCAGAAGGGATGAGTAATTTTGTGTGGGCAGTGCTAAGTCTAGGTGCTTTAAAAGGATGGCACCCTTGATAGAATCCATTTTCTTGTATACTTCCTACACCTTTATCTTCTCTTCCTTTAACTTGCACCTTAGCTATGCAGCGATCAGCTCTTCCGCTTTAAGCTCGGGTCTTCTCCACGGATCCTCTTCCTTCTTCCCTAGTTTTTCCTCCAGTAATATTATCCTATCATTACATGTGAAGAGTCTAGCCTCGGTATCAATTATGACCTTTTTGAGTGTTTTGCACACTTGCTCGTCTCGAGAGCTCCGATAATTCACTAAGGGATTTCCCCCTTAGATTCTCGGCAATGTTATGAGCACTCCGTGATAGACTACAAAGTCCGGCTCATCAATGTGGGACTCAAATGCCCAAGATAGCATATTCTTTGTGTTGGGGTATACACCCTCCTTTTCAAAAGACCCCATCGCTAAAATCCTTTTTGTGGATATGGTGCTTTGCAATCTCACGTGTAGTACCTTCTTCATGTCATAAATGTAGCCCATTACTTGCCCTCTCTTCGTATCAAGAGTCCTCTTTCTCGAGGGCATGCCTTTGGAAAAACTTACTGTTAGAGCGGGACCTCCTCCCAGGCTATCATGCTCTTTTTCAATATTCTCCTCCTTCCCTTCCTTCAGCACTATGTCCACACTGCGCTCCAACTCTTGGTCTACCAAGGATTCGAGCATTTTCTTTGCTTCTCTTTCTACCACCTCAGTGATCTTCTCCTTTGTAAAACTTATTTCTCCCTACTTTTCCCCGCCAACCTCTTCATTCCCTTCCATGTCTCCAGTGTCTTCCTCATCCTATGCACCCTTGCACCACATGAATATGAACTCCTACTTCTCATCTCCACTCTCCTCTTCGATTTGTATTTTCATCGAAGACCTGTGGCTCCTAGTCTTTTTCAGGATCATCTTCCTCACCTTCATCTTCTTCACTCTCATCCCCTATTCTGCCCATGTACTTCTCCATGTTGTCGGTCACCACCTCTCGAGTCGCCTTCCTCATCTACGCTCTACTTTTTCCGAGAGGTGGATCACGAGCAGGATTCAGCCTTATCTTCTCCCTCGGTGCAACTCTTCCTTGGTGAGGGGTTGCCTAGGTGCCTCTACTTCTAGTTTCTTTTCCTTCACTGGGACTTGTTTTTCGTATGTAATTTCTTGGCTTGGTGCTTATTGTTGGCATGCTCATTATGAAAGCGATCTGTACACTTGGTGCTTCTTCTTCTCCTCTCCCTCTCTTCTTTGGCATGGGCTTCTTCCTACCCATGGGACCCTCGTGGTATGGGGACATCATTTTTAGATATGCACCCTTCTCAAACTTCGGCCTTATACAGAGGTACACGCGCACCACAGATCCTCCGGTGATGGGTAGAGTCATCGGCCTTGTCATGTCATCCGGATCTCATGTGACACATAACTCTCCACATACACGCACTTGCTGCCGAGGTAATTCAACTTCTTTCTCATATCCCTATGCTCCTAGTCTAGAATACCTAGTTCCAGCCTTAACTTCTTTGATTCCTTAAATCTGTTCACTCCCGCTTGGAAGTATTGAGCAGTGAACACAAAGGGAAGCTTGCACCAATGGCTCCATGATTCATCTATTAGCTTGAATCTACCTAGGAAGAAATGTAGATAAACAACAAATTCAACTTCCCCCTCAGTGGCTACTGGGAGTTGTTTAGGGATTCTCCACTCTTCTCTGAACGTGTTCCTTAGGCACGTATACCATTTCTCCAACCGTGCCTTGTGGGGTGTTGTCATTATATCATAGGCATACTTCTCGAACCTCTTCGCAGGTGAAGGATCCTCGATGGGGTACTCCCATACAAATTTGATCAGGTGCGTCAGGCACTCCAATCTCTGAAAATATAATGGTGAGTAAGATGTTTCGAAGAGGATTCTGTTACCTTCCTTCGTGCACTTAACGATTTCTTCTACGATGTATGTGGATAAGTTGTATATGGTGCCTTTTGCAATTTTCCTATAGACATGTAACCAGGGTTTGTTGATCTGGGTCCACCTCTCCTGGGCATTCAACTTAGTCACAGATGTGCGGCCATTTTCATCATAGGGTCTTTGATGTCTAAAATGTCGTAATACCTCAACCCCTTCTTGTAGGCATATTCGGTGATGGTCTCCTGAATAGCCTCCTTATCACCTAGGTTATCTTCCAAGCTATCTCCCTCACATATGAGGCATGTAAATTGTGAGATAAGCTAGGGATTAACGCACATCTTGCACCCTGTAAAGTGGAAGTAATCTTCATGTACACGTGACATTAACAATTGGTATAGGCACTCTGGTTTTCCAAAATAGCACAAATCATAGAGTTATAACAACCCTGCATTCTCCATTTTGACCTTAATGTCTTCATTGTATATTGACAAGCCCCCTCGGTGTTTGTTTACTCTGGGGCGCACTAATTCTAGTGTTATTTTCTTCTCTATCATGTTTTTTCGGTGATTATAATCACTTACAAGTATATTTCTTAGGTGGGGTTCCCACTCCTTCCCCATCATCACCCCATATGGGTCTTTGCATTTCGCATACCATTCTCCATTTTTGTTCATGTTGGGTTCTTGTTGTTTCACCTTTCCCTTTCCCTTTCCTTTCTTGGGTGCCATTGTCGAGGTCTTTTTATTACTCTGTTCTTTTAATTCTTCCACCTCTAATCTCAAATCCATGATATAACCCTCTTGAACTCATTCCCTAGTTTACCGAACCCTACGGGATCAAATTAACTCTACAAGATGGTGTCTCCTTATAACCCTTTTCATGTCCGTGTAACCCCTTCCTTCTAGTTTGCAAACTCAAACTAGTTGCTCACGCTTCGATCTCATAGGTCTTTCTTTACACAATCGAATCTGGAAACCCTAGTTTATAAAACTCACTCCTTTCTCTATTTCACAAAGTGAAAATGAAAGAGCCTTGACCCTTATAGTTTTTCTCTTTTTGAACATTAAATGCTACTTCACCTACCACCATACTTTGTTCATTTAATGTGGTTTTTTCAAACAAATCCCATCTTCCATGCTTTCACTGATGCGCCCAACCTTGCACAAAAACTCCTCCAACCTTCTAGTGCGCAACCAATCTAACATGACAAGAGACTTTTATACGTGCGTAACCCACGCCGAAGGCACTTTTTATGTCCCGATTCTTTCTTTCACCTACCTCATGTTTCTTAAATGCAATTTCTCCTTCTTAGTACGTGGGATCTACAAGTAGCTTTACCACGACACCAACCATTCATGTAGTGCAAGTTTCCACAACCACTTGAGACCAAAGAAACAACCTAGGGTTAGCTAGAAAATTAAGGGATATTTTTTTTTAAAGTGTCTAAAACTAAATTGCAAGACATCAGTTCTCACTAATAGGTTCAGGAACAAAATATGCTTACCAAAGCACAAGTTTCCTTTATTAACTTATAACAAGTTTACAAGGTTCAAAATTAGGGTTACATGTTCTAGTTAGATTCAGGGAGTAATCTTACCCCCATGCCTACTCTCTAACAGGTTCAGAACTTCAACTAGATATTTCTCTTACTTAATGCTTCAAAATTTCCCTAAACCATTTCCAATGGATAGGAAATTTTCTCACCTTTCTGGTGATATAAAGAAGTCCTCCTAACTCCTTACAGAACTCAAGTTATGAGTGGGCGGAGTTTGGGGATCAAATTTTCCCCAAGGGGGACATGTGGCAAGAGGAGGAGGAGTGCACCTTAGGTGGGTTGGCGGGTCATGGGGCAGCATTGGGAAAATTTCCCAACATGGAATAAAATTCAAAATGCACTCTGCACCCCCACAGTCTGCACAAGGAAAAAAACAAAGGGGAAAGGAAAGGGCGGGGTGGAAAACCAAATTTGTGCTTTGTGCCCTAGGGGAAAAAGGGAAGAAAGGACGTACAGTGTCTCATGTGCACACGCTGAAAGAGGAAAAGCGAGGGAGATGGCAGACTTGCAAGCCGTAGGAGGATTCTAGGAATTTTTCCCAAAGGCCCAAAAGGTGAAATTTCTCCCAAACCTCCACCGCTACCCCATGGTGCCACGTGGCATGCGTTCATTGGTTGCGGGCAGTGGGGCCAAAACAAAATGTTTTTCCAATTTTTTTAAAAGATAAGAGATTAAAAAGAACCCATGTCTCCATCATAGACACAAGGGGACACGTGGTGCCCTTTGATTGGTTGTATGCCGGCGGAGGGAAAAGTAAAAATTTTCCCAAAAAAATTCAAAAAGTTTTAAGGGGTAAGATTTTTCTACGCCTCCGCCTCATCCGTGTAGGACATGTGGTAGCCTCTGATTGGCTGCGGGCCGGTGGAGGGAAAAGTTAAAATTTTCTCGAGCCCAAAATTTCAAAAAAAATTCTAAGGCAATTTTGATGGGAATTTTTGGGTTGCAGACCCGACAGGGAAAAGTTTCCCAAATTTTCCCGCCAAGGCACAAAAACTTCAAAGTGTCAAAACTTGAGCTAGAGAGCTCAATTTTGGGCAAACGAGGAATTTTTGGAAATATCTCAATGCCTTCTTTGTACAAGAAACATAAAATTTTCTTTTTGATGAATTCTAAAGGGTCAATTTTGTAAAACGATCATGCAGCTTATATTTATAAACCGGCATTTTTCCAACTTCCGATTTGATTAAATTTGAACTCCACTCCACGTGTCAAATGCAGGACATGGAGGATCGGTCCGGGGAGGGTTTAGAGTGTTTTAGTGAAGGTGATTTCTCCAATTTTTTCAAGGTTGCATTTTTCTGGCAATAGACAAAAAAATGATTGTAAGCCCCGAATTTAAATTCATTAAGTTTTAGAGATTCATTCTTAACTTTTTTAGTGAATTTGAGTTCCCTAGGTCTTCCTAACTATGAATTTCAAGGCTTCATAACTTATTTTGAGTATAAGTTTGAATCGATCATTTTAATTAAAATGTGCATTGTCGATTTAAGTTTTAAAACAGTGAGTTGTTTCTTTTAAATTGATTTAGCAATTTGTCTTTTGAATGTGCATATGATTCTAATTTAATCAAATACAATGCTTATCAAATAACCATTCATTTATAAATGAAACTACATCTCGATTCCAGTTTTAATATACATTTTTAAGGAAATAACATTGACTTTCATTCCATATGCATTCTTCTTTCAACATTCCAAACATAAGTTTCCATTGCAAGAAAAACTCATATTTTTAATGAAGAAGATAGCATATGAACAAGGTAAAATATTTTTGAGAAAGGAATGCAATATTTCGATGATTAAAAATGCATTCTTTTCAACTTATCACTTTCCATTTGTATTCAAATACAGTACATAAAACATACAACATTGTTTCTTATTCTTTTACAAACAGAGTCTCATTTTTGGACAGCAATATAATTTCAGTATACATTACCATACAAAATTAAAAGAATCAATGCCATCCTTTATTGATAATTCAAATAAATTTACAACTGATCTCCTTTCCAATTTGAATTCAAAATATAGTTTAGAAGATACATATACATTCTTCTCATTTCTTTACAAAATAGAGATTGGATACAACTCTCTACATTTCTCAATTCAAATTCAAACTTCTATTATCAATACAATAACTTCACACTACAACATTTATAAACTCATCCACTTGAAGTGGGAAAGGTTACATTGAATTTTACTCAAAAGGGAAATGACTGTCAAACTATGAAATTCTTTCTCCAAACAACAACATGCTTATTTCTTCTTCTTTGCAACTTTGATCACAACAAGGAAGGGGGAAAGGAAACGCTCTCCACCCAACCAAGACATCCAATGAGAAAGGAGAATCCATCCTTCCCCATTGGTCCCCGAGTCCAAACCATATTGAAATGGAGCATGAATATCAACACATGACAACAAAGGCTTCTATCACATACAAGCAACATTCACATTACATACAATCAACAAGATGCATAGTTCAAAATAAGACAGCAGTTCCCAACTGCATTTGAAACAATTCATACAACACATAGGCTTGATCAAGCAAGCCAACAAGAGCAAGGACTATGGGGAACTCCTTATGCCTCCCAATTTGGAATTGGGCATCCACCAAAATGCATACCGCCAATAATCATATCAACCCCATAAACCTTATATCTCTCAACCCCTCCTTATGCCCCAACATAGTAAGAAATGCAAGCAGTTTCTTTTCTAAGGTGGATCCCAAACCAAAACTATGCCATTGGCAATCCCTTATGCCCCCCATATGAAATCCCCATAGCCTTCTACTACACCATGCCCTAAGCATTATACCAAACCATCCAAGAATGTAAACACTAACACCATTCAAAAATACAAGCAAGAGAAGGAAAGCATTTAAAAATACAGCTCAAGATGCCTACCTCTCCATAATGGATTTTTCTCCAAGCTCACAAGCTTTCCACAATGTCAAAGTGCAGTCCAAAACTAGCAAGTATAAGCAAGACAAAATACTCCAAGCTCTTCGTCAAACATCTATCCATGATCTAACATCTAACCATCATACTAAAATAAAACATAATAGTGTCCATAATATGATCAATAGTATCAAAATTAGTATCTAAAAGTGTCAAAGGGAAGTGGGCACTACGTCTCCCTCCCCTTAGACTCGACTTCCTACTAGAATTCACCTGGAACAAATGTGGAAACTACACTCGTAATACTATGACATCCTCCCAAGTGGTGTAGTCTCATCATATCGTCCCATTGCACCCATACATGATCAATATCTCGCCTCGAAGGTCCGGTGTCCCGCAATCTATGATATGGATGGGCTCCACCATCACCTACCTCGATCCTAAACCGTAATTATTTCTATTCCAACACATGAGAAGAATTTTCAATGTACCTCCTAAGGATAGAAATATGAAACACATAATGTATGTGAGACAAGTGGTGGCAATGCAGCTAGACGGTAAGCCAAAGGTTCGATACGCTCCAAGATCTCAAAAGGACCAATGAATCGAGGAGATAATTTAGAACCTTTTCCATAATGGATAGGGCTCTTATGTGGTCTAACATGAAGGAACACCTTCATGCCCACATCAAAGCTACGATCAATCCTATGCTGATCCGCATACTTCTTCTGCCCGTGATGTGCCTCTTGTAATCTCTTCCTGATCAACACTACCTGCTGCTCCATGTCCTGCAAAAGATATGGTCCAAGAGATACTATGTCCTCTAACCTGTCCCAGCTAAGGGGTGTCCTACACTCTCTACCATATAATGCCTGAAAAGGAGCCATGCCTATAGAACTCTGAAAACTATTATTATAGGAAAACTCCACTAAGTACAGGTACTCCTCCCACTTAGACTACTGATCCATCAAGTACATCCTAGGCATATCCTCTAAAATATGATTCACTCTCTCATTTTGTCCATCTGTCTCTGGATGATATGCTATGCTGAAATTAATCCTCATCCCAAGGACATACTGCATGGTAGTCTAGAAGTGTGAAGTGTACAAAGGATCGTGGTCACAAATGATCTTCCACGAGAATCTGTGTAACTTGACAATCTCATCCAAATATACTCGTGCCACTACTCTAGTTGTATAAGTGGTCTTCACCAGAGAAAAGTGAGCCACTTTTGTCAATTTATCAACCGTGACCATAATGGCATCATGGTGATATCTCGACATAGGTAGTCCAATAATGAAATCCATGGAAATGGTGTCCCACTTCCATTCCGGTATGGCATGAGGATAAAGAAGACCTGCTGGATGCTGATGTTCGGCCTTAACCCTCTGGCACTCTAAACACCATGACACAAATTGAGCCACGTCTTGATAAAGTCCTCTCCAGTGGTACAACTATCTCAAAGTAGTGTGCATCTTCTTCACCCTAGGATGGGCTGAATAGGGTGCACGATGTGCCTCTACCAAGATGTCCTACCTCAAGCCTCCATCTCTAGGAACATATATCCTACCTATGTGCCTAAGAAGACCATCTGCCTCTAAGGAAAATCCATCAAACTTCCCCTCAAGGGGTCTCTGTGACTCAATCTCTGCTCATACTGTCATGTAGAAGCTGTCAAGAGGAAGCTGTTGAAGAATCCTGCTCTACAAATCTATGCTCACTGAGGTAGCCATAGCCACATGTCTTCATCTACTGAGAGTGTCTACTACCACATTCTCCTTCCCCTTCACATGCTCTATCTCCATGTCATACTCACAAAGCAACTCCATCCAACGCCATTGACGAGCGTTTAGATTGGGCTGCATGAAGAGGTGACGAAGACTCAAATGATTTGTCCTGAGTGTGAATCTCTGTCTAAGAAGAAAATGTCTCCATCTAACCAAAGCATGCACAAATTTTACAAGCTCAAGATCATGGGTAGGATAATTAAGCTCGTGATCCTTGAGTTTGTGAGACTCAAAAGCTATAACCCTATCATCCTGCATCAACACACCTCCAAGCCCTGCTAAAGAAGCATCTGTGTAAACAAAGAACTCACCCTGTGGATCCGGTACTGCAAGAATGGGTGCTGTAGTGAGGCACTCCTTTAGTTTCCTGAAGGCCTACTCGCATCTTTCCATCCAAACAAACTTCTTCCCTTTCCTCTGAAGGGAAGTGATAGGGTGCACAATCCGAGAGAAGTCTGAAAAAATATCTAGTAGTATCTACTAAACCCATGAAGCTACGCACCTCGGTCACTATAGTGGGTGTTGGCCAATCCATAATGGCTCTAATCTTGGAAGGATCAACTGTGATACCTTCCCTAGAAATAATATGACCCAAATACTGCACCTCTGTCTGGAAGAAAGCACACTTCTCCAAGTTCCCATAAAGTTGTTGCTCACGAAGACACTAGAGAACCTGTCGAAGGTGCCCCTCATGCTCCTCATGTGTATGTGAGTATATCAAGATGTCATCAAGGAAGATGAGCATGAAGCAATCTAAAAAGGTTCTGAATACCCCATTCATCAAACTCATAAACACTGCAGGGGCATTTGTCAAACCAAAAGGCACCACTGTGAACTCATAGTGCCCATATCTCATGTGGAAGGTGGTCTTATGAATGTTTGCCTCGAAATCCTCAACTGATGGTAGCTTGACTTAAGATCAATCTTAGAGAACACCATGGCTCCCTTCATCTGATCAAAAAATTCATCAATACAAGGAAGAGGGTAACAATTCTTGATTGTCACTTTGTTCAACTGGTGGTAATCAATACACAACCGTAATGATCCATCCTTATTCTTCAAAAATATCTTTGGTACACCCCGAGGGGATACAATAGGATGGATATGGCCCTTCTCTAAAATTCCCTCAAGCTGCAACTTGAGCTCACGAGCTACGGGAGGTCATCGATAAGGTGCCCGTGAGATAGGCTCTACTCAGGGACTAGATCTATATAGAAATCAATCTTATGCGGGGTGGCATCCCTGGTAGCTCCCCTAGAAATACATCAAAAAACTCTCTCAAGATGGGATGATCATCTAGCGATGGTCCACTAGACCCATCCTCTGACCTATCACTAACTATAACAACATACATCTGACAACCTCGTCGCACACACTGCTTAAGCTGCATAGTGGAAATGGTATGAATAGAAATGGGTCTCTTGACCCCGAGATCACCAACTCAACTCCTAAATCATCTGCACAAGCTATAGTCTTATGATAACAATCCATCCTGGCCCTACATGCAGATAGCCAATCCATACCTAAGATAACTCCGTATTTGAGCCCAAAGGAAGAATACAAATATCGAGGTGCTTTGGTGAAAGGTCCCAAATCCACTACACACTCCTTAACTAAGGATTCCATAGAGATCTTAGCTCTAGAAGCCATCTCGACATCCCAACTGAGACCCTTCCTAACTTCCACCAGCCTGCATCGCTCTACTAAATATGGTGCAATGAAAGAATCAGAAGAACTGAATCAAACAATACAGAGGTAGGAATACCACCAATGCTACCTGTGGTCTCAATGACTATGCTTTGGTGCTCTCCTGGCAATTCTCAACCACTGCATAAATCTTATGGCTGCATCCCATGTCACCAACTATCGGCTCAGAAACCGGTGCCTTACCCTTGTTAGGGTTATGAGGACAATCTCTCCAAAAATGTCCAGCTACTCCACATCCAAAGCAACTACCTGATCCTCTCCAAGGAACAACACCTCTAGTAGGTTCCCTAGAAGCTTGTGGCATGGATCTTGATGATCTAGCTGTGGTTTGTTGTGGCCTCTACTGGTGAGCTCTAGCTAATTGAGCTCTAGGTCCACCCTGTGTCCTAATGGGACCCCTAGGAGGAGGCCCCATACTCCGGCCTCTCTGTGCATCAGCCCTATGTGGAGGTCTATATGGTGGGTCGGAATGCTGCTACTATGGCCTAAAGGATGAATATGCTGAATGCTAACCACCACAAGGAAGAGGTACTGAACCTCTCGATCTACCATCATGCATATCTTTGAATGCAGCTCTTGACTCGAGTCTCTACCACGCTAGGTTTTACCCCAAGTCTCCTTTTCAATATAGGCCTTCTCGATAGCCTCTGCTAAATTCGTAGATAGTGAATCCACACAGCACCTCTAATGTCCAAATTCAAGCCCCAAATGAATATGTGAATCTGCACCTACTCATCCTACATATACTCTACATACTAAAGTAGATCTATAAATCTACTCTCATACTCTGCTACTAAAAGGGTAGCTGTCGGAGGTCATGGAACTCATCAATCCTCTACGTTGGATGAACCTCCATGATAGGTACCTACTCCTAAATCTCTCCTCAAATAGCTCCCAAGTCACTATCTCTGAATCAACATGGAGCTTTTGCTCCTCTTTCCTCCACCATACTCCTGCTCCATCCCTTAGTAGATGGATCACAACATGAGATTTCATGTTGCTAGAACAAGGAAAAATCTTGAAGCAACCGCTCAAGCTCACTAGCTAGGCCTCTACCTAAAATCCACTATATGACCTGAGTAATGTGAGGGACTAAGCTTTAGGATCTCCCTGATGTGATCCACTGCTGTGGCCTGTTGGTCTCTAGGCATCTCTGCAAGCTCATCCCTAATCCTAGGGCTCGAGACCTCTCTCTATGCTCCAGAACTCTGTCACCTTGTCTCCTAGGTGGTGACTCTACTCGTGCTGACTCTGCATGGGATTTCTCTCCTCTATACTCCTCGCTAAGTCAAGGAAATACCTGACCTTTGATGGAAGGAGCTCTATCATGACTAGTTGTCTTCCCTCCACCTAATCCTCCATGTAGAGTGGCATTAACATCCTAGAAGGGTCTATAAAATCTAAGGTAGAATGGCTGCTACACCCTGATCGGTGGTGGTGGTGGTGAATCTAAGTCTCTGTGAAGGTTCCTCTCACTTCGTCTGAGCCTCCTGCATAGACCAAAGTGAGAGTCAGTTCATTTGTTAAGTTATACAACTTCCATGTTTACTAAAAACATACAAATTCTTGCTAAGTTGTTTTCTAGGTTTCAAGTGTGCTAGGTTTAAGTTTTCATGTCTCAAGTTTTCTAGTGTGCCCAATGGTCCAAGCCTTTGAACCACTACTCTGATACCAAGTGTAGTGCTCGTTTCAACAACCACTTGAGACCAAAGAAACAACCTAGGGTTAGCTAGAAAATTAAGGGATAATTTTTTTGAAGTGTCTACAACTAAATTGCAAGACATCAGTTCTCACTAATAGGTTTAGGAACAAAATATGCTTACCAAAGCACAAGTTTCCTTTATTAACTTATAACAAGTTTACCAGGTTCAAAATTAGGGTTACATGTTCTAGTTAGATTCAGGGAGTAATCTTACCCCCATGCCTGCTCTCTAACAAGGTTTAGAACTTCAACTAAATTTTTCTCTTATGTAATGCTTCCAAAATTTTCCTAAATCATTCCCAATGGATAGGAAATTTTCTCACCTTTGGTGATATAAAAAAGTCCTCCTAACTCCTTACAGAACTCAAGTTATGAGTGGACGGAGTTTGGGGACCAAATTTTCCCCAAGGGGGACACGTGGCAAGAAGAGGAGGAGTTCACCTTGGGTGGGTTGGAAGGTCACCGTGGGTCTGCACAAGGCAAAAAAAACAAAGGGGAAAGGAAAGGGCAGGGCAGCATACCAAATTTGTGCTTTGCGCCCTAGGGAAAAAAGGGAAGAAAGGATGCGCGAGTCTCACGCGTCCCACCAAAGGAGGAAAAACCAAGGGAGAAGGTGGACTTGTGGGCCATGGGAGGATTCTAGGAATTTTTCCCAAAGGCCCAAAAGGTGAAATTTCTCCCAAACCTCCGCCGCCACCCCATGGTGCCACATGGCACACGTTCATTGGTCGGAGGGTACGGGGTCAAAATGAAAATTTTTCCAATTTTTTTTAAAAGCTAAGGGGTTAAAAAGAACCCGCACCTCTGCCATAGCCACAAGGGGAGACATGGTGCCCTCTAATTGGCTTGGTGGTGGAGGGAAAAGTGAAAATTTTCCCAAAAATTTTCAAAACATTTTAAGGGGTAAGAATTTTCCGCGCCTCCACCTCAGCCCCTGGAGGACACGTGGCAGCCTTTGATTGGTTGCGGACCAGCGGATGGAAAAGTGAAAATTTTCCCAAGCCAAAAATTTCAAAAAAATTCTAAGGCAATTTCGATGGGAAATTTGTGGGTTGCTGGCCCGACAAGGAAATTTTTCCCAAAGTTTCCCGCCAAGGCTCAAAAACTTCAAAGTGTCATAACTTGAGCTAGAAAGCTCATTTTTGGGAAAATGAGGATTTTTGGAAATATCTCAATGCCCTCTTTGCACAAGAAACATAAAATTTTCTTTTTGATGAAGTTTTAAGGGTCAATTTTGTAAAAATATCCTGAGCTTAAATTTGTAAACTGACATTTTTCCAACTTCTTGATTTGATTAAATTTGAACTCCTCCTTCACTCCACATGTCAAATAGACATGGAGGATCAGTATAGGGAGGGTTTAGAGTGTTTTAGTGAATTTTATTTGTCTAATTTTTTCAAGGTTGAATTTTTCTAGCAATAGACAGAAAAATGACTGTGCAAGCTCCGAATTGAAATTCATTAAGTTTTAGAGATTCATTCTTAACTGTTTTAGTGAATTTGAGTTCCTTAGGTCTTCCTAAGTATGAATTTCAAGGTTTCATAACTTATTGTTGAGTATAAGTCTGAACTGCTCATTTTAATTAAAATGTGCATTGCCAGATTTAAGTTTTAAAATAGTGAGTTGTTTCTTTTAAATTGATTTAGCAATTTGTCTTTTGAATGTGCATATGATTCTAACTTAATCAAATACAATGCTTATCAAATCAACCATTCATTTCTAAATGAAACTACATCTCTGATTCTAGTTTTAATATACATTTTGCAAGGAAATAACATTGACTTTCATTCCATATGCATTCTTCTTTCAACATTCCAAACAGAGGTTTCCATTGCAAGCAAAAATCAAATTTCTAAATGAGAAGATAGCATATGAACAAGGTAAAATATTTTTGAGAAAGGAATGCAATCTTTTGATGATTAACAATTCATTCTTTTCAAATTATCACTTTCCATTGTATTCAAATACAATACATAAAACATACAACACTGTTTCTTATTCTTTTACAAATAGAGTCTCATTCTTGGACAACAATACAATTCCAGTATACATTACCATACAAAATTAAAAGAATCAATGCCATCCTTTCTTGATAATTCAAATAACTTTATAACGGATCTCCTTTCCAATTTGAATTCAAAATACATCTTACAAGTTACATATACGTTCTTCTCATTTCTTTACAAAATAGAGATTAGATACAACTCTCTACATTTCTCAATTAAAATTCAAACTTCTATTATCAATACAATAACTTCACATTACAACATTTATACACTCATCCAATCAAAGTGGGAAAGGTTACATTGAATTTTACTCAAAAGGGAAATGATTGTCAAACTTTGAAATTCTTTCTCCAAACAACAACATGCTTGTTTCTTCTTCTTTCTTTGATCACAACAAGGAAGGGGGAAAGGAAATTCTCTCCACCCAACCAAGACATCCAATGAGAAAGGAGAAGCCATCCTTCCCCATTGGCCCCGAGCCCCAACCATATTGAAATGGAGCATGAATATCAACACATGGCAATAAAAGATTCTATCACATACAAGCAACATTCACATTGCATATAATCAACAAGATGCACAATTCAAAATAAGACAGCAGTTCCCAACTACATTTGAAACAATTCATACAACACATAGGCTTGATCAAGAAAGCCAACAAGAGCAAGGACTATGGGGAACTCCTTATGCCTCCCAATTTGGAATTGGGCATCCACCAAAATTCATACCACCAATAATCATATCAACCACATAAACCTTATATCTCCCAACCCCTCCTTATGCCCCCATAGTAAGAAATGCAAGAAGTTTATTTTCTAAGGTGGATCCCAAACCAAAATTCCCCCACAAAAAAATATGCCATTGGCAATACCTTATGCCCCCATATGAAATCTCCATAGCCTTCTCTCCTACACCGTGCCCTAACCATTCTACCCAACCAGCCAAGAATGCAGACACAAACACCATTCAAAAATACAAGTAAGAGAAGGAAAACATTTAAAAATACATCTCAAGATGCCTACCTCTCCATAATGGAGTTTTTTCCAAGCTCGTAAGAGTTCCATAATGTCAAAGTGTAGTCCAAAACCAACAAGTATAAGAAAGAAAAAAGACTCCAAGCTCTTCCTTAAACAAGCTCCAAAATAAACAACACTAGGCCATTTAACAAGGCTTTTCAACACAACTTCCTTGGTACCTTAATCATGCACTCCTTCACATTTGTCCACCCCACACTTAAAACGATGTGTGGTCCTCTGCGCACTCACAAATTCTCAAAAATATCAAAAGGTTCATGGCGCCCAAGCGCAAAATAAAACAACAACGGGAAAGGGAAACACAAGAAAGGGAAAGCATAAAGGAAACTTCTAAACTAACTCGGAGAACTACCTTATTTATAAACACCAAGAAGACTTATTTATAGTAGGGCTTCATCCTACTCCCATTGAAGTGTCTAGGAAAATTCATCCCATCCAAACATGAATCGGCACACGCCTAAATCAAGGATGTAAGATATTATGTAAGGACCCAACCAATGGACTTTCAACTTCCCGGAAGGCACGAAACTTGGAATCATATAATAACACCATCTACCCAACCTGAAAATTCTTGTTTCTAATGTGGTAATCATGCCAAGCCTTTTGCTTTGCTTTTTCTAGTTTTTGGCTCCATCAGGCGAGTGATCATCTCTCATCAAGTTTCATTAAGTCATAAATTATTTCTTATAGAGCTTGTTCATCGGCTAATCCTCTTGTGCAAACTATTCATAGAGAAGGTAACATAAATTCAATCAGAAAAACAGCTTCTATGCTAAACACCAATTGAAATGGTGTGGCTTTGTTTAGCCTTTTATATGTTGTCCTGTAATCCCATAATCTGTTGATACTTTGTCATCCCAATCTTGTCTTCGACATCATAAATTTTGGTCAAGGTATGACTCAGTATCTTGTTGAATGCTTCCGCGGTTCCATTTTCTTATGGGTGTTAGGGCGTAGTCTTATGATGAGCCACCATGAACTCTGATAATAGGATCCTCATGGTATCATTCAAGAAATGTGTACCCCTATCGCTGGTCAAACTCAACAGCATCCATATCTTGTGATAATGTTCTCCCACAAGAACCTTTCTGTTGTTGCTCATTGTGTAGTCTTTAGTTGGGGCTACCTCTGCCCACCTTGTGAGATAATCCATGCAAGTGATGACATAACATGACCTAGTCCTACACATTGCTGGTGCAATAGGTCCCACAAAGTCTATCGCCCACTTTTCAAAAGGCTCCATGCTAGGAATAGGGTGCAAAGGCATTTCATCTCTCCTTCCTAGTTTTCCAATGCACTGATAATGGTCACATGCTTTACAATAATATCTATAATCTTTGTACAAGGTTTCCCACCACAAACCTACCATTAATATCTTGCGTGTGGTGGCATCACCTACATAATGTCCACCCGCACTTCCTCTATGTGCTTCCTCCATGATGGCTAGGCGCTCATGCTCTAAGACATAACTACACAAAACTACATCACGTCCCAACTTGTTTAAGTCTCCATTGATTAACATGTAGGGTGTGGTGCGTATAACCTTGCTTCTTTTCCAAATTATTCATTTTATCTAGTGCTAAAACTTCTTTTAAAAATATTGCAATCTCTTCCAAATCCAGGGCATGTACCGTAACCAAAACGATTACGCGTCTAGCATTGTTTCCTTAATACTTTGCACATCCTCCCTAAATCAATTCTTGATAGATGATCAAGCCCATAGTTGACTTTTCTAGGCTTTACTACAATGGTGAATTCAAACTCTTGAAACACAAAAACACCCATCGACATATGCATCCTTGTAGAACAGGCTTGTTCACTAAATACTTTAATGCCATGTGGTCGGTGTAAAACACAAAGGGTTTTTCCAGCATATACTATCTACACTTGAAGAGCACATAGATCATTGATAATGCCTCGCGCTTGGTTGTGGTATAGTTTTTCTCTGCTGGTGTCAACTTCCTGCTTGTAAAACACAAAGGATGATCAACAATCCCTTCACCTGGCTATGCAAGAACTGCTCCAATGGCGGTCCCTGAGGCATCTACATGGACATGGAAGGGCTTGTCCCAAGAGGGAAAACATAAAATAGGTACAGTGATAAGCCTATCTTTTAATGTATCAAATTCCCTCTACTGCTCCTCTCCCCAATGGAAGGTAATTTTATATCTAAGCAGCTCCTCTAAAGGTACGGTGATCTTGGCATATCCCTTAAAGAATTTTCTGTAATAGCTCGTATGCCCAAGGAATTTTCACACTACACTCTGGCTAGTAGGCTCCCTTAACCCCACACTAACGGCAACCTTAGTGGGATCTACCAGCAAGCCCTCCTTATATATAATATGTCCTAATAAAGTCCCAAAGGGTGTAGCAAACACACATTTCTTAATGTTAAGGGATATCCTCAACTTCCTAAACCTCTCAAACATTAACCTCAAATTGTCACAATGGTCCTTAACCAGACCATATACTGTCCAATCATCCAAATAGACCTGAAGAAACTTATGGATGAAGTCCTAGAATGCTTGCACCACTATGTGTGAAAAGACAGCTGGCACATTCTTCAATCCAAAGGGCATGACCGTATATGTAAAACTTCCCCACTCGGTGGCGAAAGTTGTCTTCTCCTAGTCCTCCTTTGCAATCCTGAGACTTGGTGGTACCCTGAAAATCCATCCGTAAAGGAATAGATCTCATGCCTAGCAAATCCTTCCAAAATTTCTTCAATGAAGGGGGTCGGAAAGGGATCAATGACACAAACTACATTCAATTCCCTATAATCCACACAAATCCTAATCCACCCATCCTTCTTGATGCTGATTACCATCGGGCTTACCCACTTTGATTCTTCTACTACCTCAATGATCCTAGAAGCTATCATTTTGTCTATCTCCTCCTTGACCTTCATGCACAAATTGGGATTCATCTAGTAGGGCCTTTTCCTAACTAGGCATGCACCGTCCTTCAGTTTTTATCTTCATCTCCCCAAGGAATGGTGAACACCTTTGAGCTCATGGTACCCGCGTGAGAATAAATCCTCAAATTCACATAGCAGATCAATGATCTTAGATACTTCCCTCTCCATCTAGTAATCTCCAATAACAACTTCCTTGGGTTCTTCTCCTAAACCAATGTTAACTTTCTTCATTTTTAAAGGCTCATGGTAGGTGCGCACATGAGTATCTACATTGTCCACTACCTCACGTGTCCCTATAGAATGGCTAACATCTAATATTTTTATTCCTCTCCATCAATCACATATACCAACTTTCCCTTCTCCTTTTCCAAACACACGCGCTCAAGCTGTAACTCTTCTATTTCCTCTACTTCTTTAAAGTGTGCCTCCGATCCTAGTTCACCTAGTAATTCCAACAACCTATCTTTTGTCTTGGAACTATCCCCCATGGTAAGGTGCTTGCTATCCTGCAAGGCCTTATTAACTAATGGTTTGGTACTCTGATACTCAAAGGTTTGAATAAGGTCAGCCGAGAGCTCTTGTCAATTCCTTATCTAGCGGCATGTCTCTAAAAGAATGTACCATGCACACACAACCCTATAGTGTACAATAAAACTTGTGCACCCAAAGTGATGGTGGAAAAGCTTCCATGCCTTCTCTCCAGACCCATTCACACTCCTAGATATGGAAAGAGGTGGGCTCCTTCCCATTGTAGTTTTTGATGATGGTGGGTACATTGCTCTTAGAAAATCTGATAGAGAGAGCAATTATTACCTCGCACCAGTCCAAAAGGCTCTCCTGATGTGTGGCCCACCATAGAGCACTCTTGTGCTAAGTAAGACATAACTTAACATCCCCTTTGTTCCTTTCCATCCTTCCACTGAGCTTCCACCTCATGTAGAAAGATCTTAGGGAAGGCTCCTCCCGAATAGCTGGACATTTCTTTTCCTCCAAGGCATCTAACCATGTGTGCCTTTGTTACCTTGGTCACCGATCCTCTTAACTACCATCCCATCAATTTGTAAGTTCCATGCACCTAATTTTCATATGCCAGTGGTGGTATCAATCATCGATCGAGCATCTTCAAATTTGGATAACCTCGTTAGTAGAGGGTGTACTATCTAAGGTTCTCTAATTGAGCACACATAAATCCTATCCACAACTTCCTCCCCAACGGTTCAATATACGATGTTGAATTCTCATCGGCCAGGGGTATATCTTGACCCCGTTCCTCCTTGTTCTCGAAGCTGATGTACCCTTTTTGAACCAAATTTCTGCATTGTTCTTGTAACACCAAGGGTGCCCAAGTAGTGTTGGGAAATTATCCACCTCGGAGAGTGCCAAGACTTTGAAATCCCAAGATGGCTTTGGCTCCTGGATAGTAATAGTTACATCCTTCAAGACACCGATGGGCATTGCCTTAGTCTTATTTCTCATATACAACACATTCAAAGATGGTTGTAATGCACGTCTTCCCATCCGATTCCATGCACCTAAAGTTATAACGTTAACCTCCGCACCTATCTCCATGAGGATATTGTTGACGACCCATCCATCTAAAACTACATTCAACATAAGCTCCTTGTCATAGTTGAGGCTATGAGGGGAAGGTTCACATGCAATACACTGTCTCTCATGCTCTTCTCCAGGCATGATACCTTCTCTCTCAACTAGGATCCTAGCAAGGGAATGATATTCTCCTGCCTTAACATTTTACACACCTCCTTGACCTCATCCAAGTCATCCTTTTATGCCTCGACTCTCCTTCCTTGTTTCTCCCTCCTGGATTGCTCCTTTCAACAATGGATCTCCCCTTGTAAGCTCAAATAACATCCATGATGTCTTGATATATCTCCTTTTGATGTGTGGGATATAGATACTTTCCATGAACGACCTCTTCCCTTTAAACTAGGGTTTTCGATCTTGGTACCTCTCTTGCATGCATGGCTTCTGCCCTTGTTGTTACCAAGACAGGTTCCAAACCTACATCTTGTGTTACCCAAGGCATCCATTGTATGTCTTCCTTCTTAATGCTGACCATTACAACACCCTTGTCCTTCCGGTGTTGCTGATTCATATGCTCAAATAATTCTGGGAACTCCTCATACTTATGCTTCTTCGCACCACGAGCACTATAACAAGTCTAGGCACTCACGTTTGTAATGTTTTGTAGATCCACAGTTGAAACATGTTTTACGTGGGAACTCACTCCTTCCTCCTCTGGAATTACCTTGACCATGGAATCCTCCTCGAAAACCCCTTCCACGCACACCTCCATCTACACACTCCTCATAACGGTAATCATCACCTTTAGAACCACTGGTAATGTTGGTTTGGCACACCCCATGATCAATGGCCTCATGGATCTGATCAATGAGCCTATAGTCCTTAGTATCATGGGTTGTAGAGGTACAAATTTTGTAATAACAAGATACATTCTTCCTGATTGTGTGTTGCAGCAAGGGACATCTACTTGCATCATGGTCCCCATGACAAATTTCACAATCTATTTTCATAACATGCACCATCATTTGGGGTAATTATCCTTAACGTGCCCCTCTACTTCACAATTTGTGCACCACAAACCACTTTGTGAGTCTCATGGGATGAATTCGCAGATAATTTTTCTAACTACTTGGTAATAGCAATAACCGAGCCTCCAAGAATGGGCTAATGCCAGCATCAACACTACCAATAACCTCGGTGCATAAGGCAGCCTCTAATGCCTCGCACGGGTCTGTAAAAGTGTTATGAGATAAGGCCCTTCGAAAAGGGGTGATCAGCCCTCCAAAAAACCATTGAGCATGCTGTGAAGGGTGAATACTATATGATAATTTAGACAAGAGAGTTTTAAAATGTGCATCATATTGCCGTACACTCTCTGCCATTCCCTGTTGAATCTCCTTCAAAGCACTGATGTTGTTCTTCTCAAACTTAGGAATGTGGAATTCTACCAAGAATGCATTCTTTAAACTAGTGTAGTCCACCACTGTTTGATGAGGGTCATACTTCCTATAACAACTATGTGCGTGCCCTTGCAATGTGGTTGCAAACTAATTATCCTTTTGTTATGGGGTTGTGATACCCTTCACATGCCATAGTAGTTCAAGCTTGTGAACATTTTCCACAGCATCCTCAATGCCCCTGTAATTTGGTAAATGTAGAGACATTTCAAAGAATACCCGAGGTGGTGGCCGGGTACCTGTCTTCTTGAGCTAGAGCCTTGGTTCCCTCCAGTGTTTCCTTTGCCACTGATCAATAGGTCCACTGAGTCCTATACCTCCAGAGCCACTAGATCCACCAAAACCATTGGGTCCAATAGGGCCTGTAGGAGCCGTGTGTAAAGCACCCCAATGGTCCAACTAAATTTTGTGTCAATGGTGCGTGATAGTGCTCACCCACTACCACTACCGTGTCTGTGCCACTCCCCGATGCAAGATCAAAAAGCTTGTACACTTGCTCCTTATCCAAAGACTCCTTCAAATCTTTGGAATATGTGTAGCCATAGAAGAAGGAAGGCGAAAAATTGTATTCGCTAGGCATGGATTTGTCTCTTCCACTAATATCAACCGGTTCAATAACACTTCTTCCTAGTTTGGGAAAACCAAATGCCGTGGATTGGTCACTAGGTGGGTTGAAATATGTGCCAACGAATCTCCTTACTCGTAATGTAAAAAAATCTCACAAGAAGTGAAGGGGTCTCCTCACACACTTGCCAACATGGGGTAAAGCATTTCGCTCAGTTCCATATCCTTTGCGTGAACCTCAACTCCTTCCTACAACGTCTAACTCTAAAGATCCATCACATTAGCAGCCTCACATTGTCTAGCAATCTCCCTTTCATGCTCTTCACTATACTTGAGCCATCTCTCTTCCCTCTCCTTCTCTATTGTGATATCTGCCATCTTCCTCCACCCAATATCCCTTACCCATCACTTAGAATGGTTTAGATGGCCATTGCGAACACCTCTAAACTTATGGTAACCATCAATATCTTCATAGCTAGAGGAATAACACGTAGAAACGTTCCTCTACAGGTTCTCGTAGAAATTCAAAATTAGAAACCTCCGTAAAAGAATACGTAGAAATGGCATAATCCAAAGTGTATCTAGATAGTACTCCTCTCCACCAATGATCTACAACACGAGTCTATGTAAGATCTGCATCCTACAACCATTGGTAGTCTTATTTGGTCCACATATGTGATCCATAATGACAAATTTATATAGACGCATAGGATGAAATCCATTCATATAGTTCTAATGAAAAGTAGTAGAAGAAGGTCTCATACGGATCGTGGTAGAAGTTCTCTTCTACCCATCTATGTGCATTAAACTTAGGTCCAAAGTGCTAAATCTTTAAGAAAATTCATCCTCTGTGATCTTGAAGCATGATTCAACATTTCCCAATGTTAACCACTCTGTCATTACTCATTACACAGATCATGATGTATGCTATATCCCACTACAACTTCAAAAAGAGGTCCCGGCAATGGAACCAAGATTTATTCATTTTTACTCCCATCACAAATGGAAGGAACCCCATGTGTGTCGGCCTATTACCTAGCGAAAGCTAAGCACTCACCGAGGAACGTGCGGGTACCGAGTCTCTTTTTATTTGAGTTTAGTGGGAAACTTCATCTATGATTAGTGTAAGAGTTTCCAGGAGGGAAGTTAAGACATACAAGAACCATAGGGCTTAGAACAGCCTCTAGATCCTTTCAATCACTTCAGACCGAGTGCTTTAACAAAATCCAAAACATGTATTATGGCAGAAAGAAATATACAAGCATTCATACTTATCATGAAAGGAAAGAGAACTCATAAGAGAGAAATATGCATTAGAACCATTGATATTAATGTATAAATTATATCGGGTAACCTCATTACATTTATTGAACCATTACAGAGTGTCACGGAGAAGCGAGACCACGGTCATGCATTTCCTTTGGACTTATGTAACTAAGCTACCAAAATAAAATTTACAACTTCATGCCTAGTACATTCTCTCCTTGATACAATTATCCCCTAATAGAGTCCTCATAGTAATTATGCAGAGCTCCTCTCATGTTGTCTCTCAAACTCACTTTCTCTCTAACCCGTTATATCTCAAAATCATATATCTTTTTACTCTATAGGAACTTGTATTTATCACTTTCCTACACTACCAAATCACCTTCTAGTGCCCTCAGATTTGGTGCCAAGTGTCAAATGTGGTCCTTCATGTGAGCATGATTCTCCGGCTCTGAGCTTTCCACTTTATCTCATGATGTTCTTCTAGAAGATTCCATCCGAGGCATGCCCCTATCCTGGGCCAACTGTCGTGGGGTTGGTACCTTATCCATGCACAAATGGTCATGATTTTCACATGTTTACCACAGGTGCTCAAATTAACTAAGTCCCAAACCTCCTTTCACGCATCATCATAAATTATGTGCTTCCTTAAACCTTTCTCTTGTGCACTTTTCGTTGCGTGCCTTTCCGTAACTAGGACCTTGTGCACCTATGTGGCTTCATACTTGGCCAATGTTCCAGGGGTCCAACATCAACAAAGGCATATAGGCACGTAAGGTCCTAGTTACAAAAAGGAGCGCAAGGAAAAATTGCACAAGAGAAAGGTTTAAGGAAGCACATAGCACGCGTGATGCATGAAAGGAGGTTTGGGACTTAGTCAATTTGAGCACCTAGGGTAGAACACATGAAAAGCATGACTGGTTGCACATGGATAAGGTGCCAGCCTGGCGATAGGTTGGCCTCAGATAGGGGCATGCCTTGGATGGAATCTTCTAGAAGAACATCATGAGATAAAGTGGAAAGCTTAGGCCTAGAGAAGCATGCTCGCATGAAGGACCACATTCGAACTGCACCAAACCGAGGGCGCTAGAAGGTGAGTTGGTAGTGTAGGAAAGTGATAAATACAAGCACCTATAGAGTAAAAACATATACAAGTTTGAGATATAGTGGGTTAGAGAGAAAGCGAGTTTGAGAGACAACATGGGAGGAGCTCTGCATAATTACTGCGAGGAATTTGTTAGGGGATAATTGCATTAAGGAGAGAATGTACTAGGCATGAAGTTGTAAATTTTATTTTGGTATCTTAGTTACATAAGTCCAGTGAAATGCATGACTTTGGTCTACTTCTCTCTGACACTCTGTAATGGTTCAATAAATGTAATGAGGTTACCTGATATAATATATACATTAATATCAACGTTCTAATGCATATTTCTATCTCATAAAAACTCTTTCCTTTCATGCTAAGTATGAATGCTTGTATATTTATTTTTCCATAATACATGTTTTGGATTTTGTTAAAGCACTCATCCCAAGTGAGTGTCGAGGATCTAGAGGCCTATCTCGAGCCCTATGGTTCTTGTATGTCTTAACTTCCTCCTAGAAACTCTTACACTAATCATAGATGATGTTTCCCACTAAACTCACATAAAAGAGAGACTCGGTACTCTGCAAATGCTTTAGGTGAGTTCTTAGCTTTCACTAGGTGATAGGCCAACACGCATGGGGTTCCTTTTGTGATGGGAGTAAAAATGACTACATCTTGGTTTTGTTACCGAGACCTCTTTTTGAAGTTGTAGTGGGATATAACATACATCATGATCTGTGTAATGAGTAATGATAGAGTGGTTAACATTGGGAAATGTTTAATCATGGTTCAAGAGCACGGAGGATGAATTTTCTTAGAGATTCAACACTGGACATAAGTTTAATACACGTAGATGGGTAGAAGATAACCTCTTCCATGATTTGTATGAGACCTTATTCTCGTTGCTTCCCAAAGAGTACTATATGAATGGCTTTAACTTATGCATCTAGATCAAGTTGGTGTTATGGATCACATATGTGGACCAAAGAAGACTACTAAAGATCTACGAGGTGGACCCATGCTGTAGATCATTGGTGGAGAGGAGTACTAGCTATCTACACTGGAGTACACCATTTCTACGTATTCTTGTGCGGAGGTTGCCGAGTTTGAATTTCTACGAGAACCTAGAGGAACATTTATACTTGCTATTCCTTTAGCTATGAAGATATTTATGGTTACCATGAGTTTAGAGGTGTTCCCAATGGCTGAATAAACCATTCGAGCACCGGGTAAGGGATCTTGGGTGGAGGAAGATGACAGATATCATGAGAGAAGGATAGGGAAGAGAGACGGCTCAAGTATAGTGAAGCGCATGAAAGGGAGATTCTTAGATGATACAAGGCTGCTAGTGTGATGGTTCTTTGAAGATAAATTATGTGGGAAGGAGTTGAGGTTCACGTGGAGGATGTGGAACCTGAGCAATCTATGCTACCCCATCTTGGCAAGCATGTGAGGGAGACCCCTTCGGCTTTCTGGTGAGATTTTGTCACATGAATAAAGGAGAGTCATTGGTGCATATCTAAACCCACCCGGTGGATCGAGACCGGCACTTGGTTTTCCCAAACTAGGAAGAAGTGTTATTGACCTAGTTGATAATAGTGGAAGAGACAGATCTTTGCCTAGGAGATACAATTTTTCAATTCCTTCTAAATCTATGGCTACACATATTCCAAAGTATTGAAGAGGATTATTTGGACAAGGAGCAAGTGTATAAGCTTTGGGTCTCGTGCATCGAGATTGGTGAGGACATAGTATTGGTAGCAAGGCGCTATCATAGACCATCGATGAATAATTCGGTGGGACCATGGGGGTGCTTGACAAAGCTCATATAAGCCCTATTGGACCCAGTGGTTCTAGTGGATCTGGTGGCTTTGGAGACATAGGACCCGGTGGACTTGGTGGATCAGGTGGTAGAGGAAACATCGAGGGAACCAAGGCTTTGGCTTAGAAGGATAGGGACCCCAATCACCACCTCAAAGGTATTCTTTAAAATGTCTCTACATTTTCTAGATTACTGAGGGCATTGAGGATCTTTGCAGAACATGTTCACAAGTGTGAACTACTATGGTGCACGAAGGGTATCACAACCTTGAAAAAGAAGTTAGTTTGCAACCACATTACAAGGGTCCGCACATAGCTGGTATAGGAAGTATGACCCTCATCAAACAGTGGTGGAATACACTGCTTTAAAGAATGCATTCTTGGTAGAATTCCACATTCCTAAGTTTGAGCATAAGAGCATCAGTGCTTTGAAGGAGATTCAACAAGGAATGGTAGAGAGTGTGCGGGAGTATGATGCACATTTTAAAACTCTCTTGTCTAAATTATCATATGATATTCACCCTTCACAACATGCTCAGTGGTTTGTTGGAGGGATGATCACCCCTTTTCGAAGGGCCTTATCTCATAACACTTTTATAGACCCGCACAAGGCATTGGAGGCTCTCCTATGCCTTGAGGCTGTTGGTAGTGTTGATACTGGCATTAGCCTATTCTTGGAGGCTTAGATTGTTGCTATGGCCAAGTAGTTGAAAAAATTATTTGCGAACTCATCCCATGAGACTCATAGTGGTTTATGGTGCAGAGATTGTGAAGTAGAGGGGCACGTTAAGGATAATTTCCCCAGAGACAAAGTGTGTGCTATGACAATAGATTGTGAAATTTATCATGGGGACCATGATGCAATTAGATGTCCCTTGCTGCGCATGCATGCAATCAGGAAGAATGTATCTTGTTATTAAAAACTTTCTCCTTACAACCCATGATACTAAGGATCTGTAGGCTCATTGATCGAGTCCATGAGGCCATTGATCATGGGGTGCGCCAAACCAACATTTCAAAGTGCTTCTAAAGGTGATGATCATTATTATGAGGAGTGCGTAGATCGAGGCATGTGCGGAAGGGGTTTTTGAGGAGGATTCCGTGGTGAGTTACCATAGAGGAGGAAGGAGTGAGTTCCCATGTAGAACATGTTTCAACTATGGATCTATAGAACATTACAAACATGAGTTCCCGGACCTATTGTAGTACTCGTGGTGTGGGAAGAAGTATAAATATGAGGAGTGCCCGAAATTATTTGAGCATATGAATCAGCAACACTAGGAAGGACAAGGGCACTGCAATGGTCAACATTAAGAAGGAAGAAATACAGTGGATGCCTTGGGTAATATGGGATGCAGGTTTGGAACCTATCTTGGTAATAACAAGGACAAAATTTGCACATGCAAGAGAGGTACCAAGACAAAAACCCTAGTTTCAAGGGAGGAGGTCATTCATGGAAAGTATCTAGATCCCGTGCATCAAAAGGAGATATATTAGGACACCATGGATGTTATTCAAAGCTTACAAGGGGAGATCTAGTGTTTAAAGGAGCAATCTAGGAGGGAGGAACAAGGAAGGAGAGTCGAGGTGTAAAAAGATGACCTGGATGAGGTCAAGGAGGTGTGTAAAATGCTAAGGCAGGAGAATATCATTCCCTTGCTAGGATCCTAGTTGAGAGAGAAGGTACCACATGCCAAAGAAGAGTGTGAGAGATAGGTCTTGCATGCGAACCTTCCCCCTCACAACCTCAACTATGACAAGGAGATTATGTTGAATGCAGTTGTAGATGGATGGATCCTCAACAATATCCTCATTGACACAGGCACAAAGGTTAATGTTCTGACTTTGGATGCATGACATCAGATGGGAAGACCTGCATTATAACCATCTTTGAATGTGTTGTATATGGAAAAAAAGACTAAGGCAATGCCCATCGGTGTCTTGAAGGATGCGGCTATTACTATCCAGGGAGCCAAGTTTACTGGGGACTTTGAAGTCTTGGTGCTTGTCGAGGTGGACAATTTCCCGACACTACTTGGGTGGCCTTGGTGTTAGAAGAACAATGCAGACCTTTAGTTCCACAAAGGGTACATCAAATTCAAGAATAAGGAGGAATGTGTCATTATACCTTTGGCTATCACGAATTCAAAACCCTATATTAAACCTTTGGGGAGGAAGTTCGGATAGGATTTATGTGTGATCAATCAAATACCCCGAGATGGTACACCCTACTAATGGGGTTATCCAGTTTGAAGATGCTCAGTCAATGAGTGATACCACCAGCCTGGCATGTGACAATTGGGTGCATGGAACTTACGAATTGATGGGATGGTAGTTGAGAGGATTGGTGACCAAGGTAACAAAGGCGTGCACAATTAGGCACCTTGGAGGAAAAGAACTGCCGAAGTATTCAGGAGGATCCTTCCCTGAGATCTTTACGAAGGAGGTGGAAGATCAGTGGAAGGATGGAAAGGAACAGAGGGGGATGTTAAGTTATGTATTACTCGACACAAGAGCTTGGTGGTGGGCCACACATCAGGAGAGCCTTTTGGAGTGGCGTGAGGTAAGAATTGCTCTCTCTCTGTCATAATTTCTAGGAGTAATGTACCCACCATCATCAAAGACTACCATGGGAAGGATCCCGCCTCTTTCCATATCTAGGAGTGAGAACAGTCTAGAAAGAAGGTGCGAAGCTTTGCCTCCATCCCTCTGGGTGCATAAGTTGTATTCTACACTACAGGGTTACACACGTGCATGGTACATTCATTTAGAGACACGCCGCTAGACAAGGAATTGGCAAGAGCTTGTGGCTGACCTTATTCAAACCTTTGAGTATCAGAGTACCAAACCATCAGTTGATAAGGCCTTGTAGGATATCAAGCACCTTACCATGGGGGATAGTGCGAGGATGGAAGATAGGATTTTAGAATTACTAAGTGAACCAGGATTAGAGGCGCACTTTGAAGAAGTAGAGGAAACAAAAGAGTTACAACTTGAGCGCACGTGTTTGGAAAAGAAGAAGGGAAAGTTGGTATATGTGATTGATGGAGAGGAATCAAAAATCTTAGATGTTAGCCATTCTGTAGGGACACGTGAGGTAGTGGATAGTGCGAGATACTTTCGCGCAGCCTACTATGAGCCTTAAAAATGAAGAAAGTTAACATTGGTTCAGGAGAAGAACCCAAGGAAGTTGTTATTGGAGATTATTGGATGGAGAGGGAAGTATCTAAGATCATTGATCTGCTACACAAATTTGAGGATTTATTCTCATGCAGGTACCATGAGCTTAAAGGTGTTCACCATTCCTTGGGGGAGATGAAGATAAAAAGCGAATGACGGTGCATGCCCGATTAGGAAAAGGCCTTACCGCAGATGAAGACAACTTTTGCCACTAAGTGGGGAAGTTTTGTATATACGGTCATGCCCTTTGGATTGAAGAATGCGTTAACTATTGTTTCACATATAGTGGTGCAAGCATTCCAGGACTTCATCCATAAGTTTCTTCAGGTCTATTTGGAGGATTGGACAATATATGGTTTGGTTAAGGACCATTTTGACAATTTGAGGTTAATGTTTGAGAGGTGTAGGTAGTTGAAGATATCCCTCAACATTAAGAAATGTGTGTTTGCTACACCCTTTGGGACTTTATTAGGACATATCATATGTAAGGAGGGCTTGCTGGTAGATCTTACTAAGGTTTAGTTATTGTGGGGTTAAGGGAGCCTACTATCTAGAGCGTAGTGCGCAGATTCCTTGGGCATACGGGCTATTACAAAAAATTCATTAAGGGATATGCCAAGATCATCGTGCCTTTAGAGGAGTTGCGTAGACATTAAAGTTCCTTCCATTGGGGAGAGGCACAATAGAGGGCATTTGATACATTAAAATATAGGCTTATCAATGTTCCTATTTTATGTTTTCCCTCTCAGACAAGCCCTTCCATGTCCATGTAGATACCTCAAGGACTCTTTCATTGGAGCAGTGCTTACATAGCCATGTGAAGAGATTAATGATCATCCTCTATGTTTTGCAAGAAGGAAGCTGACACCAGTAGATAAAAACTATACCACAACTGAGTGCAAGGCATTGTCAATGATCTACACACTCTGCAAGTTTAGACAAAGCATCTACCGGCAACACCCTTTGTGTTTTACATCGACCACATGGCATTAAAGTATTTAGTAAACAAGCATGTTCTACTGAGGACGCATATGTCGATGGGTGTTTTTATTTCAAGAGTTTGAATTCACCGTTGTAGTAAAGCCTATAAAAAGCAATTGTGGGCCTAATCATCTGTCAAGAATTGATTCAATGGAGGACACACTTTGAGTATTGAGGAAACAATGCCGATGTGCAACTATTTAGGTTGCAATGTGCGCCCTCAGATTTGAAATTGATTGCAATATTTTAAAAGGAAGGTGTGGTGCCAGATGGAATGAAGACATTGGAAAAGAAGTAGTTGGCCATATGCACCGCACCCTACATGTTAATCAATGGAGAATTATACAAGTTGGGACATGATGAAGTTTTGCATAGATGTGTCTTAGAGCATGAGTGCTTGGCCATCATGGAGGAAGCACACGAAGGAAGTGTGGGTGGGCATTATGCAAGTGATTCCACCATGTGTAAGATATTAATGGCAGGTTTGTGGTGGGAAACCTTGTACAAAGATTGTAGAGATTATTGTAAAGTGTGTGACCATTGTTAGCGCATTAGAAAACTAGGAAGGAGAGACAAAATTCCTTTGCACCCTATTCCTAGCACGGAGCCTTTTGAAAAGTGGGTGATAGACTTTATGGGACCTATTGCACCAGTAGCATGTAGGACTAGGTCATGTTATGTCATCACTTGCACAGATTATCTCACAAGGTGGGTAGAGGCAACCCCAACTAAAGACAACATGACAACAATAAAGTGGAAGGGTTCTTATGGGAGAACATTATCACAATATATGAATGCCTGTTGAGTTTGACCAGCGATAGGGGTACACATTTCTTGAATGAGACCGTGAGGATCCTATTATTAGAGTTCCTAGTGGCTAATCACAAGACTACGCCCTATCACCCACAAGAAAATGGAACCACAGAAGCATTCAATAAGATACTAAGTCATACCTTGACCAAAATTTGTGATGTCGGAAGACAAGATTGGGATGAAAAAGTATTGGCAGTATTATGGGCTTACAGGAAAATATATAAAAGGCTAAACAAAGCCACACCATTTCAATTGGTGTTTGGCATAGAAGCTATTTTTCCGGTTAAATTTATGTTACCTTCTCTGTGAATACCGCATGCAGGAGGATTAGCCGATGAACAAGCACTGGAAGAAAGGATTGATGAGTTAATAAAACTGGATGAGAGACAATCACTCACCCGATGGAGCCAAACAATAGAAAAATAAAAGTAAAAGGCTTGGCATGATCACCACATTAGAAACAAGAAGTTTGAGGTTGGGCAGATGGTGTTACTATATGATTCCAAGTTTTTGTGCCATCCTGGGAAGTTGAAAGTCCATTAGTTGGGTCCTTACACAAACTCGTACATATCCGATTCGGGCATGTGCCGATTACAAGCACCTTGGATGGGACAAATTTTCCTAGACACTTCAATGGGAGTAGACTGAAGCCCCACTTTAAATAAGTCTTCTTGGTGTTTGTAAATAAGGCAGTTTTTCTAGTTAGTTTAGAATTTTCCTTTATGCTTTCCCTTTCTTATGTTTCCCTTCCGCATTGTTGTTTTGTTTTGTGCCTTGGTTCTAGTAATCTTATTGCTATTTTTGAGAATTTGTGAGTGCACAGAGGACCATGCATAATTTTGAGTGTGGGGTGGAGAAATGTGAAGGAGCTCATGATTAAGGTACCAAGGAATTTGTGTTGAAAAGCCTCGTTGAATGGTCTAGTTGAAAGAGGTATACACGAGAAAAATGGAAGACAAATGGTTGGTGCTTAGGGTAAAGCTACATGTAGATCCCACGTACTAAGAAGGAGAAAGCACATTTAAACAACATGAAGTAGGAAAAAGAAAGAATTAGGATAAAATAAGTTCCTTCGGTGTGGGTTATGTGTGTGTGCAAGAGTCTCTTGTCATGTTAGATTGGTTGCACATCGGAAGGATGGAGGAGTTTTTGCACAAGGTTAGGTGCATGAGTGAAAGCGCTAAAGATGGGATTTGTTTGAAAAAGCCACATTAAATGAACAAATTAAAGTGGTAGGTGAAGTACCATTTAATGTTTAAAAAGATAAAAACTATAAGGGTCGAGGCTCTTTCATTTTCACTTTGCAAAATAGAGAAAGGAGCGAGTTTTATAAACTAGGGTTTTGATTCGATCGTGCGAAGAAAGATCTGTGAGATCGAAGCATGAGCAGCCAGTTTGAGTTTGCAAACCAGAAGGAAGGGGTTACATGGGTGTGAAAAGGGTTGTAAGGAGTCTCCATCTTATGGAGTTAATTTGATCCTAGTAGGGTTCGGAAATCTAGGGCACGGGTTCAAGAGGGTTATATCATGGATTTCAGATTGGAGGCTAGAAGAACAGAGTAATAAAAAGACCTTGACAATGGAACCCAAGAAAGGAAAGGGCAAGGGAAAGGTGAAACAACAAGAACCTGACATTAACACAAATGAAGAATGGTATGTAGAGATGTAATACGTAGATGGGGTGATGATGGGGAAGGAGTGGGAATCCCACCTGAGAAATATACATGTGAGTGATTATAATCACCGAAAAAAATGATAGAGAAGGAAATGGTACTAGAATTAGTGTGCCCCACTAGTAAACGAACACCAGAGGGCTTTCCAATATACAATGATGACGTTAAGGTCAAAATGGAGAAGGCAGGGCTGTTGCAACTCTATGAGTTGCCCTATTTTGGAAAACTAGAGTGCCTGTACCAATGGCTAATGTCATGGGTACACAAATATTACTTCCACTTTGCGAGGTGCAAGATGTGCATTACTCCCTAGCATATCTCACAATTTACGGGCCTTATATGTGAAGGATATAGCTTGGAAGATGACCCAGGTGACAAGGAAGCTATAGAGGAGACCATCACTGAATATGCCTGCAAGAAGGGGTCAAGGTATTATGAAATTTCAGACATCGAGGACCCCATGTTGAAAATGGCTGTGCATCTGGTGACTAAGCTAAATGGCTAGGAGAGGTGGACCCAGGTCAACAAACCTTGGTTACATGTCTGCAGGAAAATTACATAAGGCACCATATATAACTTATCTACATACATCGCAAAAGAAATTATTAAGTGCGTGAAGGAAGGTGATGAAACCTCTTCGACAACGTCTTTCTCACCATTGTATTTTTAGAGATTGGAGTGCCTAACGCATTGGAAAATTTTGTATGGGAGTACCCCATCGAGGATTCTTCACCCACGAAGAGGTTTGAGAAGTATTCTTGTGATATAATGAAAACACCCCATAAGGCGTGGCTAGAAAAATGGTATGCATGCCTAAGGAATGCGTTCGGGGTAGAGTGGATAATCCCTAAACAACTCCTAGTAGCCACTGAGGGGGAATCCAAATTCACTGTTTATCAACATTTAGACCTAGGAAAATTCAAGCTAATAGACGAATCATAGAGCCCTTGGTGCAAGATTCCCTTCACGTTCACTTCTCAATACTTCCAAGTGGGAGTGAACAGATTTAAGGAATCAAAGAAGTTAAGGCTGGAACTAGGTAGTCTAGACTAGGATCATAGGGAGATTAGAAAGAAGCTAAATTACCACTGGTGGAAAGCACGCATACGTGGAGAGTTACGTGTTACATGAGATTCAGATGACAAGGCTAATGACACTACCCATTGCTGGAGGATCCGTGGCACGCGTGTACCTCCATATAAGGCTGAAGTTTGAGAAGGGTGCATATCTAGAGAATGATGTCTCCATACCTGAAGATCCCATGGGTAGGAAGAAGGCCACACCAAAGAATAGATGAAGAGGAGAAGAAGAAGCACCAAGTGTGTAGACTACTCAGATAGTGGGATTGCCAACAACAAGTGCCAAGCCAAGAACTTACATATGGAGAAAGAAGTCCCCAGTGAAGGAAAAACACAAAAGTAGAGGCAACTAGAAAACCCTGCACCAAGGAAGAGTCACTTGAGGGAGAAGATAAGGCCAAATCCCCTGTTCAGGAGCCACCTCTCAAGAAAAAGTAGAGGGTAGATGAGGAAGCTGACTCAGAGGTGACCGACAACATGGAGAAGTACATGGGTGGAAGAGGGGATGAGAGTGAAGAAGATGACAGAGAAGGAAGATGAGCCTGAAAAATACCAAGAGCCACAGGTCTTGGCGTCTACGACACGAAAGAGGAGAGTGGAGATGAGGAGTTCGTATTCACGTGGCACAAGGTCACACAAGATGAGGAAGACACTAGAGACATGGAAGGGAATGAAGAGGTTGGCAGGGAAAAGTAGGGAGCAATAAGTTTTACGAAGGAGCAGATCACTGAGGTGGTGGAAAGAGAAGCAAAGAAAATGTTTGAAGCCTTGGTAGACCAAGAGTTGGAGTGTAACGTGGACATAGTGTTGAAGGAAGGGAAGGAGGAGAATATTGAAAAAGAGCATGACAACTTGGGAGGAGGTCCCACTCTAACAGTAAGTTTCCCCAAAGGCGCATGCTCGGGTAAGAGGATTCTTGATAGGGATCAGAGGCAAGTAATGGGCTATGTTGATGACACGAAGAAGGTGCTACACGCACGATTCCAAAGCACTGTACCCACAAAAAGGCTTTTAGCCATGGGGTATTTTGAAAAGGAGGGTGCATACCCTAGAAAAAATAAGATGCTCTCTTGGGCATTTGAGTCCCACATTGATGAGCCAGACTTTGAAGTCTATTAGGGAGTGCTCATAACATTTCCATAATCTAAGGGGCCAATCCCTTAGTGAATGCTTAGAAAATTTTGGATGAGCAAGTCTGCAATGCATTCAACAAGGTCGCGGTCAAGACCGAGCCTTGACTCTTTGTGCATAATGATAGGATAAGAGTACTAGAGGAAAAACTAGGGAAGAAGGAAGAGGAGCTAGCAGAGAAGACCCAGAGCTTAAAGCAGGAAGAGCTGATCAGCGCACAACTAAGGCGTGAGTTAAAGGAAGAGAAGATAAAGGTGTAGGAAGTATATAAGAAAATGGAGTCTATCAAGGGTGTCATCCTTTTAAAGCACCCAGACTTAGTCCCACCCGCATAGAAGTACTCATCCCATCCGGAATGTATAGAAGATCTAACGTCCTGCTATGGAGAGATGACATTTGGCCCTCGAAGTCTATAGAAGAAGTGGCTGCATGCTTAAAGGAGGAGGGAAGATTGAAGGTGGTAGCACTTATTTACGAGTATAGCCAAGTTATCGTAGAGGTTAAGGTCACTACCCAATTTGTGGAGGCCATGTATGATACATGCATAGATAGAGATAAGGTGGCAAGCTCCTTGGTCACCACACTCGAAGCGGAGCTAAAAGAGTTCCAAGAAAAGAACAAGGGGAACAGGGCGAGAAAGGGACAAAGTTCTGGCCAAAGTAGAGAGAAAATTAGAGGTAATTGAATCCTTAAGGAGTTTGATCAAGGCCCAGCTAAAGGAACTATACCCTCAAATTACCAGGAGGATGGACAAGCTTGAAGACCTGGGCAAAGAGATGGAGTAGATCATGGAAATTTTGGGCACCTAGGGAATTGGCCTAATTTTTGATGAAGTGAGAACCCTGGTGGGTGACCTCTATCAAAAGGCATAGGGCGAGGTTGAAGTATGGAATAAGCTAGAGGAAGACTTACAAAAGGATTTTTCTAGCTTGTTGAATTAATGTTCCCCCATTCTTCATTCTTTCCCCAATTCTTTCATTCCCTTATTCTTTTGTAAAGTGTAAGATTATACATTGGTTCCCTAAGGCAGCATGCATCTTGGTTAAGTAAAGTGTTTCCAAGGACGGAGAACAGGTGTAGTGTGGGGTGATGTTGGACCCCTAGAATATTGGCCAAGTATGAAGGTGCATAGGCACGTAAGGTCCTAGTTATGGAAAGGAACGCAAGGTAAAAGCATGCAAGATAAAGGTTTAAGGAAGCACATAACATGCGTGACACGTGAAAGGATGTTCGAGACTTACTCAATTTGAGAACCCAGGGTAGAACACATGAAAAGCATGATAGGTTACACGTGGATAAGGTGCCAGCCTAACGACAGGTTGGCCTAGATAGGGGCATGCCTTGGATGGAATCTTCTAGAAGAACATCATGAGATAAAGTGGAAATCTCAGGCCTGGAGAAGCATGCTCACATGAAGGACCACATTCGACACTTGGCACTGGATCTGAGGGCACTGGAAGGTGAGTTGGCAGTGTAGGAAAGTGATAAATACAAGCGCTTGTGGAGTAGAAAGATATACGAGTTTGATATATAGCGGGTTAGAGAGAGTGTGATTTTGAGAGATAGCATGGGCGAGCTATGCATAATTATCTGCGAGGACTTTGTTAGGGGATAGTTGCATCAAGGAGAGAATGTACTGGGCATGAATTTGTAAATTTTCTTTTGGTAGCTTAGTTACATAAGTCCAGTGAAATGCATGACTGCTGTGCGCTTCTCTGTGACACTCTGTAATGGTTCAATGAATGTAATGAGGTTACGATATAATATATACATGAATATCTTGGTTCTAATGTATATTTATCTCTCATGAGTTCTCTTTCCTTTCATGCTAAGTATGAATGCTTGCATATTTCTTTCTGCCATAATACATGTTTTGGATTCTGTTAAAGCACTCGGTCTGAAGTGACTACAAGGATCTACGAGCCATTTCGAGCCCTATGGTTCTTGTATGTCTTAACTTCCCTCTTGAAAACTCTTACACTAATCATAGATGATGTTTCCCACTAAACTCACATAAAATAGAGACTCGGTACTTCGCATGTGCCTTGGGTGAGCACTTAGCTTTCACTAGGTGATAGGTCGGCCCGCATGGGGTTCCTTCCTTTTGTGATGGGAGTAAAAATGACTACAGAGACTCTTGTCAAGTCGATAAGGAACTCGCTATGGTTCGTGGAGAATCAATATGAATTTGTCTCTATAATGAGCCTTATTTATTTTGATCTTTGACTTGGTTTTGATAATTGGTTTTGGTGTTAACTCCTTTTTGAACTGGTTTTATGCTTTGTGTATCATTGACATGGTATTATACGATTACACGATTATTTAGTTGTATATAAATACTTTGTATTGTTTTAAGTTAGATGGGTTTGATTCAAACCCAAGATTTTCAATGTTATTATCATTACAAACACCTTTGTATTTGCTTTTGTAGTGCCTGCAAAAAATAAAAAAATAAAAAAATCAAACAATAAACAAAAAGATGGAATTGCAAGGTAGTGGAATGTGGCAAAGGATGGCGTGCAACAGGTGTTAAGCTGACTCCATTGATGTTGCATCACTTCGGCATACGACATTTTCAGACCAGTCACCTCTTTACCTAATAATTCAACCACTTAATTAAAATCCAGAGGCTTACATCACTCTAAAACATAATTCAACATTTTAAATATAGCTATATTTGGATATTTATAGTGATTTCAGAAGTCATACCCCATAATTAAACAAAACAGATTCTACGGGGAGCTGTGCTGAATGTGGATCTTTCCAATAGCGCCCAGAATCAATCCACCTATGGTTAAAAACATCCCTACACAAAGATAATCAATAGTAGCAACATCTCTTCATATTATTACATATGAATTGAATGATCTTGATCTATATTTGGGCCTGAAGCGGGTTCATTTGCATCTAATAGGAAAGGGAAGCGGGTGCTTGTTGCTATTTTTGTATGCTTTTTAGTAGATAAAAAAGGGATTTATGATTTGGAGGAAGATAAATTTAGCTGTATGGATTCTTCTTTTGCTCTTGTGCACATATGTTGTGTGTACTATAACCATGGTAACACCATTCTCACTGTAAATGATAGTTATCAATTCGTTATTTCTTACTCTATTATCTTTTACCTCGAGTAGTATTGTTTTGATCAAGGCGTTGAAAGATCCATTTCCTGCCTTCTTACTTTTCTCTATAATTTTTTCCTCTTTGGATCTTCCTCTGTGTAAATATTGTCTGGTTTTCCTTTCAAATTCATCCTTGTCAGCATACTCCCCACTTGTGGCAAAATAAGATCCTTACAATAGGGCATGGACACCCATTGCAGCATAATAAAAGGGGGTTTTGTAAGATGTCATATTTTCAAGTGCCTTGGTTAATGTGGATGCAAAATGTGGGAGCATACACATGGCATGTGAAGTGCTTGAAAGAGTGCCTCAAAGAAAGGTGTTTCATGAAATGCACTGATTTACAGGGTATGTAAAAATGGTCCTCCTTGCTTAAATCCCAAAAAAAAACTTCAAGCCAATGCAATTAGTTGGGGGAAACCATTTTCCCACGACCGTTACCAATATCCTATTTATATTGTGTCAAATGGGGTGGGGGGTATTTTGGAACAAATCAAAGAACCGCACACCCATATGACGTTGTCCTTTCATAATTTTTGTAATTTAGGTTCTTCATTTGCAATGTTATAGAAATGTTAAAATAATCAATAATATTATAACTAGATATGTAACTAAATTTAAATAGTGTAAAGAAATAGAACTACACCTGTGAAATGTTTGAAATAAATTTACAATTTAAACATTAATTTTGGTCACTACCATAACCCTATATGATGATACTAGAATATCCAAATTAGGTGCTCGCATCTAGTGGTAGTGGCGAGAGTTAGATGATGTCATCAAATCAAACAATCCTTTTTCCTACCATTTAAAGTTAGGAAGAGAAAAACACAATTTTCCAAGACTCACAAAACAACACTCTGAGCCCCATAAAAGAGAAGTCAAACATCATATGTGCTCCTTGTTATGTAGAGAGTTACATCAAGCATTAACCCAACCTTGTGTGACCATTTGCACTCTCTTTCCCGCTCTCTAGGAGCCATGTTACTTTGTTTTCTTCTTTGAAGGAAGCTATTAAAACTGAAAAGGTGGCTTTCATTTGAACCATCGTTTGGTCCCTGAGCAATGAAATGCTTGACCACCTTCGCAAACCTCTAGTATTTTTACTAGAAAATTTCCTGAAACCTTTGATTTAGGAAAAACACATCCCTAGTGAGTTTGGAAAAGGGGTATTGTAGGCCTCTGATCACTTTGTTTGACTAGGTCAAATTGACTCAACTATGACTAGTGGCTCCGAAAACTTGTTGCCATTTGAAACTCGTCTACTAGTTCTAAGTTCCGTCGACTCGAAAAATTCTCCATATATAGGGGAACTTGTAGGAAATTTATTGTTGCACGTTTTCCATCGAACCTTAGTTTTGGAGGTGGTTTTGTGAGCCCTCGAGCTAACTTTTAATCATTTACAACTAGGCCAATTATGACCGATGGCCCCAAAAAACTAGCCACCAATCATAAACCGTTTACGAGTTCTGAATTCCGTCAGTTCCTATGAACTCTTGGTATATAAGTGGATACGTAGAAACTTAACCATGGTGTGTTTTATCATCGGAAGATAACATTTGAAAGTGGTTTTTAGCCTCGAGCCCAATTTGAACGTTTTTGTAGCTAGCAAGAAAATGTGAAAATGGAAAGTTGTGGGACCCTCATCAGGTTTCCTAATCCACCATGGAAACTTTTGAATCATGTAAATAACTATTTGAAACTCTATAGTGTAACTTGTTGTGTGAAATAGAACTTTTGACAAAATGGTTTTTCTCTCTCTTCCCTTCTCTCTCTCTCTCTCTGGTTACGAAATGAAGTGAAATAAAATGAAATGAATACATGGTTCTAAACCTTTTCTTTCGAATGCAAATTATAATTATGATTATATGTAAATGGGAAACTAAAGACATTAATTATGTTAGATTCAGGTGGATTCCATACTAATGATTTATCACTGATTTCATGCTCAAATGGTTTTGTAGGATGCAAGAATGATGGTGAAAAGGCGATGTGTAATTCATTATTTATCATTGTAATGTATATAGTTCATTGTAAAATGAATATATGTATAATGTAGTCTCATGTTACAGAAAAGTTATATTTGAAATTTGCTAATATGTATGAGATGCTAGTTTTTAGGGACATCTAGGAAATGTGTATTTAATCATAGGTTCAATTTGATTCATAGTACGTATGGTAAAAAGGTTTGATATATATATATGGTAAATGAATTTGAAGTTAATATCTTGTAGTGCATATTTAGTGTTCAATAAATGATTAATTAATTATCTGTTGTATTCTTACCTTGTAAATGTAATAAAGAAAGTTAATCAAAACACTCAACCCTAGTATATTTGTGCATAACATGTCTTCAGGTGTGATCCTTCTTACCATAGAGGAGATTGAAATCCGTAGAATGAACTTAAACTCTTCACTCGATGGAACCTCCTAGTTTAGGTAAATAAAACCCTAGTTAGATTTTATCGGCATAGTCATTATGTTTAGTGACCTTGTCGTGAATCCCATCTTTAGGAATGACATGGTCTAACTCCATCTGGAGTGTGGTTTCCTTCTAGTTTTGGTAACCATGAGGAGAATGTCCTCTCTTCAGCTAAGACATCATGTTGAGTGGTCAAGACCACCTTGGAATTCACCTTATGAGTCCTTGTTCGAAGGAACAACTAAGCGGTGTAACCTTACCATTTGTGGAGTAGGTAGAGATATTACTCCCTTAGTATCCTATTGGATTACCGGGTCTTACAAAATTAGATCTAGAAATTAACTTCATCAGTGAATGAAATCCTTGTTGGATCCAGATGGCATAGATAGAGGTCATGAAATGCAGAAACATGGGATCTTATCGTGAACACAAATCACTTGTGGTTCATGTGTAGTTATGATGGTTCCAAGCATGTACTTCTTCTAGATGTCATACAAGTAATTTCGTAATGCTTTTGTTATAAAGCAATGGTATTAGTGAGACCATAACGCGATGTAAGAGTAAAACGAGATTTGAGGTCAAGACTAATGCCACTCTTGGAGCCCTTTTAACCCAATTAAACATTTTCATGTGTTACAAAGATTATGAGTTTCCCCTTGGTGAGATCAAACTTTGAGTAGAACAAAAGAAATATATATATATATATAATCTAAATACAATTTCTTGTTTTGGGAATGTTGAATCGGGAAACAAAGATCATGATCAAATAATGTTTATAGGGAAAATGTATCTTGAATCTAAATCAACCCCCCTTATATCCTAATATTGCTTTTTGGACATCAAGTCAGATTCACTTGAGTTGTAAGGGAAAAATGTAGACATTGAATAAACGGTTGAGAAGCATATCATTAACATAAGAACAAGATAATTAAGTACTTTGTATGCAATTTGAATTATGCCAAATAAGTATGTAAGTTATGGAAATTTCCGTAAAGGATTAAAATCCAACTTAAAATGGTAACTGTAAATTAAATGTGGAATGAACTTAAGAATTTTTAGCTGGAAAAAGGATAAAATTATCCTTACATAATAATGTTCTTGGAATGTAAATCATAACTAAGATGCAATTAAGGAAATGATGTGTTGTGGGTTTTGCCAATCTTTGAGTCCTTTTCTTGTGGTTGGGTCATTGCTAGTATTTGTTCATTGGGGAAAGTGTGGCATCGACATGTATATGGTGTTGTCATGTGTCTATGTGAGTCGATGAATATGTAAGTGTCGTATGCATTTTTGAGTTTTCTTTTCTTGGAGCCCTTGTGGCATTGTGTAGTGAGCAATGTAAGTCAAAAAAAAATTATCCTAGTATTTTACTTGTTGTTTTTGTGTGTGTAAAATGTGGGCATTACATTTGGTATCAGAGCGGAGGTTCATGCTCTTGAACCTCTGGGGCAGATTGGAGTTGTGATGGTGTTGCATGATGGTGGTGGATATTGGAAGAGTAATGTGATATAAGTGTGATGTGAACTATGTCGTAATTGTGAAATTGTGAATGCACATGTTGTGTATGTCACTTAGTGCATATATTTTTTATCATGTTGATGTGCTTGTGATGAGAGTATTCTCTCTCCTTTTCATGGATTCTATGAAGAATTCACGTGTGATGTACTACCTTATTTGTGTGTGTAAAAAAGAATGTTATTGTGGATTGTGAAGTGTTGGAGCATTTTTTCATTATGTGATATGTAGGTGTATTGATGTATTACATGAAAAATTGGTGTAAAGCAAATTAGATTGTATCGTGATGTCATCACTATATTGTGATGAATCATGTGCATCACCATGTTGTATTGCAATTGACTATATGTTGTAAAGTTAGACATTGTGTTCCTCATATGTATAATTCATGTAATATGTGATGGTTCATGTCGTGATTTAGGGAATATGGTGAGTTATATGATCCCTAGTGTATAGTGATTGCACTTTGGGTGCAAAATGTTGTAATGTGATGTATCGTAACCCGTAAAAGTAATGATTGTGTTATACCATGTATATATACCATGCATAATACGCTATGGTTAATGTGCGTGAATCACCATTGTGTTAGTGATGTAGTTATATGTTATGTTGTGGACCCTACACTAACTGACCCTAAGGGAAATCGGTAAAATGTGTATGTTTGGAGTGAGGAAATGTGTACCATTGACTAGTCACTTGAGCCGAGTACGAGATAGGAAGTGGAGCCTTACATAGGCTGAAAACCCACTTTTGTTCATTTGGTATGTGTGGAACTTGCTCAACATGGGTGTCATGCATATTGTGTTTCACGGACACCTTAGGCTCAGTAGATGGTGACTTGTACTCCTTTCTCTCTCCCGATATGGTTATCGTATGGATTCAACCTATGTGATTTTGACTATGTTGAGCCTTGTCAAAGTGGTGGCGGGATGATTCAGATAGAGATGATGATAGTTGTATTATTTGATATGTTATTTTACGAGCTGAGGCTCGATGTTCCGAGTGCCAGCAACTCATTGAGTACCCCTCCTGGTGGCCATATAAGGCCACGTAGTTATTGTAATGTGTTATTTCTATACATGTATTTTATTCGTAAGTTGAAAATTTTCCCTTTTCTTGCTAGAACCAACAATTTTATTGATTAACATGTTCTTATATTTTGGGCATTTATTTGGTTGATGCACTAACATGCAGATTTTTGCACTAACTATGGTTATTTGGCCATTTTTTTTGCTTAGATTTAAATTTTATTTTTTAAAGTTTAAAATTTTTATAGCCTAGCCCAAGGCTTTAGATCTTTCCACTTGGCATTTGAATGGTTTGTTATGTTGGTTCTAATGTCGTAATGTATTGGAATAGGGTCATGGGATTCACCATGGAGTGGTGGGACCTATGGACCCACTTCGTTGTATGGGGGTATGCCCCAAGGAGTTACAGATAACTAGGGTTGTTGAACCACGAGTTATTATGTCACTTGGGTTAGAGGTGTTTGGACCTTATGTACCTAGGGCCATAGGGTGACCGACCTCTTTTGTGGAGCAAAAAGGAAAATTTATCTTTATTTTATTTTACTTGAGGGAGGCATAAGAGACTTGAGGGAGGCATAAGAGACTTGAGGGAGGCATAAGAGACACTTGAGGGAGGCATAAGAGACTTGAGGAGGCATAAGAGATTTGTGTGGGTGTGATTGATGCTTTGGGAGGTATATGAATTTGTTTTATGATACTTTGGGAGGTATATAAGAGTTGTTTTGGGCTATAAGAGTGGGAGATGTGTGTGAGTTGATTTGGTGATGCACTTTGGGGTTTTATTATATGGAGTTTTATTTTCATGTGTTTTGTGATGTGTGGAGTTGGATTGAGTTATGATGTACTCTTGTGAGTCTGGTGTACATTATTATGGATTGAGTGATTGAGATTCCCATTGGTATGGACTATTGATATTGTTTCCATCTTGCAATATGTAGCTATAGTTATGGATTTTTGGGTTTGTGAAACCTGGTATATGTGTACAAAGTGATGGGAATTCCATGTTTTCAGTCAGTCATGTGTATGTTATAAGGGTTTATGGTATGAGGATAATGTATGTGAATTATACTATGTTGTGGGTTATGTATGTTTTCATTCCATGGAATTGATTCTTGTGATGTGATATAGATCCTAAAAGTATGTACAAAGATGTTTCTTGTGGAACCATCGTTTGTGTTGTGTTGGTATTTGATGTCAGTTTCTTTGGCTCATTTACACTAAAAATGCCTAAGAATTAACAAAAAAAAATTCTAAAAATGAATATTAAGATCTTGAGATTTAGAAATATAGTAAAGGAAGACTAAAAAGTAAGTAATAAAGTAAAATATAACTAGAACTACCAATCTTCACATAACATTAAAATTTAAGATATTGACAAAATTATCTTTGTTTACTCATGGTCATGTCGCGTTGTATCGACATGTTTTTGTTAAATGACATGTGTCATTATTGAATTTGATTTCTTATTACCCTTAGAGCTTAGGTGTTATGTCGCATCGAGGATGATGCTCTTATAAGGGGAGGAAAATGAAGTGCCTACAATGTTAAAAAATAAAAAAATCAAGGAAATAAAAAAAGATATAAAAATGTAGGAAACGTTGGAGAGTTTGAATGGGAGTGGTTGGACAAAATTATTGAGGATCAGTGATAGGAGGTGTATGGGCATGACTCCATTGATATTGGATCACTTCGGCACTTTTCAAACTGTCATCTTCTTTACCTCATAATTCAACACTTTAATTAAAATCTAGAATTGACATCACTCTAAAACATAATTCAACATTTTAAATTAACAGGTATTTAGATAGTTATATGATTTTAGAAGTTTACCCCATAATTAAACAAAACAAATTCTACGGGAGATGAAGGGGTAAAATGTGATTTGACCAAATGCTGCGAAAATCAATCCACCATGGGGTTAAAAACATCCCTACATAAAGATAATCAATAGCACAATATCTCTTCATATTATTACATATGAAACAAGTCTGATCTTGATATGTATTTGGGCCACAAGCGGGTTCATTTGCATCTAAATGGAAAGGAAGCAAATGCTTGCTGCTATTTTTGTATGCTTTTAGTAGATAAAAAAGGGATTTTGAATTAGGTGCATAAATTTAAATGTATGGATTCCAACATTTATATTGTGCACATATGCATATTCACCAAGATCACATTATAACCATGGTAGAACCATTTCATGTTAAATGATAGTTATTTTAGCAAGTTATTTCTTATTCTATTATCTTTTACCTCAAGTAGTTTTGTTTTGATTAAGGCATGGAAAGTTTTTCCTACCTTCTGTGGTATTGAAATAGGTTTATGGTAAAAGTTTTTCCCATTTAAACCTTCCTTGTGACGTAAAGAGGATTAAATCCAGTTTTCCTTTCAACCTCATCATTGTCAACATACTCCACCTTGTGGCAAAATAAGATCCTTAGAATAGGGCATGGACACCCTTTTAGCATAATAAAATGTTGGTTTTAAAGAATTATGTCAATTTATTTTCAAGTGCCTTAGTAGAATGTGGATGTAAAATGTGGGAGCATACACATGGCATGTAAGTGCTTGTTTTTGCCTCAAAAGTTTAAAGAAATGCAAGCCCCCTGGATTTGGAAAAGGTAGAAAGTTACGCATAAAATGGTTTTGTGAAATGATTTGTAGAAAATTTAAGCAAATGCAATTGGATAGGTATAAAACCATTTTCCCATGACCATTACCAATATCTCTTTATATTATGGTTCTAAAATAGGGGGGACATTTAAGAACTTTGAATCAAAGTTACCACAGTTGTATGGCAAATGTGGTGGTTGTTATGCATCAAAATGTAGCTTATTGAAAGGAACATGAATTGTTTGCATAATTTCTTATAGAAAAAATTTTGGACTTTGAATGTGGAAACAATTGAATTTGATTATGGGAGATAATGTGTTGAGAAAAAATTTGAATCTTTGTGGAAATTTGTTTTTGTTAGAAATTTATAGTGATTTGGCGATTTTAAAAGTTCATTGGTTTAATGGAGCTTATTGGCATTAGTAGATTAGAGCAACATATCATGGGTGTTTTTGAGATGGTGTAGTTACAAATGCCTGAGAGCTTTAATATTGGGTGCAAGAATCCATAACATGTGGTAGAAATTGTAGAATGTTAAAGTGGAGAATTAGAGTGATCGAGAAGTAGGTAAACCACCTGGAGCCCTTACCCGATTCTATTATCTCATCAGGCATGGTCTTCTTACCTTTTCTTTCATAATTTTTGTAATTTAGGTTCTTCATTTGCAATGTTATAGAAATGTTAAACTAATCGATAATCTTACAAATGGATATGTAACTAAATTTAAATAGTGTAAAGAAATAGAACTACACCGTGTAATGTTTGAAACTGATTTACAATTTAAACATTAATTTTGGTCACTACCATAACCCTATATGATGATACTAGAATATCCAAATTAGGTGCTCACATCTAGTGGTACTGGCGAGAGTTAGATGATTTCATCAAATCAAACAATCATTTTTCCTACCATTTAAAGTTAGGAAGAGAAAAACACAATTTTCCAAGACTCACAAAACAACACTGAGCCCCGTAAAAGAGAATTCAAACATCGTATGTGCTCCTTGTTATGTAGAGAGTTACGTCAAGCATTAACTTGACCTTGTGTGATCGTTTGCACTCTCTTTTCCACTCTCTAGGAGCCATGTTACTCTATTTTCTTCTTTGAAGGAAGTTGTTAAAACTAAAAAGGTGGCTTTCATTTCGAACCATCATTTTGTCCCTGAGCAATGAAATGTTTGACCACCTTCGCAAACATCTAGTATTTTTACTAGAAAATTGCCTGAAACCTTTATTTAGGAAAAATACATCCCTAGTGAGTTTTGAAAAGGTGTATTGTAGGCCTCTAGTCACTATTTGACTAGGTCAAACTGACTCAACTACGTCCGGTGGCTCCAAAAAACTCATCTTTGTTTGAAACTCGTCTACTAGTTATAAGTTCGTCACGACTCTGAAAAATTCTCCATATATATGGGAACTTGTAGGAAATTTCTTATTGCACGTTCGTCCATCGAACCTTAGTTTTGGAGGTGGTTTTATGAGCCCTCGAGCTAACTTTTAATCATTTACAACTAGGCAAATTACGACCGATGCCCCAAAAACTAGCCACCAATCGTAAACCATTCGTGAGTTCCGAATTTTGTCAGTTTCTATGAACTCTTGGTATATAAGTGGATACGTAGAAACTTAACCATGGTGTGTTTGCTCATTGAAATAAAATGTTTGAAAGTGGTTTCTTAACCTATGAACCTGATTTGAATGTTTTTATAGCTAGCAAGAAAATGTGAAAATGGAAAGTTGTGGGACCCTCGTCGGGTTGCCAATCCACCGTGGAAAATTTTGACTCATGTAAAATTTTTTGAAACTCTATAGTGTAACTTGTTGTGTGAAATAGAACTTTTGACAAAATGGTGTTTCTCTCTCTTCCCTTCTCTCTCTCTCTCTCTCTCTCTCTCTCTCTCTCCTTGGTTATGAAATGAAGTGAAATAAAATGAAATGAATACATGGTTCTAAACCTTTTCTTTTGAATGAAAATTATAATTATCATTATATGTAAATGGGAAACTAAAGACATTAATTATGTTAGATTTAGTGGATTCCATGCCAGTGATTTATCGCTGATTTCATGCTCACATGGTTTTGTAGGATGCAAGAATGATGGCGAAAAGGTGATGTGTAATTCATTATTTATCATTGTAATTTATATAGTTCATTGTAAAATGAATATATGTATAATGTAGTCTCATGTTACAGAAAAGTTATATTTGAAATTTTCTAATATGTATGAGATGCTATTTTTAGGGACATCTAGGAAATGTGTATTTAATCATAGGTTCAATTTGATTCATAGTACGTATGGTAAAAAGGTTTGATATATATATGGTAAATGAATTTGAAGTTAATATCTTGTAGTGCATATTTAGTGTTTAATAAATGATTAATTAATTAGCCTGTTGTATTCTTACCTTGTAAATGTAATAAAGAAAGTTAATTGAAACACTCAACGCTAGTATATTTGTGCATAACATGTCTTCAGGTGTGATCCTTTTACCATAGAGGATATTGAAATCCATAGAATGAACTTAAACTCTGCACTTGATGGAACCTCCTAGTTTAGGTAAATAAAACCCCTAGTTGGAGTTTATTGGCATAGTCATTATGTTTAGCGACCTTGTCGTGAATCCCATCTTTAGGAATGACATGGTCTAAATCCATCTAAAGTGTGGTTTCCTTCTAGTTTTGGTAAGCTGTGAGGAGAATGCCCTCTCTTCAGCTCGACAACATGTCTTGAGTAGTCAAGACCACCTTGGAAGTCACATTATGAGTTCTTGTTTGAAGGAACGACTAAGAGCTGTAACCTTACCATCTATAGAGTATGTAGAGATATTACTCCCTTAGTATCCTATTGGATTACCGGGTCTTATGAAATTAGATCTAGAAATTAACTTCATAGTGAATGAAATTCATGTTGGATCAAACGACATAGATAGAGGTCGTTAAATGTAAAACATGGGATCTTATTTTGAACACAAATCATTTGTGGTTCATGTGTAGTTATGATGGTTCCAAGCATGTACTTCTTCTTTTAGATGTCATAAAAGTACTTTCATAATGATTTTGTTATAAAGTGATGGTATTAGTGAGACCATAACATGATGTAAGAGTAAAACACATAAGAGTAAAATGAGATTTGAGGTCAGGATTAATGCCACTCTTGGAGCCATTTTAACCCTATTAAACATTTTCATGTGTTACAAATATTATGAGTTTCCCCTTGGTGAGATCAAACTTTGAGAGAACAAAAGATATATATATATATATATATATATATATATATATATATATATATATATAATTTCTTGTTTTGGGAATCTTGAATCGGGAAATAAAGATACCATGTGATCGAATAATGTTTATAGGGAAAACGTATCTTGAATCTAAACCAGCCCCCTTATATCTTAATATTGCTTTACGGACATCAAATCGATTCACTTGAGTTGTAAGGGGAAAATGTAGACATTGAATAAATGGTTGAAAAGCATATCCTTAACATAAGAACAAGATAATAAAAATACTTTGTATGCAATTTGAATTATGCCAAATAAGTATGTAAGTTATGGAAATTTACGTAAAGGATTAAAATCCAACTTAAAATGGTCGAATTGTAAATAAAATGTGGAATGAACTTAAGAATTTGTAGCTGGAAAAAGGAGAAAATTATCCTTACACAATAATGTTCTTGGAATGTAAATCATAAATAAGATGCAATTAAGGAAATGATGTGTTGCAGTTTTTCCGAGTCTTTGAGTCATTTTCTTGTGGATGAGTTATTGCTAGCATTTGATTCATTGGAGAAAGTGTGTCATTGACATGTATATGATGCTGTCATGTGTCTATGTGAGTCAATGGAATATGTAAGGGTCTTGTGCTTTTTTGAGTTTTATTTACTTAGAGCCCTTTTGGCATTGTGTAGTGAGCAATGTAAGTGAAAAATATATATATCCGGTATTTTTACTATTGTTTTTGTGAGTGTAAAATGTGGGTGTTACAACTTAGGGGTTGAATATGTTGGTTGTGTTTAAATGTGACCCTCGGTCATTATAACTACTTGAGATGGGTTAAATATAAGCCCAAATATTAAGAGGGATTTGATTTGTTTAAGACTATGTCGGGAAAATATTGATTGTATTATTTATCTTCCTTTGATTGATTTAAAAGACAAAAGGAATGATTATTAGGAAGATGTATTCCTATAGGAGTATTTTTGGATCCTAGTTTATTTCGTGTAATTATAGAAAATCAAGTGTTGTGTGTAAATCATAATCATATCCTTACACTTAGTAATCTTTGGTAACTTTGTATGAGTGACTGTTGAATGAATCTATTAAATGTGTATCTTATTGAATGTAGGTTGTAATTGTTTGTTTGAGATGCACAAATCAAATTTCATTTCTCTCACATGTGCTTCATTCAAATAGGATGTTGTTAGTGGGATTTTATCCTTCATGATTTTATTTTGTTGGAAATGGATATTTTTATGTTGATATTCTAATTTATAATCTTATCCTTATCGGATAGTATGAAGGAAACCAAATATGATTATGATTTGGTGAATGTTGTAGATAAGTATTAAGCTAACTAGATAGAATGCTTGACTATTCTTATTCATTGATAATATTATAGGATATTCCAAACATAAACTTGGAATAATGATTATTCTTTGATTAATACTTTTATGATGGAAACATATTGAATGTTTATCCTAATGAATTGTAGCATCTCAATTTGTAATGATTATGAAAGATCTATGATAGATTATTGTCTTCTTTTGTTTTTAAATATATATTGACTTGTATGGATTGTTACTTGATGATGGCATTTAATCAATCAATATATATTCAACTGTTTCATAATTAAACATCTAGACATTGGGACATGTATCTATGCCATTTCGTTGAACCGACAATGTACATCTATCATTTTTATCTTTCATATTTCGGGAAGGATTAAGTATTTTGAGAAGATAATTTGGATTGTTACATGCATACTTGATATGCAATATATTTATGTTAATTATAAACATTTATTCAAATGTAAATTTTAAACTTGGATTGTCTTGAGAGAAATTTGTTTGTGAAATTGTAAATAGTCATAGGCCAATTATATTATTGTAGCCACAAAATCACGCACTTACTATTACATTTATACCGCCAAGTATGTTATTTTATATATGGATCTCGCATAAGAAAAGTATTCACTAATGACTCATCCCCTAGTCTTTTTGTCAATTATTCGTTCATTATTTTCACTTGTATTACACAGTCATTAATTGTTTGCACATTTCGGTCATCTCTTAGAGAGTCTTAGTTGTCGTTATTTTGTCATCTGTCATCTCTAGTGTCGACTAGGGTGCCTCAAAAGGTATTGGGTCACCCATTGGCACCCCAATCCTATTTTAGGTGCCTTGGTCCTATTTTCACTTTATTCTCATTTAGATTTTTGAGTTTGGTCTTGATGGTTTTTGTCTCATTCCCTAGGTGCTAGTCAACATGTCTAGTCATTAGCATCAAAAGTTAAGAAAGATATCCATATATAAACATAGCATACTCACTATTCTATGGGTGGACTATCTATTATCAAAATATAGCTATCTACTAAGGAAAAGGACTGCATTTGGGAATCATTTACATCTACATCACACAAGCATAAGGGGAAAGGGTTGTATTCATTCTATTCCATCCACCATTTGCATCTTACATCTAGTTATTGCCCCTACTTCTACATCATTGATGTTAGGGCACACTAGGCACATAATTGCACACACAATACAACAGAACTATATTGGAGTCTAGAATGTAGTGTAATGCTTAGTTGTAAGTCGACCATTGTGGTAGCTAAGGTCAATCTAACCCCTTCATATACATATTTATTTTTAATGGATTTGATGCTTTTGTATGGAGTTTTACAGGTAGATATTTGACACTAATTTATAGTGACATAAGATAAGCCACTATGACAACCATGCGACAAAGAAAAAGATATTGCAAAGACCTAATGAAACTATCAATTTCATAACTCATGGGTGCCCCAGTCCTCTCCCAGGTGCCCTAGTCTAGTCAAATATTGATTGCTACAATTACCGGGTAGCTCCTTTACACTCTGCCTTATCTGCACATCATCCTGTTCAATTCCAACACACAGTGAGGTATTCATCCTCAGGTTAGTATCTTATCCCTTCTATTTTCATTATTTCAATTCATTTAATTATCAAAATAAAATATTTAGAACCAATATTTCAGCTTGCATTATTTATTACATTTCTATTTCTATTTAGATTTACTTAGGAAAAATAAACCTAATTTCATATTTTAGTTAATCATTTTGGTGAACCCAAAGTTTCAAATAGATTTCCCTAGGATCCACTAAAACCCTAATGGCTAAGGATAGTTCATCTTCTTCACCCATCATGTCTCATTTCAATGCCAACCCCATCTATGATGAGGTTTTCATATCGATCTCAAAGCTCTATATAATACCCCTGTTACTACACCGATCATATCAAATAACATCTTCTAGAGGGCCAACAAGATGTGCCTACTAATTTTGAGGATTCCCCTATAGGTATTGTGTGTATGTATACTTTGCTTAATGCTAAATCAAATGAAGCAAGAACTACCACCTAAAATAGTTCTACAATTTAGCTAAAACAAAGCATAAACACCATCATGATAAGAATTAAACAAGGGTTAGATGCTAGCATTCATCAATACAAACTTTGAAACTAACAATGCTAAATATCTAAACTCCTCTATTCTCTAACAACAAATAAATGAATAGACCTAAGTAAGCTCCATGGCTATTAAAATAGTTGTCCTTAATGTTCCAAGAACCTAAGAATGGGGGCTAATCAAAGTTGGGCTACAAGACCCTTTTGACACCTCCCATATGACCCAAGCACTTTAAGAAAGAGGCTTAACTCTTCAAGATGATGAACTCTCAAAAGGGCAAGGTGCAAGCTCTTAGTCTCTTTGCTATATGCTTTGCATTTGCTCTCTAAGGAGTTTAGGTGTAAGTAAAAAGGTAGGTGGAGGGCTCTTTATATAGCCCAAAGGATAAAGGATTCAACACATTCTCATGAATGTGGGATAAAGGTAAAACATGATTAGGAATGGATAAGGTTGCTTTATTAAAGGTAACCTTACTTTAGAAGAGTTTAATACATGTTTAGCAAGTCATGGGAGTTGGGGGTGTTTTAATTAATCAAAGGTGATTAACTAATAGGTAGATGTAAGCTTATAGAAGATAATTAGAGGAATATTAGTACGATTTAGGCTATTAAAAGGGGATTAAATCAATTAAATATTGATTTATTGGTTAAATGGAAGGGAAAGCTAATTAATTAATAATAATTAATTAGTCTAGGTAGAAGGGTGATTTATTAATGAAGGTCGTTAATTAGGGTATTTTTTGGATAAGCAACTTAATTAATTAGCTTAGTGTAATTAATTAATGATGATATGAGGGAAAATGAGTGCTTTTGACGATATGTCATTGATTTGTGAGAAAGGGGATAATTAGCGCAATTTAAGTATTTAAATTTCTTGGGCCTAATTATAGGTGTCTACATTTGCCCCTCTTTGGGGTGGCGTAAGTGATGCCACTTCAAAGATAGTAGACAAAAGATATTTTGAAGAGGTAGAAGAAAAATTAGTAGAAGTGAGAGATGCCCCTCAAGTGTTGATGGGGTGATGAAGGAAGCTGATCGATGATCAAAAATATGAGAAGTAGGCGGAAGAATGGGGACGAAGGGATGCCCCAAGAGAGGGAAAATTAGGGGTGAAAGGGAAGTGGTGTAGAAGAAATATGGATGAGGGGAGAGAAGAGCTTAACCTCTAGCCGCTTATTTGTTTGGAATAAATTTGATGTCATCATATTGCCATAGGAACTACATCATTGGTCCTTATGAAAAATATAAGCATACGACAAAGGTAGAATGACATGAAAAGCCATACTACGAACAATTGTCCATTGCTGAAAGTACCAACTCCATGCAACATACAATAATGTAATGCAATACGAGAAGGAAACAAGCTCATATAATAGGGAAAACAAGTACGAATGAACATATCCAACCCAACAATGGTTAAGACAGTTGTATAAATGTTTTGTTATCAGTGCTGAAGAGATCCACAAGTTCATGACTAATGACAAGGGTTAAAAAATGATGCCCCAAGCAAGGATACATGCAAGGGAAAATGAAAATGGACACGAGGTCCATGAAAAGCATTTGTATGTAATGAAACAAAGACTGTGCAAACCAAAAGTGCCCCGAGTATAGATGAAGCAAGCAGTAGCTATTGTAAATGGTTGTGAATCCGGTGATCCGCGAGTCATATTAATCGGGGAATTGTTATCCAAAATGTGCCCTGCTCATTTTTGTGGCTAACTCCTCTCATTTTTCCCTCTCTTGTGCCTCGGTCATAATATTTTACTTTTCAGAACTCAAAACTTTCGGAAATGACACCATTAGATAGAGCTCTCTCTCGGTTTTCGAAAGGTAAATTTTTCCTCCTAACTCCATGTATTTTTGAAGTTATGGCTCGGTGGAGTTTTTGTGGGAAATTTTCCCTGAAAGGCCCTGACCAATGAGAAGCCGCCACGTGTCCAAGGAGATGGCGGGGGTTGGAGAAAAACTTGGCTTTTTACCAAGTGTTTTGGCGAATTTTCAAAAGAGAAGATTCTCCCATGCAAGCCCTCGATGAATCGAGATGACACCACGTGTCCAGGCGAGGAATTTGCAAAATTTGGCTAAGTGTTGCGCATGAAAAATTTTAGAGGGATGCTCCGCACCCAATCATATCGTGCCACGTGTCCTATGGCGTGGGAGTTTCGAAGGGCGGAGGAGAAGTTAGAATTTTCGCGAAGTGTTTCACCAAATTTCAAAGGAGTTTTGGGCTCTGCCCCCACTAATCAATCATGTTTCGACGAATGTCCTTGGGGGTGAGTGTGGAGCGGGAGGAAATTGGGATTTTTTCCCAAAGTGTTGGCGCAAAAGGAAATATTTACCCCAAGGGCCCGCAGCTAGTAATATGTCGCCATGTGTCCTGGAGTGGCGGAGCAAGGGGAGAATTTGGGAAATTTTCCCAATGGAGAAAACAAAGGAAAATTCAAAGGAAAAGCCCGCCCCCTTATTGCGAACCAAAAGAACCTCGCCACGTGTCCAGGTGGTGCCAAAACTTAAGAAAAGCCTGCAAGTAAAATTAGAAGGGGCAAGCCCACACCCAATGAGGCACTACCATGTGTCCAAGTCGAAAATGTTCAAAGCGGTCTGTGAAAAATTCAGGAAGGAAAGGGCTATGCCTAATCAGCTCGTGCCACGTGTCCTCAACTCATCAGGCCGGCGGGGATTTTTTGGAAAATTTTCCAAAGGGAAAAGCGAAGGAAAATGGGCGAGGATGGGCCCGCGCCCAATCATAACATGCCATGTGGCACCTGGAAAGGTGGAGAGCAGGAAATTTTGGAAAATTTTCCAAATGACCAAAAAGGTAAAAATTCAAATTTTTGCCCGCCAACCCGATTTGGCCCTATTTTTCCCTAAAACTTCAAATGGCCATATCTTTCGATCCAGAGCTCAGTTTTTCACGTTCTTGATATCAATGGAAAGATGGTAAAATTATCTACAAGATTCAGGGTCATTTTTGCATTTTGATGGATTTTGGAGAGAGAAAATTGAAAAATGCCTCTGGCACGTGGTCATGGACAGAAATGACGTTTCAACCACCATTTTAATGAAGAATGGCTCGCATTCTCTCCCAGCATGGCTAAAAATGTTAGGGGATGGGTCTGTAAGGATGCGCATGTTGTTTTGAATGCATTTTGGTTAATGGTTGAATCCCTTCCACATTTTCCCACATTTCTCTCTCTTGGGCTCGTCCCTTGCACTGTAAAAGCTAGATTTGGCTCATTTTCAAAGGGTTGAACATTTTTGTGTATTGCAGGTCCCCTTTCTCACCTTAGAAGTGATTTTGGTGGAATAAAAACCTTTTCTAAGAACTGAAACTTTATTTTACCTCTCAGGTGTTGTAATGCAAGTGATTTTGATGTTAAAATAATAATACAGGCCCTGTGGTTAGTTTTTATCCTCTGCTTGTGTTGTTTGGCTAATTTCTGATTCTTCATTACAGTTATCAGTTTTTGCATGAGGTTTTGTTGCATTTTATGAACTGTGTCAATCTGCAGAAGTGAGAAATGCTCACCACTCCTTTGGTGCATCACCTATTAGCATTAGTTTTAGTTTTTTTGCATTCTCTATCTTTGTCCCTTTGGAATTTAGAGTAGGAATTAGGATTATAAACCTCTGTAACTTGTAAGTGATAAATCTGATCAGAGGAGTTGAGGAACCAACCTCTAATATGGAGATTCCTCTCCCATTTTTACAAGTCCCACACTTGGGGGAGGATTCAATGTTGTGCAATCACACTGGATGCTTAGGATGATCAAACTAGAAATCTGATCAACATCCAGGGGTGCTGCTGATTTGCAACAACAGTTTTTGCACGCACTTTGGTGGGACCTTAGAGGTCTTCATCTTCATTGCAACAAATTTATGTGTATTTTTGCAAGTTTCTTGCTTTAAAGAGCTATAAATTACACATCTGGTGACTCCAAGGAAGAATAATCAGCTGGTTTTAGCAGTACATGCTTGAAAACTCATGAGAAGAATCACCACAAGGTCAAGAGTTGGAGAAGAAGAGGTGTTGTTTGAGTATCTGCAGTTATCTCCAAGAAGAAGGCAAAGAGGGAGGAGAATTCGAGAGGTCTCCACATATAAGAATCATAGAAAAAATGAGATAAAATAGATACACATAAAAAGAATTAGGAACATAGTTGTCTTATGAGTGTGTTGAGAATGGGCATTTTCTCATTCTCATTTTACTCAACATGGAATTAGGAACAAAACAAAGTTGATACTGAAATAAGTTGGAGGCATATTTGACGAAAGATTTCCCTCTCCTCTCACAAAAATAATCATAGTTTCCCCATTCTTTCATTCTTCCCCAAATTCTTCATTCCTTTATTCTTTCTCCAAACTATTCAAGGACAGTCATTCTTTATTCATTGAGAAGGTGTTCCAGGGTGGAGAACAGGCGTAGTGTGGGGTGATGTTGGGCCCCTAAAATATTGGCCAAGTACAAGAAGGCGCGTGGGTGCGTAAGGCCTATTTGAAGATGGGCACATAAGAAGAAAGTGCATAGGACATGGTTCTATAAGGGATTAATAGAACCGGTGGTGGGCGCGCAAGGCGAGCAAGGGTTTTGAGACTTGGCCATATTGGGTATATTGTGTAATCCTAGAAAATTAGTGTTGTGAAAGCATAAGCATGACATTATACTTGGTAATATTTGGTAAAGTTTTATGAGTTTCTTTTGAATGAATCGATTAAACATGTATATTGTTGAATGTAGATTGTAACTATTTGTTTGAGATGCATGAATTGACTTTCATTTCTCTCACATGAGCTTCATTCGAATAGGATGTTGTTAGTGGGATTTTATCTTTTGTGATTTCATTTTGTTGGAAATGGATATTTTTTATGTTGAGATTTCAATTTATAATCTTCTCCTTATAAGCTAGTATGACGAAAATCATAGATGATTATGAATTGGTGAATTTTGTAGATAATTATTAACCTAGCTGGATAGAATGCTTGACTATTCTTATTCATTGATAATATTATAGGATATTTTGAACTTGAACTTGGAAAAATTATTATTCTTTGATTGATACTCTTATGATGGAAAAATGTTGAATGTTTATCCTAATGAAATGTGGAATTTTAGTTTGTAATGATTAGGAAATATCTATGATATAGTATTGTCTTTTTGTTTTGAAATACATATTGACTTGTGTGTATTGTTACTTGATGATGGAACTTAATCGGTCAATATATATTCATTTGTTTCATAATTAAATATCTAGACAAGGGGACATATATCCATGCTAGTTCGTTGAACCTGGCCATGTTCATCTATCATTTTTATATTTCATATTTTGGGAAGATTAAGTATTTTGAGAAGATAAATTAGATTGTTACATACATACTTAATATGCAATATATTTATGACTGATTGTAAAAATTGATTTAAATGTATGTTTTCAACTTAGATTGTCTTGAGTGAAAGTTGTTCACAACATTGTAAACAACCATATTCCAATTATATTATCTTGAAAATAAATTTTGTACTATTGGACACGAAATTATTTTACTTTACATTATGATAAATCTTGTTATTTTCATGTGTTGTAAATAGTGATGTTGTTGATTTGCAAACTGTTGTACTTAAATGGATTGAGAAATAAATTGGTCCTTATTAATTAATTGTACTTGTTACATCATTTAATCTGCTTTATTAAATGATAGGAATGATAATCATAATATCATTGATTAATGATTAATTAAGGAAATTATTAAATAACATTGTTTGGACAACGGTGCAAGAGTTGAGAAATACAATACTATTTCTGAGACTTGAATGAAATAAGATAAGTTTAATAATCACAAGTACATATAATTAATAAATGAATTTTAAATTGTACATGATAATATACTAGTTAAGTGACCTAATGATGGCAAATCACATTTGTATGTGATGATGCAAATTAGAAAATATGAAATAATTGAATAAAACTTAGCGGTTTTACTCTGTAATTAATCACAAGTAAATTATTACTTGTTTTGACCTTTCCTTAAATGGAATGACAATATCTAGTAGGGATTAGGATGATTACCTAAATTAAAAAGGGTACTTAATGGTGAAAGTTGTAAAGTGAATCTAAGAGTTGTAATATGAAATGACATTAATAAATGTGTTATTAATGAATGTCATCAATCCTATGTTCTAATTTAAACTCTTATTGTTGAACTTAAGAATAATGTCTTAGGTGTTAAGTTGGCATGGACTCTAAGTAGTTATTCTCGGAATGGTTGTACTATGACCGTTATATCTTAGGATAGCTATAGGAAAGGTAATGATTAACCTTTTATGAGAGTCAAATCATAATCATTATATTTCCATAAGGATCATAAGCTGGTACAATCATCACATGTTTATATCGAGGGGGAATACCTAGACACTAGGCCTGCTTAAAACATAAGTTAATACGCTTAACTATTAAGATGAATCTAGATAACTATGTGGGATAACTGATTGGTGATGGGACATGAGTGACTTGTGTGTGGTCATGAAACAAATTATGCAAATCATATCTTGAAAACTTTGGCCCAAGTAGTGTAATTGTTGAATACATTGTCATATCACCCGAGTTCCTAGTTAAGAGTGTGTGATGTAGGATGAATTTTAGTAATCTGATTTTTAGGTAGACACTCAGGAATTACATCAGTTCACAAACCTAACTAAATAGGTTAACCACTTGCATACAAGTTATGCATACTCAAAAAGAGTAAGTTAAAGGGGATCGGGTAGATCTAAATGACCTTTACAACTGCACATGGTTTTGGAATGTTATCGAATGGATTGTAAACTAGATCACTTGTTGCATTTTATTATTTTATTATAAAATCATTAAAGGAATGTAATGGGGATAAGGGAGTTTTTTTATAGAAAAAATTCCCTTAATTTTGAAGTTAAATAACATTAGGTGTTACAATCATGTCATATTCTCTTCGATCACTTGCACATCACTTATTCTATTAGATCTATCTCTATTAAGAAGACTATGGTTGATCCATCATTTCACGTAAGCACATGTTCTGTTGCACTTCTTGTCACTATTTTAAGCTATGAAAACTACAAGTAATGAAATATAAACAAACAACAATGCAAACCTTCTAGTAACCTTGTAATGCAAACCTCAATAGCTTTTAAAGTTGTATAACCTTGCAAAGTGATTGATTTTTGATGCTCTTGAATGACCTCCAGAATGGTTTGATCAATGCTATGAGAAAAAGATTTTTGTCTTGGATTATTGCTTCCAAAGTAGCAGAAGTTGAAATGCAATTTGACAAATGTTTGGTGCTTGAATCCAAGAGTATTTGCAAGAGCATAGGCCTGCATTTTATAGAGGCGTGAGTATTTGGAATATGGTTGAAATGGGTTGAATGCACATGCTAAAAAATGCATTGGAAGAGGTTGCAGCAATTTCGGCGCATTTAGGGCGATAAATGAATTAATTACAAAAGTTGCATCCGGAAAGGTGGTTGTACGTGTAATTAAATTTCTCCCACCTTTCTAGGATTCTAGAAGTATAGTCAACTAGGATGATGATGTGGAGTCCAAGTTTTTATTGATTGAGTGGTAGTTAAGTAGGATGTGCACACTTAATTAATTAATTAATAATTTAATTAATAAATGATAATTAACTTAGCTTAATGGGTACTATAGTACATGGGATTTTTAATTAATCCAAAGGGTGCAATGTGTATGAATTAACAAATTTAATCAATTAATCAAAAATGGGTGAATAATAGGGTGCATTAGGATAGCACTAGGAACAGGTGAGTAATTTTGGGGTGTCTACATTTTCCCATATTTAAAGTGCTATTACAAAGAAATAGTGCTTTAAAGATAGTAAACGCATACAAATCAACGAGAAGAAAATTGTGAAGTATTAGGATGCCTCGACAAACAATGAAGCATTAGGATGCTCCAACAAGCAATGAAGCATTAGGATTCTCCAAGTGGGTATGATGGTAGAGAAATTCCCCCTCAAGTGGGTGGATGATGTAGCGGGAAGGAAAACAAGAGATTAAAACATGGATGGGAAAGGACTGTGCTCGTAGCATGAGATTCATTTGGAAAATAATTTTAAATAAAACTTGTTTTTGTGATTACACAATAGAGTTATCTCCATGATTATAAAATAATCGGGATGGTTAACCTAGATGCGCATAAACAAACACACACAAAAAGAAAAGATAAAAATGAAAAATAAAACCAATAAACAGAGTATGTGCGAGGCATCGGGTTATAAAGTAACCAAGATGTAATCATACTACTTACAAGTGGTCTAGAAAGTAAACATCAACAACACAACACAAAATCAAAAAAAAAGAATACAATTAGCTATTCCCTAATGCATGCCACAATGATGATTAAGTAGATGAAAATGCTCCAAAAGAGGGAATAGGATCAAACTAGAAGAGTGGAGTGATACTTAGATACTCTAAAAGATACTCTTTAGGACCCATTTTGTAAATGATCAAAAATAAATTTCCCAGGACAAAGTTATATCATGAAGGAAAAATAATTATGTGACTTGCCCCAAGAAGAGTTAGCATATCATGCAAAGGGAAGAAAGTGATAGTTGTAAGATCGAAATGATCACTAGGGTAATAGATAAAGGTATGATGTTTATCAATATTGTATTGAAATGTTGAAATATTCACTTCAAGGGTTTTCCAATTGTAGGATTTCTATGATAAGTGAATGTTTGTTCGAAAATTTTGTAAATTTTTTTTATTTTTTTGGATTTTGCAATATTTAAATTTTTATTTTGGGTTTTGAAATATTTGAATTTTTTTATCTTGATTTTTACAATTTTTGAAAAGTTTAAAATACAAATGCAAACAAAAATGAAGACATTCCATGGCTTAAATAAACCAGGAGGAAAACAAAACACGTGCAAGTAATAAGAAACATGAAACAAACAATGCAAATGAACCCAATATGAATAGGAAGGAGCGCACCAAATTTATTTGTGAACTATGATGTAAATAAATTTTCCTGAAATTGGTCTACAAAAAGGTCCAAAAAAGTATTAAAAAATAGCAAAGCGAAAGAAGCAAAAGCATCATCACAATGTTGACAAACTGCAACAATACAACACAACATGTAAAAAGGACATCTAATGACACTCTAAATGTGTTCCACATTGAAGAAATAAAATGATTTTCATTCCCTCAAGAAATCTCTTAGAACATAAGAGGATTGAATCGGGGCCGAAGAGTGGAGTGATACTTACATACTCCAAAAGATACTCTTGTTGGAACCCGTTGAAGTTTGATCTATAATTGGATTAAAATGTAAAATCCAAGTGTGCCCCAAAAAATGTTATATTGCAAAAGGGTAAAGATTGCCTTGAGCATAGATATACACCACGGCAAAGAAAAATGAGCATGATCTTGAGCGATCATGAGGAGAGTCATCAAAAGGAAAAATTGTTGAACTATGTTATCCGTTGCTTTGAAAGTGTGGGCAAACATTATTTAAATGTTTTGATTGTGACAATTTTAAACTATTTTTTTGGTGTATTTTTAAAAAAAATTATATTGCTTTTGTATTTTTTGAACAATTTTATAGTGTTTTGTAGTTTTGAGAAACATTTTAAAAATGTTTTTGTAATTGTACAACTTGGTAAAAATGGTGCATTGCTTGAAAGAAGGTGAAAATAATTAGAACCATTCCATTCTATTGGCATAAATATATATGATAAAATTATAGGATGTTCCACTCTGCTCGTGTCTCCATGCTGACTAGGAAGATGCGAGGAATTATCACCGAGAGCAAGAAGGACATGAAAATGAGGTGAATAGTGAATTAAAAGTGAAGATAATGGATGTGATGACACTGAGGTGTAACAATGATCCATGTAAGAAAAATTTAACTCATCTCCGAGTCAAGATTATCTAACCGATTATAAGATGATTCCAATTTATAGGTTTTGACTTGACTTAGATCCATTGATGGCCTACGATTGGAGAAATCCGGGTGAAGGAATTGTTGTCTCTCTTTAACATAAGAAGTTAAATTAATTTTGAGGATGTTATTTGATTGAGATTCCACAAAATTTGTGTTTGTTAATTTTTTTATTTGTGAAGGACCCCTATATGTTTCCCCATGCCATTAAGAAAAGACAATGGATCAACACAGAAGACAAAATGTAAGGGCTTATCACCAAAGACTTGGAAGGATGAAAGGTGTAATGATTTTATAGTTTTTATATTTTTAGATTGATTTAATTTTCCTTGTATGTTGATAGTGTGCTTGTTGGGAAGGAACATTCTACCCCCAAGTCTCAACCTCATGTGACTAGTAGGATGTAAGGGTTTAACACCGTAGATTGAGATGGGCGGTCAAAAGGATTGGTTAAAGAATTTTAGTGCTTTCGATTAAAGAGATATCTTATTTAAAAGGAGTTGCCATCAGTAAGCTTCGAGACAAAATTGTAGGTGAAAAGTATCGGGTACAAATAATTTCTACAAAAATATAGTCTTTATTAATCATTCTAAAATTTTACAATCTATGGAGGGCTATTATATAGCCATTGGAATATAAAAACCACCCTACAAACCAATAAGTCACACAACCAAATAACTCGTTAATAGTTTTATGGGTATAAAAAAACTCTATGAATAACATATTGTTGAAACAAAATATCATAATAATATAACAAACCTATATTATTAATAATGAGTTATAGTATCACTCATATTAATAATATTACAATATACACACATATTTAAATAATGTGAGCACTAACAAATATGAATTCCTAACATTCCCCTCTTAGTTTGAACATGGGATAAAAACAAATCACACTTCTTCTATAGCTTGTCGCCCGTGCATACTCATAATCTTGGCTCTTTGATAGTTTTACAAAGGCTGACCAACAACCTTGGTATGAACCCATGTTCACTATACGAGCTCTTATTTGAGAAAAATGGATCCTGTCGGAAAAAAGGAACCCTTGTTCTAGGTATGAGCCCCTGCTCATCCTCTTCAAGAAACATGATGTTGTTTTTTCCTCTATGCTTTCATCTTTCCACAATATCTTCACATTGAGGAATTAACATAGGAAAAACTTCTCACTTTATTACAACAAGAACATATTAAAAACTAAATAAAAATAGGTACATTGTAATTGAAAATACTCATTAAAACAAAATTCCACAACATCATTTTGTGGCCCCATCATTTAATGGGGTGGCAAGAAGACGGTGTTTATCTTCCATCCTTTTATGCTTCCATCCTCTAGTGTACGTGTTCTTAACTAAGTTGGCTTTGACTTGGATGCTCAATAGTTTCCACATTGGATTTATTTTGTCTCCCCCACAATGTGAAACACGGTATTTTACGGATGTCGGGTAACACCGAAAATGCGTTTGTAAGACAATTTTTTTTTTTAAAAATTACAGACTTTTTACAATGACACAATATTTTGATGACAACTCACAACTTTGAAAATGACACTTTTGACTCGAACAAGAGGACTTGACTCAAAATGACTTTGACAATGACAATACCATTAAAAAAATTGACTCTTTTATATGACCTTAATTCTTTTAATACTTGACAACAACGATGATGACTCTATTACACAAAAATGATTTTTTTGAACAAAGAAAAGACTATTTTAGAAACTGGAGGATAATAGGTGATAATAGGTTATATTTGACTCTTATTTTTAATACCATTTAATAACAATACAAAACACTAGACAAGATGACACGATAAAGACCATTTAATAACAATACAAAACATGAGATTTTGCATGCTGAGTAGAGAAGAGATACATATCTCATAAATCCGAACGCCACATTGACAATTCACATGCCCATGAACAATCACTGATATAGTAATCAATTTAGATGTGGATAGATCTGCAGTCACCACAAATACTTGAGGCTAAATCATTTCGATTAATGCAGAAACTTGACCGCTGGATTGATCTTGGATACTTCCAATATCTCCTATATAAAATTCCTTTATAGGTGATTGGAATTAAAAACCATGTCATTCAAGAGACCAAAAGTGGTTTTGAAACAAATATGCTAGTAGAATTGTGATCCATTTTGAATCGATGTAATATGGGGATCAAGCAATTCAACTACTGTATATATATCTAACGGCTTGCCAATTCAGTTCTCCCAAAGGTCTGCATACAAGCACATGGAATTTTTCACCTAATAGATGGATCTACTATATGCACAAAGTTTATTTTAAGGAATCTCATTATATGTTGATGTATGCACCATAAACTATATACTTCACGCGGTCAACAATAATATGAGTCACGCCATGTTTGCATGCAACATGAAGATAAATACATTGAAAGAAGCCACGATTCACTTGTCCAGGTCGATCTCAAAGCAAAAAATGTACAAAATACAGAGAATGCACAGACACAACTCTCTGATACACTTGAATGGAAGGGGAAAAAACTACAATAGCTACCAGAACAGATCATGATTGTATAATTACATGATCTAATCATAGGTGACTTCTCATTCTAATTGATTTAGAAATCATCTGTTGAGAAATTCAGGATCGGGCTCAATGTAGAATCCTTATTTAACACACATTAACATGGGGTGACGCCAAGATTAATTCCTCAAGGAAATTTGAGACAACAATTTTTATTTATTGATTTAGATTAATTTGCATGTGGCTCGGGCGGAGTCAACATACCTAATGTTTTTATACATATTTGTTTTAATAATTGCTTGTCTAATGTTTCGTTTAGAATCCCTCGCATCTGGTTGGTTGAGCTTTCTGCCCTCATTGCCGAATTTTATTGTAAGCGCGGTAGATACGACCTGTTTCTGTAAAGTTTCGTTTGGTGGAGGCATTAACTGTTTTTTTGGCATTGGTTGCTGCAGCGGCCGCTGCTGTTGCGCCCACGTAGCTTCCTCCATGCAGCAGCAAGGCAGTGGTCGAACACAAAAGGGTTTTCCCTTCCTGCTTTGTCGCTTAATCTGCCATGCCTGGTATTGGAGTATATTCAGTAACCTGCACATTGCTCTTGCTGTTGATGGGTAACTTCATTTACTGAAAGTTTTTACTTGTAAGCTCATATAGTGGTCTCCTTTAATCATTTGAGATGTTTCCTTTTCATTTCTCTGTTTTTCTGATATGTCATTTTTGTGACCTTGCCACCATTGACGGGTATTTGTGCTCTGTTGGGTTTTGCCTTTCGAACTGGAAAAATATTTTTGATTCGAGCTTAAAGTGTTAACCTGTATGGCGAGTTACAAAGTATTTTCCCATTCATGGGTGTTTTTTTTATTACAGTTCATGTGCATTAGATATGCTTCTACATTTTGGCTGTAAATGCACATTCTGCCTGCTACAGACAATCTCTGTGAAGATTTACATATCTTTAATTATTGCAGACCTGTATTTTCATGAGCATGGTTTGACAAACAAAGACAGTCCTAGTTGACAATGCTTACCTATAATTTCATACTTGACTTATGTAGCCCTCGTTTTAGAGACATCTCTTTATTTTGAAGAATGCATTTGTGAAAGTTCTACTCTACAGGTGACATCGAATAAACTAAATTTTGCATAGCTGTAGCATTTTTTTGTCTATTCGTGCATTTGAGAGATAGCTTGTTGTTCTCTGCATACTTGTAGCATTTTTCCTGTAATGCGTGAAGGTCTATAATGATTGAAGATATGTAGATCTTCAGAGGCGTTGTGTGGAACAAGGTATGAACATCCATCAAAGCATAATGGAAAGCGGTTTTTTGTCAGATGTAGCAGTTGCTAATGCGTTAGTCCTGAAAGAAATGTTGCCAGCATCCTTCCAGCCTGTGCCAAAATAGGAGCTTTAGAGCAGGCTATGGATATTCATCAATGCTTAATTGAATGTGGGTATTTTCCAGATGTTATAGTTGAGAATGCCCTGATAGATGTGTGCAAAATGTGGATGTACACACAAGGCACGACAACTGTTTGACAAAATGGCTCAAAGAGATGTGGTATCATGGAATGCAATGATTGCAGGCTATGTGCAAAATGGGCTTGTTGAAAAGGCATTGGAAGCTTTTAAGCAAATGCAGTTGTCAGAAATAAATCCAGACTCCACAACCTTTGCTAGTGTCCTCCCAGCCTGTGCTAAAATGGAAACTTTAGAACAGGGTATGGATATCCATCAAAGCATAATCGGAAGTGGGTTTTTATCAGATGTTGTAATTGCAAGTGCCCTGGTAGATATGTATGCAAAATGTGGAAGCATACACAAGGCATGCCGACTGTTTGACAAAATGCCTCAGAAATATGTGTTCTCATGGACTGCAATTATCACAGGATATGCACAAAATGGCTTTTGCAATGCTGGTTATCTTGAGGAAACTCTAAATTTTATCATCAAAAAGAGAATATGTGATTTTGGAAGGGTCAAGCCCTCAGCGGCGGGCTGCAACAAATCCATTTTGGCCATATCCTGCAATAATTACTGTCCACAATCCCACATTTTTTTGAGGTATTCTGTCGAACAGTTCATGTGCCTTGTCTACGATTTCACATTTTCCAAATATGTCTATGCTTTGATACATGCCCATATCCTGTTCCAGAATTCCGATTTTGACATAGGCTGGAAGTATGTTGGCAAATGTAAACTGGTCGGGTTGAAGCCCTGTTTGTACCAATAGCATGCAGCTGCTGCCCAGTTTTTTGATTTCTTAATTGCTAAATATTCTCATAGTTGGTTCTAAAACCGTGTGCATCCCCTGGTGTTAGTAGAGCTGTTTAACTTTCAACGCTGTGAGATGTTTACCTACCAAAAAATATAAGGTTACCTCATGGTTCCTAGATGTTTTTCAAGGTATTCTGCTTTATACCACCTGTCTTATAACCATCTTTTCGAATAAATAGAGATGCACTCTTTGTGGCTCGGTGATCACGTACATCATACCCAACAATCTCATTGAGCAGGTAAACTGCATCTGTTATGGTTCTACAAATGGGTCTGCATCAACAAATACAAAATGGGTATTTTAATTGTTCCTTTAACTAAATGAAGAGAATGAGAGATAAATTCTATCTCATGTTAACAGCTGCGGGAACCTAAAAGTCTCTCCCTAAGTTTTATACGAGTCGTAGGATCAAATTTTCCTACACCGTGGATTTGTAGAAAACCCTAAGCTTCTTTTAAGACTTTCTTCACAAATAATTTTATTTGTTCTCTTACTCATTTACCTAAAAAATCCCGCAGATAATTGTAGAGTGCTAATGGAGGCCATTTTTTCTTCTTCTTATTCTCCTTACTTTTGTGCAGGTCACCCATTCAATGGGAATTTCTATTATATATATTTTTTCTATTTAAATATATTAGTTTAGACTATAAAACTTGCTTAGCCAGGCAGTGGCAATAATTAAAAAATGTTGCAGAGTTACCCCACAGTGTCTTGGTTGTGTGAGATTGGAATGACTCCAGCCCTGCTTGTGAGCCCAACAGTAGGTCTTATTCCCACAACACAGTTAGAACTAGATGGGCAGAGAATTGAGCCATCTGTTCCTGTGGCTAATGACACTGCTGCCATGTTTGCTGACACTCCCACAGCTGATCCAGTGCTTGATCCACATGGATCAGCTGTCAAAACATATGAGTTCTGCACAGTTAAATTTCCATAAAGACATAGAAGATGCCCATTCACTTAAACTAGCTTTTCCCATGAACCCTCCAGATTTTAACCTCTCCATATCTGCATTTTGAGCCAGAAGGAGAGCATCAGGATTCACTTCAATCACAGCATGGAGTTGTGGATTAAGTTTTTCAATCGTGTGGAGATAGAACTGCTTGCAGTTTCAGTATTTTCATGTTTCTTAGTATTTCAGCTGTAGCTTTCATTCTTTCATCTTTGGATTCCATGATCTTAGACTAAAATTCTTTTTGTCCTCTTGTAACTGAAATGTTTCCCACTATCACAGCAATTGTGGCTGCAAATCCTATTAGTGATGCCAGGCCTACATTTTTATAAAGAATATATAGTTGATTAATTCCCCACTGGTGTGACTTTGCTGGCTTGCATTAATAGATGCAGCCCTTTCCTATAAATGTATGCTGTAAGTTCTGCTCTCAACGACGCCTCCTGCAAATAAATTGTAAATCTCCAAATTAACCTCTAGTGGTCATTTATGATTCCTTTATACATAGAAATAATAATTGTCTTTCGTTTGCTTTAAAGATTTTGTGAAACATTTGTTATTTTTATGGATCTGTTTGGGATTTTAGACACGATAATATTCATAAACCTTCCGTTGTCTTTTACTTCCCGACATGTCATGAAATACGTCTTGCATCAATGCATAGTTTGAAACCATTGGGATAAGAAAAAGAAAAATTACACGAAACAAGCGTATGCTTCTAAGAACCCTTTCTAGGAGTTTAAGTATGCTTTTTAATGCAAATAACTATTTGGAACAGTTAACATTCAGTGAAGGCTGAAAATAGTACTGATTCAGTGATGCAAGTGCTGTAGTAAACATCTATACAAAATGTGGAAGAATACCTAATGCACATGGACGTCAAGCATTTTATGAAACAGTTCATATGCCTTGTCTATGCTTCCACATTTTGCATACATGTCTGCCAGGCACTTGCACATACATCAGTGAAAATTTGTGTATTCATTATGCTTTGCTGCACGTTATGAATATAATATATTTCTTGAAGCTGAATTTCTCGAGACAATTGGTTAAATCCTTTAAAACTATCCAATAAAAATTTGTATCTCTTACACATTTAAGATTCTGCATTCAAAACTATTAGCATTATATTTTGCAGGAAATTTCTACTATCAAGAGGCTTCCATTTGGCAAAAAAAATCATAATATTTTTTTGAGCTTGATGATGCAAAATTCCTGCCTTCTTTTCTAGTGTCTGCTCAAAGTACCCGACCAGAAAAGCCCACACCTTGCATTTTGAGGTTCAAGCTCAATTTCTTCCCTTTTGGTTGACATTATTTTCTTATTTACTGTGTCATATTCAGGTACAATCATCGAAACATTTGCGGTTGCTATTACATTCACATTGGCAATCAGATCATAAGAATCGCCTGATCTTAAAGGTTAGTAGTTTTGCAATTTGCTACACACCTGTATATGCTTTTCCACAACAATTTGTAGTAAGCACAATTATCAATCTGATACTTTCTCCGTTATTTAATAAAGCTATTACGCCGGCCAATCGTTCTTTACCCAACATACAAATCCAATTGTTGGTTTTCAGTTTCTAATACACACAACAAAAAAAACAGTGAATGCTAATATCCTAAAAGCATATGGAAAAGCATATGCAGGTGTATAGAAAATTGCAAAACTACTAACCTTTAAGATGAGGCAATTCTTATGGCCTGATTGCCAATGTTAATGTAACAGCAACTGAACGTTTTGAAGATGGTACCTGAATATGACACAGCAAATAAGAAAATGACATTAACCTATTGGTACATTAACAATAACGCGTAAAATGTACACCATGAATAGAAAACTATCTATATTTTAAAACAATTGAGGCAGATGTCAGTTTTCCCACGCCGTGTGTTATAGGCTATTTCTATATCTAGAACAATGGTTTACTTGATATTATTAGTACCTGCCGCGCAGGATACTAATGTTTTCGCATGTTGCTATTAGTTTGTTTTGGTGTGCAGTTCAATATTCATATCCTAATGTTTTGGTAAAAATTTACTTAACTATTGCTAGCGGAAGGTAAATTTTCGAATTCCCTCGTCGATGATTGGTTGATTCCTGTTCCCTCATTGTGCGATTCCCTCCACCGTCTAAACTCAATAAGCAATACGTTTATATGTATACATTGTAAACACATTCTGCTTAATACGCATGGAATGACAGACTTCTACATTTCTAGGTGTTTGTAATTGGCTTTTATATATACATTGTAAACACATTCTGCTTAATATGCATGGAATGAAAGACTTCTACATTTCTAAGTGCTTATAATTGACCTTGTTGCATCTTCAAATTACCTACGCCTAATTCTGCATAGTAATTTTTATCAGTACCTGTTGTTGTTTATATTATTTCAGTTTCCTCTTGCAAATGACAGAAATAGACCAATGCATTTCACATGCATTTTAATATAAGCTGTTCAATATAAAAAACTAGCTATATTGTTGTTTGTATGACTTCAGTTTCCAGTTGCAACTATCCAAATTTCCTAAGGAATATCAAAGATTGGAACAAATATGAGCTACTACTTAGACCAAACTTCAGATTGATAATTCATAAACAGAGGGCACTGTAGGAAGACTCTCCGAGTCATGTTGGTTAGCAAGAAGAGCTGGAAATAAGGCCAATCTCTAACCATCACGTTAACCTCCCACTTTTGCTTCGATATCTTCCATTCACATTTCTCAATAATCCGACAGACCTGTCAGATGGCAGATAAGAGCATGGCACATAACATGGCACAGGTTTTTCAGTTTATTTACCATTGTTTGTATTTCATCTACAGTAGTTATTTATTTAAATGCTTGTGCAAAACGTTTTCAACTTCATTCATTGTTTAATTGATCTAAGGTGTGTACACATATACATGCCTTGAGGAAAAGGCCGATATTTTTTATTTTCCTTTTCTAATCTGAACCCAAAAAATGGAATCAAAGTGACAACGTGAGCATTTTAAAGTAATAGTGGCATATGATTATCTTGGATTTATGTGAATGAAGAATAACAAAGTTGATGAGTGCCGGATTGCCTCTGATTGCTTTTCCCATGCACTTGGATCAGGGATTGAATGCCCAATTGATTGTCCATGAATTACAGGTGGAGATCATGCATAGATCCAACTGTCCACAACACAGAGAAACAAATGTCAGCTAAAACAATGAAGGAAAACAACTACCAATGAAAAGTACAGAAAATAAATCATTAGCCAAAGCAAACTATAGTCTACGTAAGCCATCATTAGATGCTTCCTTTTCATTTCTTTGTTTTTCTGATCTATTTTTTTTGTGATACCCATTCAAGTCATGTGCATTGCGTATGCTTCCACATTTTGTATAGATGTCTACTAGGGTACTTGCAACTACATCTAACAAACCATTATGCTTTGATGACTGTAAATGCACATTCTGTCTGCTACAGACAACCCCTCTGAAGATTTACATATCTTCAATTATTGCAGACCTAATCAGTTTACATTTTCCAACATACTCCTAGCCTGTGCCAAAATGAGACCTTTGGAACAGGGTATGGATATCCATCAAAGCATAAAGGATAGACGAATTTTGTCAGATGTGGTTGCAAATGTCCTGGTAGACATGTATGCAAAATGTGGAACCGTAGACAAGGCACGTGAACTGTTTGACAGAATGCCTCAAAAAATGTGGTATCGTCGACAGTTATGATTGCTTACAAGTAAAAACTTTGAGTAAATGAAGTTACCCATCAACAGCAAGAGCAAATAGGTCGCTTTACTCTATTTTTGCACTTGTTATTTTATGCCATTATATTGGTAAATGAGGTCATTGTTTACTGTATGGTTTCTGTTTCAATGGCTTTCATTTTTCACTGCCGTAACTTTCCACTGTTGACTAGATTTGGCATTGCTATTTGATATATTTCCATTCCATTTGCAATACAAATGAAAGCCAACTTCTAATAGTATTTCACGTCCGCAGCATTCACCCCTTTTTGCAGAAAGCAGCTATGCATCAAGCCATAGCTCAAGCTCCATCATTTTAAGGTAAATTGCACACCAATACAAATGAAAGCCAACTTCTAATAGTATTTCATGCACATTTCTAGATCCAAAATGAACAATCAAATTTCGACAATTGTAATAGCATACATTAGTTTAAAACAGAACTCAATAAGCAATACGTTTATATGTATACATTGTAAACACATTCTGCTTAATACGCATGGAATGACAGACTTCTACATTTCTAGGTGTTTGTAATTGGCTTTTATATATACATTGTAAACACATTCTGCTTATAATTGACCTTGTTGCATCTTCAAATTACCTACGCCTAATTCTGCATAGTAATTTTTATCAGTACCTGTTGTTGTTTATATTATTTCAGTTTCCTCTTGCAAATGACAGAAATAGACCAATGCATTTCACATGCATTTTAATATAAGCTGTTCGTCTTGTTGGTTAGCAAGAAGAGCTGGAAATAAGGCCAATCTCTAACCATCACGTTAACCTCCCACTTTTGCTTCCATATCTTCCATTCACATTTCTCAATAATCCGACAGAGCTGTCAGATGGCAGATAAGAGCATAGCACATAACATGGCACAGGTTTTTCAGTTTATTTACCATTGTTTGTATTTCATCTACAGTAGTTATTTATTTAAATGCTTGTGCAAAACGTTTTCAACTTCATTCATTGTTTAATTGATCTAAGGTGTGTACACATATCTGTCTGCTTCATTTTACTTCAACCAATAGGAGCCAGCACTTAAAATTCAAAATGAGGTATAACATCAGGAGCCTCCAACAAGGCTAGAAATGTTATAAAACTTTAATCTTTCCGAGTCATCCAGAGATTTTCAGTGAAATGATAAGTTCCCCTGCTGGCATGCATGCCTACTTGGCAGAGCGTATCATTTTCCCTCTACAAATAATATTTTGCTGGTTTTAGCGCTTACCTTGAAACATTTGGTAAATAACCAAATTATACCTAACACCAGCTGTGTCAAATGCCTTAATTTGCCGATACCATCATTACAAGGTAAAGGCATTCGAAGTTAAAAACAAATTGTACTGCCTTCAAGGAAAAGGCCGATATTTTTTATTTTCCTTTTCTAATCTGAACCCAAAAAATGGAATCAAAGTGACAACGTGAGCATTTTAAAGTAATAGTGGCATATGATTATCTTGGATTTATGTCAATGATTTCCCATGCACTTGCATCAGGGATTGAATGCCCAATTGATTGTCCATGAATTACAGGTGGAGATCATGCATAGATCCAACTGCCCACAACACAGAGAAACAAATGTCAGCTAAAACAATGAAGGAAAACAACTACCAATGAAAAGCACAGAAAATAAATCATTAGCCAAAGCAAACTATAGTCTACGTAAGCCATCATTAGATGCTTCCTTTTCATTTCTTTGTTTTTCTGATCTATTTTTTTTGTGATACCCATTCAAGTCATGTGCATTGCGTATGCTTCCACATTTTGTATAGATGTCTACTAGGGTACTTTATGACTACATCTAACAAACCATTATGCTTTGATGATTTGTAAATGCACATTCATGTCTCACATGACAACCCCTCTCGAAGATTTACATATCTTCATTATTATGCAGAACCTAATCGTTTACATTTTCCAACATACTCCCAGCCTGTGCCAAAATGAGACCTTTGGAACAGGATATGGATATCCATCAAAGCATAAAGGATAGACGAATTTTGTCAGATGTGGTTGCAAATGTCGTGAACTGTTCGACAGAATGCCTCAAAAAATGTGGTATCGTCGACAGTTATGATTGCTTACAAGTAAAAACTTTGAGTAAATGAAGTTACCCATCAACAGCAAGAGCATTGCTATTTGATATATTTCCACCCCTTGGAGCTGTGGCTTTAACCAAAGCCTTTGTGTGACTTCTTTGCAACTCAGCAGATTTTCTTTTCTTCAGTTATGCTCTTCAATTAATGCATTTGTCAAAGTTATGCTCTTCGAATATTGTGAAAAACATCAAACATTCAATATCTCTGAAATTCCGCCTGTGGAACAGTGGGTTTGGTTTCTGCTGTTTATATTCAGTAACCTGCACATTGCTTTTACTGTTGATGGGTAACTTCAACTCAAGTGCAACTACATCGCACATTATGCTTTTACTGTAAATGCATGTTGATGGGTAACTTCATTTACTCAAATTGCAACTACATCTAACAAACCATTATGCTATTGATAGGTCACTCGATACCGGAATGCGTGTAAAAATAATTGCAACAAAATATAGTCTTATATTAATCAATTGCTGCAATTGTACCATTTGTGGAGGGCTATTATATAGCCATTGGGAACAGAAAATAACTCCTCAAACTAGGAAGTCATATGATTAAAATATCTTCCAATATATGGAATGCTTAACAATATTTGTACACACTTTGTTGTTATAGGTTGGCAAACAATGCTTTAATATAGAGTTTAGTTCCTTTTTTATGCTTTTTAATTTTTCTAAATGTTTGACGATGAAGATTTGAAATGGACTCATCAAGGAAGGAGTATATTTTTAGTGAAGTTGAAGGGTCTTGAAATGTGAGACTTGTGCAGATGAAATCCAAGTCAAGAGGGGGAATTGAAAGATTCAATAAGTCCTGAAATATGAGACTTGGATGGACATGAGCCAAGTCAAAGGAGTGAATCGGCAAATTTGATAAGTCTGTAATATGAGACTTGGGTGGATAGGATCCAAGTCAAAGGATTGAATCAAAGGATTCAATAACCGATTAGAGAATTCTTCGATAAGATTGAGAAACATATACGATTTTAAAAGAGGATTTTCTATTAGGGAATATGTTGAGGTACATTATACCTAGGTTTCTTATAAGTCATAGAGAGGAGATATTCAATGTTACTCCTTCTAGGTTGTGAATTAGTTGATTGGACAAAATATTTGAAATTAGATCTTGAAATGGTGTATAAGGATATTCACAGGTATACGAGATGTTGAGCAGTTGTACGCATGCAGATGTCTTGATAAGTAAGAGTCTTCATTGATGAATTAGTTGCAATATTGATCATGTGAAGTGTAATGGACACAGAAGGTTGTATTATTGCAAGTGTCCAAACTTGTTGTGGTTGTATTTCAACAGCAAGACTAGATATGTTAGGCATAGGAGATGAAATGGGAAGAATGGAATCAAGCTCAATTGTGCTTGATGAATGAACCTCTTTTTCTATGTCAAGGGTGGAAAGAGAGTCTCAAAGAAAATTCAAGCTCTTGTTAGGTGTTAGAAGATTGTTCGAAATAGGTTCAGTGTTTGTTGGGACTATAGGAAGAAAATATGTAGAATAAATGGATTGGTTTGAAGGGGGAGATACTAGACCTGTGTCATGATCTCGTGGAGTGTGAGTATGAATAGAAGTGGCAATAATAGTCACCTCTTCATTGGAAGTTTTGGAATTTTACATGTCATTGGTTATGAGAGCTTCGTTATCAAGCTCTATGGAAATGGTTCTAGCGTCAATTAAGTATTGGACAAAATTAAGAAGATGTGTACAATTATCAGTAGAATCACCATCCATGCAGTGGTATTCACAATATTCATATCTATTGTATGATGTAAGATTAGATTCCCCATTAGAAATGGGTATTCAGTGGATATTTGATCATGTTATCCTTTACTAATTGTTGAAAGGTACTTGATAGAATCTCTCTGAGAGGTGTAAATTGACGTTCAATGGTGTGTGGAGTAATGTCGTCAATACATGATATTATGGATTTATAATCAACATTGTTTGAGGATTCCCCATGTTTGTGAGATTTTCCTTTGTATCATGGTTAGGTAGTAGGTCTCCACCACCATGTCTCCATTGTCAATGAGGTCTTGGATGTAATTGTGAAGTTATTTTCATTTATCTGTTTGATGACCATCTATGCGATGAAAATCACAATATGTGTTAGGTCTATACCAACATGGCTTAGGTTCACCTTCAGGGAAGGGTTGTGTGATAGGGTAAGTGACCATATTAGCACTTGTTAGTTGTTTTAAGATGCTTGAAAGAGATTCCCCAAATCGTATATTGTCTTCGATTGTAATCACGAGGAGGAGGAAAAGTTTCTCTTTTTGGAATGGTGATAGATGGTTTAGACTTAATCTATTTTAATGGATTATTATGTAAGTTTTACACATTGTGATTATTTGTGACACCATTATTGATAATAATACGGTTTTGATTTATGTACCGATATTTATCATAAGAAATGATAGGTTTATTGTTATTGTTGTGACAATTATGATTGTGCCCATTGTCTTTGTAATGAGGCTTGATCAAGCCTTTAGAAATGAGGGATTTTTTGATTTGAGTTCCCTTTTCGATAACTTCCTCAAAGTTGTTGAGGTAGTGCATCTGCATGTGAAAGGATAACTCGTCATTAAGGTTAGGGATAAAGATGCTAACCATATGTTTTTAGGGAGTGAACATGGGAATTGACTTGCGATTCCTCACCATCGTTGTAAGAATTGTGCAAAGCTCTCATTTTTTCATTTTTTGGCATTACACAAATCCATCATGGTTATTTCATAATCAAGGTTGAAAGAGAAGTGTTTGATGAACTTCTTTGAAAGGTCCGCAAGGTAGAGATAGATCCCTTTGGAAGGTGTAAGAACTAGTCCAAAGCTTGTCCACCTAGACTCTTAGGAAAGAGGCACAAGAGAAAGATATCGTTATAAGCCACCTCTTGACATGCCATGAAAAATTCCTTGACATGCTCTCTAGGATCAATTTTCCCTTGTATTTGTAAAATTTGGGCATCTCAAAAGAGCATGGGAAGGGTATGCATAATATTTACATGTCGAAATCGTATGGACATAATTCATCAAAGTTGAACTATTTACATTGTTTTACATGCCTAAACTAGCATTCTTCATCATTTTCTACTCTTGAGAAAATGGTGAATCGATTTAATGGGATGAATTGTAATTTATCATTTTTCTGTTTGTTGTTCTTGTTTTTAGTCCGAAAATAATATTTAGAGGCGTCGTCACTTTTCTTCATGTGTTTGATACCTTTCGGTATTGTTGTTAGTGACTATGGAGGATAGGTGAGCCAATTTTTTTGTCATTGCATTGATTTGATCAAGCAAGTTTTGATTTGGATTACAAGAAAAAGCATTAAAATTTCCTTTATCATCGGTGTTTGTTTTACTTGGTCCTTCATCATGATGTTTGTTTGACTCGGGTGATGGACCTCTTAGGGATTTATTTTTTCCCTTTAAGGATTTTAATGCATCCTCATCAAATTCCAAGGGAAATATTTCTCCCATTGTAAGGAGACGAAGAAGGAATTGGTCCTTGTTTTGTCATAAAGTAGTGTAGATAGAAATATTTTGAATTTGGTCTTCGTCCTCTTCATCCAAGCTGATATGGAAAGGATTTTTTCCTCCCATCAAAAATAAATTTACTCATAATGTTGTGTTCCCACCATTATTAAAAGAGGGGAAGAACAAGAAGAAGTGTGATAGAAAACTCAACCCTTAGCAAAGTGAATGCTAAGATGGAAGAGGGAAGAAGATGAAAAGATTGACCCTTAGTGAAATGAGTGCTAAGAGGGAAGAAGTGAAAATGGTTAGTGGATTTTTCGTTTCCTAACAAAATGAGAGTTAAGAGGAAAGGGAATAACCAAGGTTAGATGTGCTCCACTCTATAACAAAAATTAATGTTTAAGAGAAAAGAGACTTGATAAGGTGAACATGGACAACTCTTAATCAAAATGAATGATAAGCGTAATGAAGAGATGTGAAAAGGTCAACTCCTAACACTATGAGCGTTAAGAGAAACAATATGTAACAAGATGAATACGATAAACTCTTAACAAAATGTGTGATAAGAGTGATGAAAATAGGGACTTCGTAACATGTATCCTAGTTTTTACCCACAAAATCCCAAGGCACGGCGGCACACCACTCAACACTGGCGAGCGAATACAAGCACGAAAGGGTAAGTGCAGGTCCCTTTTTATGTCATCTTGTTCGAGGAGTTAGCATGATTAAATAGATATTACAAATCCATCACATATAATTAATTATAACAAGGTGCATAAACCATATCTAGATCTTAACCATATGCAAGAACAATTAAACAAGAACCAAGATAAACTTTACCATGCAAGATCCATTCACAGATGTGTCTACAATCAATATCCAACCACAAAGATCCATTATATTAATTTTTGTAAAACATAAAAGCTTCTTACATACATAGCAAAGTCATCATAGTCATGTGCACCCATAAACTCACAACATAACTCTAAAAAACATAGAACTCTCTAAACTATGCAAATAAATACATATTTATAGGGGTGGGGACTTTCCCTTCACTACTCATGAACCTTTCAAAATAGGCCACGTGCTAATAGTAGTTATGCACCTTTACATAATAAATATGAGAGCATGTAAGCTTGCTAATAATAGATCATCTAATAATACAACTGCAGTATAATCTTATTATTAGCTCTAAAACCCGCATGATACTTTATCTTCTACTCATCCAAAATAGCCTTTGCGTGCTCCTAAGTATTCTTCAAAATGTGCATTGTACTCCATGTCCATAATTATCCCCAATCTGCAAAATGGCTAAGTCTTGATTTCAAACCTTCTGGGTGCGCCCTTTTCCATTATAGTTCCATGCACTTTCTCGTACCCTATGCCCGTGTGCCCAATCCTCCTATGCCTTCATACTTAAGTTGTATTACATCAAATCAAAATCACCCCACACTAATTTCATTGCTTCCCCTGGTAATGGGTAATCACAACTTATCTCTCCATGAATAAAGAATAATGAATGAAAGAATAAAGGAATTACTACACCCAAAGAATGAGAAACTATTTGGTGCTTTGTTCTTCTACCGACAGGATCAACTCGGATATTCAATCTTAATCTCTTCAACTCATTCCAATCACTTAGCACTTTATTTGTTTTATCTAGGATGTCTACAACTATGGATTCCATTTCATCAAGAGTCATCTTTTCACCTTCGTTCTGTAAGACCCTGAGAACATTATCCATGCTCAAGACCATTCCCTCCATTATATCCATCCTTTCCATGATGATTTTCCCAATTTCTTTGATTCTTTCCTTGTGCAAGACTCAAGAATATTCAAGCGCATCGCGCTTTACTTCTACCATAAGATAAGTCTCTATGCATGTGTGCGTGTATTTTTTCTTAAGCTAAGTTAGATGAATGAGAACTACCACCTAAATAGTTCTATAACAAAGCTAATTTAAAATCTAAGCACCATCAAGATAAGAGATAAACAAGATCAATACTAAGCATAATGCATTAACTTTGAACTAAGATCAAACTAGCATGCTAAAGTATTCAAAAACTCTACTCTCTAGATTACCAACAAAAGCAAATGGACCTATGTAGATTCCATGGCAATCAAATTGATTGTTTTGATCTCCAAGAACTTAGGAATGGGAGCTCATCAAAGCATGGCTACAAGACCACTTTGATTATTCCCATATGACCCAAGAACTTGGCTAGAAAATGCAAGAAATGAGGCTTAGCTCTTCAAATGGTGAATTTCTCAAGAATAACAAAAGGCTTATAGTGTATTTGCTATATGATTTTATTTTGTCTTCTCAAGGAATTAGGTGTGTGTGTAAAGGTAGGAGGAGGGATCTTTATATAGGCCAATGGATAAAGGTATCTCTACATCCCCTTTGCATGTAGGATAATAGAGATGTTGAGTTAGTTGTGGATAAGGGGGGTTTAGAAAGGGTTGAGTTAACTATAGGAGAGTTTAGCTTGTCCTTTAGTGACTCATGTGGATAAAGGGGGTTTACTAATTCATCAAGATGATTAATTAATAGATGTGAAAGCTTATAAAAGCTTTTTAGAGGAATATTAGCTTGATTTAGACTATAGAAGGATTAAATCAATTAAATAATGATTTATTGGTTTAAATGAAAGGGTGAAGCTAACTAATTAATAATAATTAATTATTCTAGATGGGAGGAAGGATTAATTAATGGAAGGTCGTTAATTAGGGTATTTGTTGAGAAGAAGACTTAATTAATTACTTAGTGTAATTAATTAATGATGATAGAAGATAAGATGAGCATTATTGACGATATGTTGCCAATTTGTGGGAAAGGGGATAATTAGCACAATTTAAGTATTTAAATTGTCCAGGATAAATTATAGGTGTCTACAACGTGCCCAAGTGTTTCATTATTTTTTGCTTGAAGGCCTTCATCTTCTTCTACCATAGTCCTTGTTTTTATTATCACACTCGGTGCCATTTCAACTATAAAGGTGTGTTCTTTTAATTACTTCAAGCTCTGTAACTCAACTCTGCATGCCCTAGCTCAAAACCGCATGCCCCTGCCCAAAATCTAAACCCTAACTATCAATTTTATTCCTCGCACACCTCTGATTTTCTCAAACACTTCTCTAAATGGAGCATAAATCACCCTGGTGCGTAAATTTGACAAATCCAACTAGTTCGTATCTCTTAGTACTCCATAACTATTTTTCTAACTTGCTCGTCAATACCTCACTTGAATGCTCTTGATTGCGTAAAGGTGAAAATGATTTCACAACACCACCTTATATAGATTTTCAAAAAATTTCCACATTTATTGCTCTCTACCTACCACCGTACTTCACATTAACTTGATGTTTCTTCAATTTTTTGTGCTATTATTTTTGCGCCACAGTCATAACCTTCTGACGTGCCTACTACTCCTTGGCCACATACCTCATTTTGTACACCTCCATGTACCGAATTACTTCACCACTGTGCTTTTCACTAAGTAGTTTCCATAGTTACAGCGTACCTCATGTTACACTATGCGTCCATCTATCCATATGTGGTCTTCATTCATGAGAAAATTTTCTCTATCTACACCTTTACTTCAAGCACCTACAAAACTCTCTTTATGTATATCCATATTCATATAACATTCAAGCTTGGTCGAGGAACCTTGTATATACTCCACCCCACACTAAGGGTATGCACGGTCCTCTACACATGAAAACACTTAGACAATAATCAAATTCTAGTGTGCAAGTGTGCTTATTACACAAAACACGAACTAAATTGACAAATCATAACAACTATGAAAGAAACACATATAAAGGGAATGCATTAAGGAAATATAATCTAAGTGGCAATACTACCTTATTACAAACACCAAGAAGACTTATTTATAGTAGGGCTTCAACCTACTCCCGTTGAAATAATTGGAAACCGTGTTCCATCCAACACCTCTAATTGGAAAGTACCGAATCAAGTATATAAGTTATAACATACGGTCCCAACCAATGCACTTTAAGATTTCTAGGGTGGCACAAAAACTTTGAGTCATAAAGAAGAACCATATGTCCAACTTCAAGCTTCTTATCCTTAATATTTCTATCATGTCATGCCTTCTCTTTCCTTTTCTTGCTTTTGAATCCATCGTGCTATAGCGCACCTTTCATCCAACTACATCAGTTTGTCAATGTGCTCTTCAAGTGCTTGCTCATTAGCCAAACCTCCCTGCACACGTAATACGTAAATAAGGTAACATGATTTCCACTAGTAGAACAACCTCCACACCAAACAATAATCGAAAGGATGTGGTCTTACTCTTGTAGGTTATCCTTTATGACCAAAGTACAATAGAGACTTTATCATCCCAGTCCTTTCTCCCAACATCATATTTTTTAGTCAAGGTATGGCTCAATATCTTGTTGAAAGCCTCAAAGTAGTTCCATTTTCCTATGGGTGATAGGGTGTTGTTTTATGGTGTGCAACCATAAATTTTGTAAGCAATATCTTGATGGTCTCATTAAGAAAATGAGTACCCCTATCACTTGTCAAACTCAGTGGGCATCCATACCTATTGATAATATTTTCCCATAGAAACCTTGTTATTGTAGTTGTCATGTAATCCTTTATAGGTGTCACTTCTGCCCACCTTGTAAGATAATTTGTACAAGTTATAAAATAACGTGATCTAGTCATGCTATGACCCGGGTGGGGGAAATAGGACCCACAAAGTCAATTGACCATATTTCAAAAGGTTCTGCACTAGCAATAGAACTTCAAAGCATCTCATCTCTATGCATAGGATTTCCAAGTCACTAACAATGGTCACATACCTTACAATATTCTTTGCAATCCTTATACAATTTTTCCCACCACAAACTAGCCAATAAAATATTGTGTGTAGTGGCATCTCTGGCATAATGTCCACCTGCAATACTGTCATGGGCCTCCTCCATAATAGCTTCGCACTCATGCTCAAGTACACACCGACAAAAAAATTCATCCTATCCTAGTTTGTATAAGTCCCCGCTAATCAACATATAAGGCACGACACATATAGCAAGTTGTTTATTTTCCAAGGCCTTCATTCCTTTAGGCACCACACATGTTTACAAAAATATGGAAATATCTTCTAAGTTAGAGGGTACATGGTTCAATTTGAAAAGTTGTGCATCTAGAATTGTGTCCTCAATGCTCTACACATCCTCACCTATATTAATTCTTGATAAATGATCGGTCCCCAATTACTCTTTTTGGCTTCACCACAATAGTAAATTCAAACTCCTAAAGCAACAATATCCAACGACATATACACCCCTGTAAAATGGGATTTTGCACCAAGTACTTAAAGGCCATGTGTTCTATATAAAAGATGAATGGGGTAGCTAGAAAATACTATCAAAATTTATAGAACGCATAGATTATGGATAGAGCCTCACGCTTTGTATTTGTGTAATTTTGTTCTACTAGAATTAACTACCTGCTTACAAAGAAAATAGGATGATCAACAATCCCTTCTCTAGGATGGGCTAAAACCACACCAATGGCCATGCCAGAGGCATCCACATGCATATGAAAAATTTTATTCCATGAAGGAAAGCATAGAATAGGTGTTATATTAAACATTTCCTTCAATGTATCAAACACACGTTGTTACACCTCACCCCAATATAACTTGCCTTTACCCTTCAATAATTCCTACAAGGGTGTAGTGATCTTAGCATATCCTTTGATAAATTTCCTGTAATATCCGGTGTGCCCCAAGAATCCAGGCACCTCACTCTAGTTAGTAGGTTCCTCTAAGACCAAAATAATAGTAACCTTAGCAAGAACCACTAACAATCCTTCTTTATAGATGATGTGTCCCAAGAAAGTCCCAAAATGTGTGGCAAAAACATACTTCTTAATTTTTATGTAGATGCTCATCTATTGGCACCGCTCAAACATCAGCCTTAAATTATCACAGTGATCTTTCACTAGCCCATACACTGTCCAATCAACCAAGTAAACTTGTAAGAACGCACGGATAAAATCCTAAAATGCTTGAACCACAATGCGTGAAAAGACCTGCAGACGCATTCTTCAATTCAAAGGGCATATTCATGTATGCAAAACTTCCCCAATCAGTGGTGAAATTTTTCTTTTCATGATCTTCTTTAGATATCCTTACCTAATGATATACATAAAAATCATCAATGAAGGAGTACATTTCATGCCCTACAATGCCTTCCAAGATTTCTTGATAAATGGTGTGGGGAAAGGATTAATTACACATGCAACATTTAACTCCCTGTAATCCACACAAATTTTGATTCTTCCATCCTTCTTGATATTGATCACCATAGGGATAACCCACTTTGACTCCTCAATGGGCTCAATGATTCTAGAATTCAACATCTTATCAATTTCTTCTTTCACCTTGACATGCAGGTTAGGATTCATCCTATAAGGCCTCTTCTAACCGGGCACACACCTTCCTTTAGCTTGATTCTCATCTTTCCCAAAGATTCATGTACCCCTTTTAATTCATGATAGCCCCTAGGGAATAAGTCCTGGAAGTCACACAACAGCTCAATTATCTTAGCAACCTCAGAGTCAGACCAATAATCTCTAATGATGGCCTCCTTAGGTTCAATTTGTTCCAATGTTTACCTTTTTAGTTTTCATCAGCTCATGGTAGGTATGTACCTTCTCATCTACATTTTCTAAGACTTCACACATACCCTTTGTATTCTCAACATCCAAATTATCCACTTCTTCATCATCAATGACATAGACCATCTTTCCCTTTTCTTTTTCTAAGTAGGAGCACCAAAGTTGTTCTACATTTATCTCTTCTTCTTCAAAGTGCACCTCCACGTCGACTCACCTATTAGTTCTTGAATAATTTTCTTAGCCTTTGCAATATTTCCCATTTTCAAGCAATTTATAACCTATAATGCCTCATTCACTTGAGGTTTAATGGAAAAATATTCAAATATCTCGAATCATACTGCGATCGGTTCTTACAAATTTCCTTTCTCTCTATTCAACTTTGCATATGCATACCATGCGTGCGCACAACCTCACAAGGTGTAGTAGAGCTTGTGAACCCATAGCGAAGGTGGTAAATCTTCTTGCCCCTTTGTCCGAGTCTCTCACACTATTGAACGTGGTGTTGAACAAGATCCTTCCCATGAAATTCATAGATCTGAGTAGGCGCATTGCTCTAGAGAAATATAGCAAAGAAGGTGATTCTCACTTCTCACCATTCCAAAATATTATCCCTATGAACCATCCACTAGCACATGTTGTTGTCTTGTGCAGAGTATAGACCAACATATTCCTTCTTTCCACTTGATCTATCCATTGAACTTCCATAGCGTGCAGGAATACTTCAAGATTTCCTTCATGAGTATACCTTTGTACTTGGTTGTTGCCCAAATGCCTAACATAATGTGGTCTACTTTCACACATAGCTTCACTCCTTACTTCACGCCCAACCATTTCATAAGTTCCATGTGCCCAGTTGTCACATGCAACACTAGTAGTATCACTCATGGACTATGCATCATCCCACTAGAGAACTCCTTCCTTTGATGGCTCAAGAACTTCCGGATCTCTAATGGTGCACACATAAATTTTGTTCAAATCCTCTTCACTTAAGGGATCTACATAAGGTGCAAATTTTCCATTTGCCAAAGGAATGATGACGCACTCCTCTTTGTTCTCAAAACTGATGTAACCCTTATTGAAGTGCATATCAACGTTGTTTTCATAACACCAAGGGTTCCCAAGTAATGCTGGAAAAATGTCTACTTCTGCAAGTGCCAAGACCTCAAATTCCCCAGTGAACTTGGCCCCTTGAATAGTAATATTAACATCCTTCAAAACTCCAATAGGCATGAATTTAGTCCTTTTTCCCATAAAAATAACACATTCAAATATGGCTTTAATGGTGGTCTCCTTATCGAATCCATGTGTACAAAGTGAGTACATTCACTTTCGCACCTGTATTAATCAAAATATTACTCAAAATCCAACCATCAACAACAACATTCAGAGTGATCTCCTTGTCATAATCCAAGCTATAAGGAGGGATGTTAGCATGCAAAATCTACCTTCCATGCTCAATTCCAACACACAGAGTGTTTCTCTTTAACCAGTTCCCCAATAAAGGAATAATATTCTCTTTTCGTAACATCTTATAAAGTTCCTTCAAATCATCAACATCTATCCAATGGAGCTCAATTGCCTTCTTTTGTTCTAACTTCCACGAATGCTCTTTCAAACATTGTATCTCACCCTGCAAATTCCTAATAACTTCCATGGTTTCTTGATAAACCTATTTCTGATGTGTATGGTTTGGATACTTTGCATGTAGTACCTCCTCCTTTGTAATAATAGGCTTCAACTTTAGAACTTCCATAAGCATGCATAGCCTCAACGCATGTAGTGATCTTTACAGCATCGAATCAAGATCAGGTGCTAACTTCGGCATCCACTGATCTTCCATAGATCAATGTACTCTAACCATCCCCACACCCTTATCTTTCTTATACTTCTTACTCAATTGTTCATACAAGTCCAGACATTCTTCATATTTATGGTTCTTTCCTCAAAAAGAACCAAAAAAATTCTAAGGAATTCATGCCCTGTAATGATCTGTGGGGATCCAGATGTATAACATGTTCCTATAGGAAATTATCTTCTTCTACCACTATGACCTCGGCCTCTATATCCTCCATGGTATCCTCAACATCTACCATGTCATCCATCAGAGTGCCCTTCATTATGATCATGATCATGATTCTCACCTTTTTCCTTTGAATTATTTGTAACACTAGTCTGATGCACACCGGTATCAATGGTATCATGGATCTGATCAATCAACCTGTAATTTTTAGTATCATGAGTGGTAGACCTGCAAATCTTATAATAATAAGAAAATTTCTTCCTTATCGTGCGTTACAACAAAGGGAACCCACTTGAATCATGATCCAAGTGACAAATCTTGTAGTCCAAAGCAACATGGTGCACATTGACTTCCGAGGACAACGATCCTTAGTATGCCTTTCTAATTCAATATATAGACACCAAATACCATTATGTGTCTCATGCACCTTTGAATTAGATGATAATTTCTCTAAGCTGTTTCACCATCGCTACAATTTGGGATTCCAAAAATGGGTTCACTCTTGTGTCTACACTCCCCACCGCCTCAACACCCCAGAGCATCTTCAAGTTCCTCACATGGATCTGCATAAGTCTTGTGTGAAATCACTCTTATAAAATGCATGATAAGTCCTCCAATAAACCATTGAGCATGCTGAATCAAGTGTATATCATAAGATAACATAGAAAAAGGGTTTTTAAATGAGCATCATAATCACAAAAACTCTCAGTAGTACCTGCTTAATGTCTTTTAGCGCGTTGATGATCTTCTACTCAAATTCAAGAATGTAAAATTCTTTCAAGAAAGCATCCTGCAGTGTGGTATAATCCACACAAGGATGGTTAGCGTCAATTTTTTTATACCAACTATGTGGGATCCCTTATAATGTAGTTACAAATTGGCTTGCCTTGTGCTCAGGAGTTGTAATTCCCTTTATGTGTAATAGTATCTCACACATATGCACATGCTTAGATGCATCTTCTATCCCTATGTATTATGGAAGATGAAGAGACATTTCCATATAAATATTCTAGGGTTGGTGTGGATCGTGCCCACTAGATCTAGAACCTATATTTCCTCTTGTGTTTCCTCCACCCCCAGAACCACTAGATCCACCAGATCCCGAGCCACCCGATCCTCCCGGCCCCCTCCTAAATTAGGCAATAGACTAGAGGATGCACTTTCTTGTGCTCTAACAGTTGTGTTAAACTGTACTCCCACAGTCTGTGAAGTTGTGCTACTTCTAGACATTATGCCAATGTTCTACACTCCCACGTTATGTGTTGATGACACGCCATAAAAAGACCTCCAATTGGTGCTCCAAATAACATAGATAATGATTATACCACCATATATTAATAAGCTACGGTTAACTCCACGAACTTGACTAAATATTAACTCTATCTACTATAACTCTACTAACCATACTAGCTTGCTTTCTTGTTAACTATCGTAGAATCTATAAAACCAAGTGAAAAGGATAGGTTGCAGGTAGGATCATATGTGCACCTTCGTTCTCAATATTTTTTCAAACGTTCCTTCATCGAAGGTGAAGAGGGTTCTCTTCCATGATTTCCCAAATGGGGAGTTCCATATGATTTTGCTCCACTTCCTCCACATGATCTCCAAATCCTTCATGACCCATCTCCTTCCACAACACCATTCTTTCTCGCAATCTATCACTTGCTTCTCCAAGTCCCTCTCATTACTTCATTAAACTTAACCCACCTTTATTCTCTCTATTTCTCTGTCTCTTTATCATTAGATCTGTCATCTTTCACCACACTGCTCCTACCCTCCTATGGTGGAGTTTAGCTAGCCATAGTTTTTTCTTCCAAAGCCAGGGTCATAATCAAGATCTTAATTGCCAAAGGAATGCCACACAAATAAGATCCCTTGGGCTCACGCAAAACTGGAACTCAACCTCAGGATAAGAGTAAGTAGAAATTACGTACTCCATAATATATCTATTCAAAGCACCATGGAACTAATGATCCATAGTGCGCATCCACATCATATCTGCATGATACAAGGCCTAGAATTATTCCTACGTCTAAACAAGTGTGTGAAACCTCCAATTTCTCTTCGATGCATATGTAACTAACCACTCATACAAATCTATAGGAAAGATGTCAAATAATGTCTCATAAATATTCTACTCAACCCATGTACGCACATTAAATTCAGGTCAGTGCATAGCAAATTTGTGAGCATAATATTCTTCCAAATCATCTAACCACTCTTCAATATTGGCTAGAGTAACCCAATACATCATCATGTAACATCCTGCCAAACAACTGAAAAAGAGGTCCCAACAATAGAACCAAAATGTAGCCTATTTTTTACCCTTAAAATTCCAAAACACGTTGGCACATCACTCAGCCTAAACTGAGCGATCACCCGAAGCACACAAGGGTACCAAGTCCCTCTTTTATGTCAGATTTTTCAAGGGGTTAGCATGATTAAATAGATATTCTAGATCCATCAAAGATAATTAAGTATAACAAGGTGCATAAACCAGATCTAGATCTTAACCATATGCAAGAACAATTAAACAAGAACCAAGATAAAATTTACCATGCAATATCCATTCACATATGTGTCTACAATCAATATCCAGCCATAAATATCCATTATATTAATTTATGTAAAACACATAATCTTCTTACATACATAACAAAGTCATCATAGTCATGTGCACCCATAAACTCGCAAGCATAACTCTTAAAAAAACACAAAACTCTCTAGATCATGAAAATCAATACATATTTATAGAGTTGGGGACTTTCCCTTCACTTCCCATGCACCTTTAAAAACATTCCACATGCGAATAATAGTCATGCGCCTTTACATAATAAATACGAGAGCATGCAAACTCACTAATAATAGATCATCTAATAATACAACCTGTAAAGATAATCCTATTATTAGCTCCAAAACCCCGCATGGAAATTTATCTTCTACTCATCCAAAATATCCTTTGTGTGCTCCCTAAGTCTTGTTTAAAACATGCACTGCACTCCATATCTATAATTAGCCCCAATGTGTAAAACGGATAAATCCCGATTTCAAACCTTCAGGCGGGCCTTGTTCCATTATAGTTTCGGAGGCATTCTCGCACCCTATGCCCATGCACCCAATCCTCCTGTGCCTTCTCGCTTAAGCTATATTACATCAAATCAACACAACACTTAACAAAATGAATGATGTTAAGGTGGAAGATGGGTTAAAATATTAGTTTAGATGATTCTTACAAAAATGTGTGTTAAGAAATATGAAGGATTTTGAAATATGCTACAACTTTTTACAAGGTGAATGTAAATGTAGAAGAGGAAAAATAAATTAGAGTCCTCAACTTGTGAAAAAATGAATGTGACAAGAGGAGACTTAAAACATGATGGATGATTCACAACTCTTAACAAAGATGTGTTAAGGGAAGAGACTTGGGAAAACAATGAATGATGTAAACTCTTAACAAAACATGTGTTAAAAGATAAGACATGAAAAATAAGTGAGGGTACTAAAATAATGGAAAAGTGGATGCCAACACAAGAAATGAGCTAAACAATGATGATTAATAGGATTAGTGAGCTCAAATTAAAGCAAGGTGAATGCTTGAAGGATAGAAGTGATGAAGTGATAAGGATGTCATCAATGCAACAAAGTGAGTGCAAAGTGCAATGATGTAAGAATGTGGAATGCTAAAATTCTAACAAGGTAGCATTAAACTTAAGACTTATGACAAAGAAAGACCAATGTGATCAAGAGGGTGCTTGATATGATAAAGTGAGTATCACGAAGTCAATACTTAGTGAAGAAGAATGAAATTGCTCAAGTGCATATATGGATGTCCATAACCCAAGACTTAGACACATTGAAAAAATGACAAGGTGGATGAGAGAGAAAATGGAATGATGAAATTGAAACACAAGTGTGTAACATGTGAGAAAAATGAAAATGATGTAGTGAAAGTTTTGGCCTCTACCTTAGATTGGCTTGGACAACACATGACTTCTTAGGTGACTCTCTCAAATAGGTATCAGTTGTATACCCGAGTGAGTGTGACACTATTGCTAGCTAATGGCTTTACTTTACCCCCTTTGAAACCCTAAGAAAAGATCTTTCTTAGAATGAATCGCACTGGGGTCACCACTACTAGATATTCATGACTCTAACTAACAAGGCTTTACTAGTCAATTGAGATATATGGTGTCGATTTCGTCCATAAGTTTCCCTCTTGAGTGGACTACTTTGGGGTTCTAGGAGCATCCCTTTTGTTGCCTTAAGGTTTATGCCAAAGGTATTTGTTAGTGCAAAATCACAGCACCCATGGGACGCACATCGGGCTTCTAGGTTGATGTTCGGGCATCCAGTGTGATTGCACAACATGGAAACCTCTCTCCAAGTGTGGGACTTGTGAAATTGAGAGAGGAATCTCTAGAGAAGGTGGTTCCTGCTCCTAAACTACCCGCCACAAGCTATTCTAGTGCGGGGTAAGCTAATCTAATCCTAATCTAACCATACCAAGGAGACAAGAGAGAGAGAGAGAGAAGGGAAAAACAGCAAAAGCCTACACTAAAACGGTGATACACCGAGAGAAGGAGAATGTTGAACATCTATCAAAAGCGCCATGGGACAAAGAGAGGTGAGCAATGGGAAGGATGGACGAGATGCATCACGAGCCCAAGGATAGATTTCACAGAAAATGTCCCAAAACTCCATGAACATAGCTCCGGACCTACAATGAACATTCAAACATGCACAAATACCGTAATGAAGAGAGGTAAGAAGAGAACAAGTAAAAACAAGCAAGGATGGACGGATGCATCACAAAACACGTTTTGTTGCTTGAGTAAGCCTTCAGAACATCATTCCATTAGTAAGAGGCAAAAACGCCATTACAGAGCAAGGGAGGAGGTTCGAACTCCATTTTCAACCCTAGAGAAGAAAAGAAGGGAGGGCCCAGCCGAACAGATGAACCACCTTTTCAAATGAGCCAAATCTGGCTTTTTACATTACATGGGTCGAGCCCAGGAGACAGAAACGTGGGAAGATGTGCAAGCCCATTCCTCATTGATTGCAGATGCATTAAAACGGCATGGGATACCTTACCAACCCATACCCTACCATCTTTGACTGATTTGGAGGAGAATGTGACCCATTCTACATTAATTTGGCCGCTGAAATGTCACTTCTGGCCGTGCTGAAGAAGACTGCGACCCATTAGCATTAAAACAGGTTGTTGAAACGTCGCCTCTGGCCATTATCACGCGTCAGAGCCATTTCTCGATTTTCTCTCTCCATACTACACCAAAACTCGAGATTGATCCCAGAATCATGCAGAGAATTTCAACAGCTTTCCGTTGATATAAAGAACGTGCAAATCCGAGCTCTGGATCAAAAGATATGGCGATCTGAAGATTTAGGGCACGGAACAGACCAAAACGGATTTTGAAATATTTCCCGTGCTTCGCCACCTGGATGACACGTGGCACGCATTGATTGGTCGCGTGATTCTCTCTCCTCTGCCTTTCGGTGGGCTTTCTTTTGAAATTTCCTTGTGGGCCCCTGCTGGGACACGTGGTGCTATTTCATTGGTTCGGATCAGTGCTCGAAAACTCGCCCTTTGACTTTTTGACCTTTTCCCTTGTGACACGTGTCATGATTTGGTTGGTTCTCGGCTCTTTTGGCTCCTTCGCGTCCACCGCGTCCATTTGTCCCGGATGTCCTAGTGCTCCTTGTGCTCATTTCGGCCGATCCGGCCGGTTCGCGATCTACTCTTGGCCCAAATGTCCCATTTGCTTTCTGGACCGCCTTGACCTTTTCGCCGGTTCGGCCGGCGGTTCAGATTCTCGCGGCCCAAATGTCCCATTTTCTTTCAAACCATTTGTTCCCATTTCAGCCGAACCGGCCAGTTCGGGTCCTTCACGTACTCTTGTCCCGAACTGTCCCTCTCAGCAGTTAGTCGATTTTCTTTTCCTCTTTCGGCCGGATCGGCTTCTCGCGCCCGCCGTGTACTTCTCGCCCGATTGTCCCAAATGCTTAGCGGGCTGCCTGGAGGCTTTTCGGCCGATCCGCGTCTTTCTGTCCCACACGTCCCTACTGTCCCAAGGACTAGGACTTAGTCGATTTTCACAATTTTTCTGGATCAACCTACTTGCCTGGGACTTGAATATTCTGATGCATGTTATCAAAATTACCTTGGGGGGTGAATTTTGGATAACAGTTTTGGCGACTCAGTGGGGTCATCTGCCTGCTAGATGAATGATCAGTAGCCTGAAGCAATCCATTGGGCATGGAGTCATGAGTAGTAGCCTGAAAACTGATCTGAACTTTGAAAACCTCCCTCTGAGCCACTTGGAAACCCACCGGGCATGGAGTTGTTCTCACCAAAAACCACTGAAAAGAACTGTGCAAGAGCAAAACCAGCAACACCAAAAACTATGTACAAAACTGAAAATCATACATGCTCCAAATGGAACATGCAGAGTGTGCACAAGCACTTCTTCTACTGAAAGCAAACCTAGCTACTCTATTCTAACTAGAAGCAAAGGCAAGCTAAACAAACCCCGCATGAATCAAGTTGTGAGAAATAGCTTCCTTTCTTCAAAATTGGCAGCCATGCAATTGATTTAGCAGATCGATTATGGCTGTTTGGATGGATGGAAAATCAACAAGAAGCTGGTCTTCTATCCAAATCATCAAGGTATCAATCTGAAAGCAAATCCAATACCTCTTTTAGTTGTTCCGCATTTAGACCGGAGAGGTATGGCAGCTGATCCTTGGTACTTCAGTAGCTCATCCTCATGCTTGAAGCAAGCATGACCGGGTCAGAGCTTCTCCTTTGGCTCCAATGAAGCCAAATACTGATGGGCAAGGTCGATCTATTTGATATGCCCATAGCTCTGATTTTCAACTCCAAGAATGGAGTCCTCTTGTAGACCCACCTGAATGGATGATGTGGAAGAAATGGTGAAATTCTTCTGTCCTTTCTCTTCCTCCAATGAAGAACAGGGAAGATTAGAATCTTCCAATTTTGATTCCAAAGGGCTGCTATAAGATGCAGGCTGCTGCAATTGAATGCTCTCCTTCATGGCAGTAGGTTCTGGTGTTTGGAATGTGGATGATGGAAGAGAGAATGGTGAAAACTCAACCGGCTCTTCTCCATCAAAACAGTCCTCCAAATCTGACAGGTAAACTGCCTCATTGCTGTCCTGCTGCTCATTTTCAACTTCCTCCATGGTGTCCTCTTGATCTACAACTTGACCACCATGGTTTCCTTCACTCTCCAATATTGAGTTTGAGAGATCAAACTCCTCTTCAGCATTAGAACTCGAGGGAGGTGAAGTAGAAAGAAGAACTGAAGGTTCTCCTGTAGCCTGCTTTGTGCTCAAAGCCCGTGGATCTGCACTTTTCTCCTTCACAGCTAGATTGTGCTCCTCTTCTTTTGGATTTGGAGCAGCTTCTCCTTCCTCCAATGTTTGAAGGCAATCTTGCTCTTGATTGAACTCTTCCTCCAGCATGAAGTTTGTCAAGTCAAACTCTTCAATCTGCTGCTCTAGAGGACAAGTTGGGGCTGCAAGATCTTCTTCTTCTGCTGCAACAAAATCAGTCCTGACCACCATTTGTTCTCCAACCCTAGCCTCTTCTGTAGGCTTAACCATCAAGGGGATCTTTGTTATCCCAAATTTGAGAGCCCAACTCTTCAGACTTTGAATTTCTTCATCTTTGTTTGGCCTCTCTTTTTGTTGTTGTTTTCCTTGACTGGCATTCTGATTTTCATCCTCCCAACATGGATTTGGGAATGCAAGAGGAGGGATGGGTTGTAACTCAACTGATTTGACATTTTTTTGTGGTGGTGGAGGAGATGAAACCTCTTGTTTCTTTGGAGGAGGGGGTGTTTCTGTTAGCTCTTGTGGAGGGGATGACTGTCTAGAAGGAAAAAGGAAAGAAGAATTGAGATGAGGTGGAAGACTAGGAGATGGAGGGATGGATTCAACACTTGGGACAGCAGATGGAGGGTTTAAATGAGATGGTGTTGCTTGAGTAATGGAAAGAGAAAAACCAGATGATGGTGTAGAACTTACCCATTGACAAGGTTGTTCAACAACAAGTGTGTAGGCCTCTATTTCTGCTGTCCATTGTGCAAGTTGGGGCAGCATCTTTATCATGAAGTCCAGCTTCTCCTGAGGGCTGAAGTGTCTTGGAAAAGGGCCTCCCCATGGACAAGGAGTCCTGCAACCAATTCTGAAAGCTCTCATTTGAGTTGTTGCTCTAGACTGCACCATCCCCTCCTCCATTTTTTGGATCTTCTCCAACAGACCAGCATCTTGCATCAGATGGTCTTCGTTATATGCATACTCTTGCTCTTGGAAAGCTCCATAGCCAAACTGACTTTGGCACTGCTGCTCATATGGGTATGCATACTGATCTGGAGGATTTGTAAAACGTGTTGGAGGTGTGATATACTGCTGTTGTTGTAAATGTGAGTTCCATGATGGGAATGAAGTCATGATTGCACAACTTCATGGAATGGAAAAGAATGAAAGGGATGAAAAGAAAGATGGATGAAAATGGATGGAAACGGGTCTGCAAGCTCAGAGAAATGGGTTGCTGATCGGATGGAGTCACCAGATGTGTTTGCAAGTGCCTCCAAAGGCTGAAATCTTCACAAGAACACACCAACTCTGCAAAAGATGAAGTGGAAGACCTTTAAGGTCCCACCGGGCGTGCAAAACTATTAGTGCGAAATCACAAAGCACCCGTGGACGCACATCGAGGCTTCTAGGTTGATGTTCGGGCATCTAGTGTGATTGCACAACATGGAAACCTCTCCAAGCGTGGGACTTATGAAACCGAGAGAGGAATCTCCAGAGAAGGTCGGTTCTGCTCCTAAACTACCTGCCATAAGCTATTCCAGTGCAGGCAAGCTAATCTAATCCTAATCTAACCATGCCAAGGAGACAGAGAGAGAGAGAAGGGAAAAACAGCAAAAGCCTACACTAAAACGGTGATACACCAGAGAAGGAGAATGTTGAACATCTATCAAAACTGCCATGGGACAAAGAGAGGTGAGCAATGGGAAGGATGGACAGATGCATCACAGGCCCAAGGATAGATTTCACACAGAAAATGTCCCAAAACTCCATGAACACAGCTCCAAACCTGCAATGAACATTCAAACATGCACAAATACCTGCAATGAAGAGAGGCAAGAAGAGAACAAGCAAAAATGAGCAAGGATGGACAGATGCATCACAAAACACGTTTTGTTGCTTCAGAAGTTTGCACAGAACATCATTCCATTAGTAAGAGGCAAAAACGCCATTACAGAGCAAGGGAGGAGGTTTGAACTCCATTTTCAACCCTAGAGAAGAAAAGAAGGAGGGCCCACCAAGAACGGATGAACCACCTTTTCAAATGAGCCAAATCTGGCTTTTTACATTGCATGGGTCGAGCCCAGGGGACAGAAACGTGGGAAAACGTGCAAGCCCATTCCTCATTGACTGCAGATGCATTAAAATGGCATGGGATACCTTACCAACCCATACCCTACCATCTTTGACTGATTTGGAGGAGAATGCGACCCATTTTGCATTAATTTGGCCGCTGAAATGTCACTTCTGGCCGTGCTGAAGAAGAATGCGACCCATTAGCATTAAAACAGGTTGTTGAAACGTCGCCTCTGGCCATTATCACGCATCAGAGCTGTTTCTTGATTTTATCTCTCCATATTGCACCAAAACTCGAGATTGATCCCAGAATCATGTAGAGAATTTCAACAGCTTTCCGTTGATATAAAGAATGTGCAAATCCGAGCTCTGGATCAAAAGATATGGCGATCTGAAGATTTAGGGCACGGAACAGACCAAAACGGATTTTGAAATATTTCCCGCGCTTCGCCACCTAGATGACACGTGGCACACATTGATTGGTCGCGTGATTCTCTCTCCTCGCCTTTGGCAGGCTTTCTTTTGAAATTTCCTTGTGGGCCCCTACTGGGACACGTGGCGCTATTTCATTGGTTCGGATCAGTGCTCAAAACTCGCCCTTTGACTTTTTGACCTTTTCCCTTGTGACACGTGTCATGATTTGGTTGGTTCTTGGCTCTTTCGGCTCCTTCACGTCCACCACATCCATTTGTCCTGGATGTCCCAAAGTGCTCTTGTGCTCATTTGGCCGATCCGGCGGTTCGCAGACTCTTGGCCCAAATGTCCCATTTGCTTTTCTTGATCGCTCTTGACCTTTTTCGCCCGGTTCGGCCGGTTCGCGTACTCGCGGCCCAAATGTCCCATTTGCTTTCGGACCATTTGTTCCCATTTCGGCTGAACCGGCCGGTTCGGGTCCTTCACGTACTCTTGTCCCAAACTGTCCCTCTCAAGTAGATTAGTCGATTTTCTTTTCCTCTTTCGGCCGGATCGGCTTCGCGCCCGCCGCCGCGCATTTCTCGGCCCGATTGTCCCAAATGCTTAGCGGGCCGCCTGGAGGATTTTTGGCTGATCCGCGTCTTTCTGTCCCACACGTCCCTACTGTCCCAAGGACTAGGACTTAGTCGATTTTCACAATTTTTCCTGGATCAACCTACTTGCCTGGGACTTGAATATTCTGATGCATGTTATCAAAATTACCCTGGGGGGGTGAATTTTGGATAATGATATTTTCTTATAGTTCAAAGCGGATGGGTTTACCCTTATCCGAACCTACATATATGGTGTTTTTAATGTGGTGTTTTTCTTATCTTTGGACTTAATGTTGTTTGGTTGTACACCATCCGGCAACCCGTAGTTAGTAGTGTTTAAGTGGTTTATTTTCATTCTTCATGAGATTGGGTCTCTGCAAGCAAGGATTATAAATTTTTCAAGGAGGTAAACGACAAGACAACATAAGCAAACCCACATTTTTGATTTCCAAGGTTGCTTAAAAGTGTGAGGAAAGAGCATATGTATCACTTGACTTTGATTAAGTAAAAATGTTAATTCCCGAAAAAAATTGAGAAACAATCATGTTTCTAATTCTCAATATCACTTAGAAAGTGCGAGGGAAGAGAATACACATGATTTTTTTCTTCTAAAACGACAAAGAAAAAATAGGCAAAACACGTTAGAAAACATTAGTAAAGATACAAAAATGATTAAACATGGGAAAAAGTGGCTAAAAAAACAATAACTAGGGGAACCAAATGTCCAAGAACCCTATATTATCAACTCTCATGATGAGGGGAAGTTGAGAAAATGGCGTAAAGAATGAAAAAGAAATGAATCGAAAACACCCAAGTACCTTGCACAAGCAAACTTGACAATTAGTCTATCTAATGAAAAGTGGCGAAAAATGAAAGGATAAAAAAAAGGTAAATGTCATAATGAAATGAAAATACCTAATTACAATAATCAAAACAAGGAGGTGACTTTAATATAAAGGAATTAAACTAATGAAAAGAAATAAATGAAATTTTAAGAAATTAAATCCTAAGTTAGTGGTTTAAGTAACAGTTGAATGATTTAAACTAAAGTAATATTATTACAAAAGAATAATAAAATTAAAATAAAAAAGGACACAAACTAAAATATAAACTTAAGGTAAAAGAAAAAAGAAAGAAAATATAACTAAATCTAAATCTTCCCTAATTTTACCAACCCTAATATATATATATTCATATACCGAATGCAAGCGACTAAAAAAATGACTTGAATCTAAAATTCCTAATATGAACGATGCATATGGGTTTGTCAATGTGTTCACAGTGGTATGGCGGTCGTGTTAAGATTTTGTGGGGAGGGTTCCAAGGAGGTTGAGAGTGGGAAAGCCAAAGGAGTTGCTCACGGTGAGCGGTGGGGTGTTTGATGAGGAATGGTGATCCGTAAACTTATAATTTAGAACTCTACAAAATCACACAATTATGTTGTCCTACCGTGAACTTTGGAAAATGATATATTGATTGAATATTATAGATTTAGTGACTAATTATCTAGTTCTATAGAGAGAAAATTACTCGAGAATAGGAAATAATTAAAACTCCAAACACGAACAATTTTATCATGGAAACTTCTAATGGAGGAAAACAAATCGGGAAGGGGGAAACACTCTTTCTTCCCACTTTTATTGGTCAATTCTAGACAATTATAGATTACAAGAAGTTTAAAATGGAGACAATAATGTAAACCTCTCCCTTCCTATGTTTGCTTTCTCTGTTTCTACACATTGTTTCTACAACTCCACTCCAGCACTAAAGATCTTGCTCACTTTCTCTCATATAATTAATACTTTGCTTTTTGATCTCTCTAGATCTTTGAATGATCAATTATCTTGCTCCTCCTATTTATAGCCTCTCCCATGTCCTCATGTGCACTGGAGAATGGGAAAGGTCAGAGAGGGAAGAGATAGAATCGTGCGCTTCAAATTTGTGTCCATTCGTGCTCCATTTCTCTTTTTGTTCAAAAGTGTCAGGATCGCCACCCTGAGGAGACCGGTGGTTTTAGGACCACCACCTTGGTAGGGTGGATGTTACAGACCCTCACCTTTCGGGGTGGCGGTTCTACAACCGCTACTCTACATAGAGTGGTAGTTCTATCTAGAACCTCCGTTTACCTCATTTTCTTCATTTTCTTCAATTCTCCTTCTTGGTGTTGATGGAACTGATGAAGTGGTGTGTTTTCTTGGATCCCTATGGATCATAACTCCCCTTATTAGGAGGTTTTTGGTCCCACAAAAGCTTAGTGGGGGAGTGGTAGAGGAATCAACTCCCTCTCTTGCTCCTTCGAGTACCATCGGGTCTGCCTTAGTGTCTTCTCTCGTCCAACCTGCCAAGACTCTTGTGGATCTTTGGTTTGTTGCTCTAGCATTGCATCCTCCTCCAAGTTACCTCGATTACAATCCTCTTTAGAAAGAATCTTATGTATGTTTCATTCTTTGTAATGCATAGATGGCTTTAGTAGGTGTAATCTCTGCAACTTGCTATCACGTGCATCTCCATAAAATGTGGCCTAAAGGTTTCTTTTACAACTTTATCAAGTATGGCGAAGGTCCCATACTGTAGTGGTTTATTCCTTCTTTCTTATCTTTTTCTCTTGAGATGGATTGGTTGAATCCTCTCCATGTACGTTGCTACTATAGTCACCATTGTTCCTTGTATCTTCTCTTCTCCTTGCTGCCCCATGGTCAAGTCCAGTGAATCCATAGGTAGATACGATGACTACATAGTGGAAGTTTGTTTTCCTCTTGAATGAGCAGTTCCTGTGGTGGATTCTTCTATAAAAACTAACAAGTGCTATCCAAAATATTCATTTTCTCAAGTCCATTTTTCTTTTCTTCCAATGAAAGTAAACAAAACTAGTGATTTTCTGAATAAGTCTTTTTGCTTGGTTGGCACTTACCATAGCCTTCTTTGATTTTCTCTGGTGTGCCCAAATGTTGAAACTGACTTCATCCTTGACCCATCTTTACCGGTTCTCACTCCTTGTGAACACATCATCCCTGGAAAACAAGTAAGGACTTCCGAAGACAACAATAAATGCATCAAGTGGAATGATATTAGCCTCTAATACATCTATGTATTGGGAATTTATCCCAAACTCGAAACTTACACTTTCTCGTAACCTGTATTTCTACACCCTTCTTCACCCATCCTAATGGGTATGGATGTGGATTCACGTAAGTTTCTAGACCAAGTTATTCTACAACGGAATCAAAAATCAGATTTGACTGAGAACAAGAATCTACTAAATCGTTTACCTTAGTCTCATTGATTTGGATTCTAATTTGAAATAGCTTAATCATCTCTTCATCTTCTGCTCCCTTATACATGTTTGTGGTCATGAATCCCAGCCTTTCATCTACATCTGAATCATCTTCACTCTCCACCTCTCCTTTTTTTTCACAAAGTGGCCATGGATTTCTTGAAATCCTTGGTTTGGTGCTTTGGGTGCAATTCTAGATACAACTTCCAACATGTGGCGTCAGTATGTCCATTTATATCATAATTCTTACAGAAATTCTTAGGATCTTTACAATTATGTAAAGCAAAGTGGAATGTTTACCTTTCCATTTACCTCTATTACTTTTCTTCCCTTGTTCTTTTTCCTGTTGATCTAATGATTGGTCTCCCATTGGCTATGTTTGTCATTTCTTCTTCTCGTCATCAATGTAGGATGCTTGTATACAAGCTTCATTAATATCCTTGGGATTCATGGATATTAGCTTCCTCCGAAGGTGAGTGTGAAGTCCTCCCAAATACTTGGTCAGAATGTCCTCATCCTCCAATTCCATATTAAGCAACATGGCTTGTCTTTGAAATTTTGTAGTGTAGTCTTACATGCTTTGACCGCTGCCCTACCTAAAGTACTGTCACTTAATCATCATGTCATTCTTATGGCCAATAGGATAGAAGTTATCTCTAAGAAATTATTTAAAACCTTTCCAAGTACTGAAAATAGGACATTTATTCTTCTCACAAGTGGCTAGATGGGTTTCCCACCAAACCAGAGCATGACCTTTCATTTTGAGACATGCAAAGGTAATCCTTTGTGCCTCAAGTAACATTATACACACTAAAATAGACTTCTAACTATTTTATCCATTTATCAAGAAATTTTGCATCTACTTGTCCTTCAAAGTTCTTTATTTCCACTTTTGTTTCAACTTTAAAAGGTGTATGAGCAGATTTTACCTTCTCACTTACAATTGGCATCTCTTCTTCATACTCTTCCCATTCTTCCTCTTCGTGGCTCTTTCGATACCAAATTTTGTGGCGGTGCTTGAACCACCGATTCCATGGAATCTTGATTAACCAAAGCCATCTTTCGTAGATCTTGTTGATCGAGAACACTTGTGAGAACTCACACAAGAAGTCTTCACGGGAAAATAGGTCAGGTTCAAGGGCACGAAGGGATATGAAGAACTCGTGCGTGAAGGACAAGTCAATATTTAGGACTTAGCCATTTTTATCATGAAGATATATTTTTAGAAGATGGCGATGCTGAACAAACCAACGCTTATAGAGATGTGCATGGCACACATTGTCTATTTCAAGGATCATATTCATAGTGCTTTTGCATGGAGACAGTCTTAGAATAGGATTGTCACCACGTTAATTATCGTAGTCTATAAATAGCACACTTGCATGTGTGGCTATGCATGAAAATAGCGTGTGGATTTAATAGCATGTAGCCTATTTTTGGAACAGATAAGCGATGAAGGGAAAGTCCCCACCCTATATATATGTAGTGAATTACCTAGTAGGAGAGGATGGATATAGAGAGATAGATAATATAGTGTGTGTGTGTGTGGGAAAAGTATACATAGACACATATATGTTTCGGATTACTTGTATTAGATCCATGCATGCATCAACATATATTACCGTATTATAAGAAGCTTCGTGTTATTGTCATAATTAAGAGATGGAAGATATTGATGAACCTAATTGTCATTATCATGTGTAATTGGGTAGTACATGTTCTTATTTCTATCATGATTATTGTTTAAACCTATTCTTTCCTAGATTTAGATCTGTCATGCACTGTATAATGATGTATTAGTTATGGATTTGTATTCTTTAAGTCTTCATCATGTTAACATTATACTAAAGCAACCCTAAAGAGGGACATGGTACCTTTGCGTGCTTTGGGTGAGCACTAAGTCTAGGTGAGTTATGTGCTAGCACATCAAGGGTATTATCCGGTGAATTTTAGGATGCATCATTAGTTTTGTTGCTAAGACCTCTTTTTTAGTTGTTTTTAGGATGGTTCGCGATGAAGACGCATGGTTAAATATAGCAAGTATTGAAGAATGGATATGTGTTCTAGAGGAATAATATGCATGGTGGTTTAGTATTGGGTCCGAGTTTAATGCACGCACTTGGGTATAACAAAATCTTTATGATAACTTATATGAGATCTTTTTCTCTATCGCTCTAGAATCATACGAGTGGCTGATTGCTTATGCATCTAAATAGACTTAGAGGTATCACACACTTTTCGGGACATAGGAATAATTTCAAACCCTTTATGTTGTTGATCTAATTTGGACTCGAGTTATGGACACGTGGTTTCGTGGTGTCCTAAATAGTTATATCTTGGAGTAGTCAATTTCCACTTATTCATGTCAAAAGTAGTTGACTTCAGTTCTTACAATATCCAAGAGGAGCATATCTGCAAGGTATTCCACTGGAAATCAAGATCTTGATGGTAAATTTGAACCTGGAGAGTAAAATGATGGCTAGATGAATCTCACCACGCACGAGGGTAGGAATAGGCTTGGTGAAATATGGCAGACCTAGTGACAGGAAGGCAGAGAGAGGAAAGGAGGCTTAAGTATAATGAGGCGTGTGAGAGGGAGATAGAGAATCAACGTTCTATTGTAGAAAGTATGGCGTTGAGGAGAGAGATGGCTCGTGAAGGATTTGAAGCTCACGTAGAATACATGGAACTAGAGCATTAGGAACTCCCCATCTTGGAAAGTATGACAGGGATCCCCCCTTGGCCTCACACAGTAGTGTGCCAATAGAGACTACTTGGGCCACAGACACACATCTTAATCCACCTAGTGACCTAGCCCTTGCACTTGGTTTTCCAATATCTAGTATGACAAGTAATCAACAAATTAATTTGGGAAACATGAGAACTGGAGTAAGTCAGAGAGAAAGTACATCAATGGCAAGGAAGACAACTTCAATGTTATTTGGAGGAACATTTTTAGGTGCATCATCTGCACATAATGTAAGCACATAGAATTTTGGATTCACCTTTGAAAGTGGAACTACCACACAGACTGTAGGGGTTCAGTATAGGACTATTTTTGGAGCACATGGGAGTACATCTACAAGTCTTATTCTAACTATAGGTGGAGGGTCAGGAGGTATAGGTGGTTCTAGTTCTAGTGGATCTAGTGGTTTTGGAGGAAGGGGAAACACAAGAGGTTCTAGATCAAGTGGGAAAGGTCTGCACCAACCCCATAATATTTATATGGAGATGTATCTTCATCTTCTAGAGTATAGAGGCATAGAGGATGTTGTTGAGCATGTGCACATGTGTGAAATATTGTGGCATGCGAAAGGGATCACGACTTCTAAGTGCAAGGAAAGTCAATTTTCTACTACATTATAGGGACGTGCACATAGCTGGTATAGGAAGTTTGACCCTAATCAAACTTGCGTGGATTATGCAACACTGAAGGATGATTTCTTGAAAGAGTTCTATATCCCATAATTTGAGCAGAAGAGTATAAGTTTGCTCAAGGATATTAAGCAAGGCACTACTAAGAGTGTACGTGAGTATGATTCCTATTTTAAAACACTCCTATCTAAGCTTTCTTATGATATTCATGTAAGCTAGCATGCACAATGGTTCATTGGTGGATTGATTACACCATTCAGAAGAGCACTGTCACATAATACATACATTGATCCACTCAAAGCACTGGAAGTAGCTTTACGTGCTGAGGCAGTTGGGAGCATTAACACTAGCATTAGTCCATTCTTAGAGGCATAGATTACAGCTATGGAAAAATAGTTAGAGAAGCTATCAAAGCAAATTTGGCCCATGAAACGCACTCGGTGGATTTTGTGTACTGATTGTGAAGTGGAAGGTCACACCAAGGGTATTTTCCCTCATATATCTATATGCTCATTACTATTGGAATGTGAGATCTCGTCATTTGAATCATGATGTTATTCACTTGTCCTTTGTTACAAAGATGTGATTAGGAAGAATGTATCTTGTTATCGTAATATTTTATCAGTCCACAACCCATGATACTAAAGATTTTTGGTTGATTGGTTAGATCTAGGATGCTATAGACATTGGGGGTACGATGATGAGACAAGAATAACGGATAATTCTAAAGGTAAGAATGAGCACTAGGATCAAGATCATAATCAAATGCGTTATGATAGGAATGAGGGGTGTTTTGAAGGAGGTCATGGAAGAGGACGTGGATATTGCGGTGGAGGAAGATGTGAGTTCCCTCGTGGAACATGTTATACATGTGGATCTCCGACCACAATAGGCGTGAATGTCCCCATAACATTACATTTTCTTTTTGTGGAAAGAACCATAGCTACGAGGAGTTCCCAGACTTGTATGAGCATCTCAATAAGCAGCATAAGAAAGAGAAAAAGGCATCGGGATGGTTAGAATCCAGCGTGCGGTAGAAGATCATTGGATGCCCAAGATAGCACCAGGACCTGAGGCATTAACAATGAAGATTACTACATGAGCTAAAGCGGTGCACACAAGAGAGGCATTACACTAGAAGCCTATGATCACCAAGGAGGAGGTTTTGCATGCAAGGTACCCAGATATTTCTCATCAGAAGGAATTTTATCAAGAGACCATGGAGGTCCTTAGGAATCTTCAAGGTGAGATATAGTGTTTAAAGGAGCAGTCAAGGAAGATGGAGTAGAAGAAAGAAGTAGAAAAATTCTCCTCTAATATTGATGACATCAGAGAGGTTTGTAAAATGTTGCACCAAGAGAATATTATTCCGTTGCTAGGAAATATATTGAAGGGGAATACCCCGCATGCAAGCACTGAGATGAACAACAAATCCTACATGCAAATCTTCCCCCTGATAGCATTGACTATGACAAAGAAATTACTCTGAATGTTGTTATGGATGGATGGCTACTGAGAAACATATTGATTGATACAAGTGCAGAAGTGAATGTGCTTACATTAGATGCATGGGTACAAATGGGGATTCCTCCATTGCAACCATCATCTAATGTGTTGTTTATGGAAAACCAAACTAAGGCCACTCCCATAGAAGTTTTGAAGGATGCATCTATAACCATACAAGGGGCCAAGTTCACTGGGGATTTTGAGGTACTAGCACTTGCAGAAGTAGACAGTTTTCTAGCCTTGCTTGGACACCCTTGGTGTTATGCGAATAATGCTAATTTGAGATTCAATAAGGGGTATATTAGCTTTGAGAACAAGGAGGAAATGGTTTTAATACCTTTGATAGATGGGAAGTGTACACCATATGTTGAGCCTCCGAGTGAGGAGGACTTAAACAAAATATATGTACGTGTTATTCGGGACCGTGAGGTTAGTGATCCATCAAAGGAGGGCATCCTACGGTGGGAATATTATCATTCTATTAGTGATACTATGAGTATTGCTTGTGACAATTGGGCTCATGGTACATATGAACTAGTAGGGCGCGAGGTAAAAATCATTGTTGTGCACAAGAATGGACTTCATTTTGTTTGATGGATAGGTAACGCAGTACCTTGGTATACTGGGGTCGAAGATCTTCCTATATTTTTGAAAGCCATGGAAGCATAGTGGAAAAATCAAATTAAGAGAAGATATATGTTAGTGTATACCTTGCACGGGATAGTAGCGTGCTGGTGGGTAGTCCACAGAGATAATCTTATAGAATGGGAGGAGATTGGAATCGCCCTATCTACTAGGTTTTTAAGGAGTAATGTACCTACGCAGATCTGCACTTATAATGGTGATCAACCTATTCTGTATCACATTTAGAAGTGCAAGAGACTCGGACAAAGTGAGATAGGAAGCATTACCACCTTCACTCTAGGTGCATAGATTGTACTCTACTCTACAAGGATGCGCACACGCCTAGTATGTATACATAGAACTACATCAAGAGACTGGGAATTGGTAGAATTTGTTAGGTTGTGGATTCTGTTTTCATGTGTGAAAGTGTTGAAGACTGTACACTAAGAGTACTGTACATTTTTTTAGGCGTAAATTTTTTTGGCCTCAAAAAATGCACCCAACATATCGGGAAACGTGCTCTTCTCATATGGGCGAGTTTTTTGACCCATAGGTTTATGGGATGGGTTTTGCACATGGTTTTGTAAAACTAATTAAGTAGTTGTCTATTTATATGGTTTTATGCATATGATAGATGTACAAGCAAAAGTATTGCAGATGTGTTTTGAATTCGGGTGTGAATTCTGTAGATTTTGTTGAGCATAGCTCCAAACAGATCTGGGTATTGTATTGAGAGAGCGGTGGCTTGTAATAAAATCTGAGCAAGTGATTCTTGGTGGACGTAGCCCAAATTGGGTGAACCATGTTAAATATTGTCTCCTTGTGTTGTGTTATTTTATTCTGCAATTTTATTTCAGATCTGTAATAATTTCGCATATTAGTTTCTCTTGTTGTGATTCGTGAGGATTATTCCCCATATTTTATCTCTTATTTCCCTAACGAATAAGACTTCAGAATGATCTAGACATTTAACTACTTCTTGAATAAACCTCCAGAGAAGAAGCATTAAAATTTGTCAAGCACCTAACTATGGGAGATAATGTAAAGGAAAAATATCATATTCAGAATTATTTGGTGAGACACGTCTAGAGCGCATTTTGAAAAGGAAGAAGAAATGGACTTCATACTACTTAAACGTGCTTTCCTTGAGAAATAGAAAGGAAAGATGGTTTACATAGTGGATGATGAGGAAGTTGAGAACCTAGATATTGAACATTCACAAGGGGTGCACAAGGTCTTGGACAGTGCAGACAAGGATACATGCACCTATCACAAACCCATGAAGACAAAGAAGGTGAATATAGGTTCGGAGGATGAGCCAAATGAGTTCATAATTAGAGACTATTGGTCATAATCAGAAGTGGCTAATATCATTGAGTTACTTAGGGATTATCTGGACTTATTCCTCTTGAGGGTATCATGAACTTAAAGGCATGCATGAATCACTTAGGGAAATGAAGATAAAGCTTAAGGATGGTGCATGTCCAGTTAGAAAGTGACCTTATAGAATGAACCCCAATTTGCACGAAAAGGTCAAAGAAGAGATTTATAACATGTTGAAATATGGAATTATCAAGCCCCTTGATGAGTCAAAATGGGTTAGTCCAATGGTGATCAGTATAAAAAAGGATGGATAAATCAGAATATTTGTGTACTATAGGGAGCTGAATGTTGCATGTGTCACACTTTTCCTACACCATTCACTGAGGAAATACTAGAAGGAGTGGCAGGGCACGAGATATATTTCTTCACAGATGAGTTTTTTAGGTATCATCAGGTTAGGATTGCTTATGAGGATTAAGAAAAGAAAAAATTTACTACTCTTTGAATGAGGTAGTTTTTCCTATACTTGTGATGCCTTTTGGACTAAAAATGCACTGTTGTATTCTCATGGATATTTGTTCGGGCATTCAAATATGTTATTCATAAATTCTTACAGGTTTATATAGATGATTGGACAGATATGGGCTTTTGAAAGATCATTATGACAATATGCGCTTATTGTTTGAATGATGTAGACAATTAAGTATCTCTTTGAACATCAAGAAGTTCATATTTGCTACACCTTTTGGAATATTGTTAGGACATATAATCTGCAAGGAAGGTTTGTTGGTTGATCTAGCTAAGGTTACAGTCATTCTAGGCCTAGAAGCACCTACCAGTCAAAGTGAGGCACACATATTTTTGGGTCACACAGGATATTATCGGAAGTTCATCAAAGGGTATGCCAAATTTGTTGCACCCTTGGAAGAATTACTAAAAGGAAAAGGTACATTTTATTGGGAGAACCGCAAAGCAAAGACGCGCTTGAGATATTAAAGGAGAAACTTACTACCACACCCATTATGTGCTTTCCCTCATGGGATAAACCATTTCATGTGCATGTGGATGCCTTTGGCATGGCCATTGAAACTGTGTTAGCTCAACCTAGAGAAGGTATTGTAGATCATCCAATTTTTTTTGCTAGTAGGAAGATGACTCCTGCTGAATAGAATTATACAACTATAGAGTGTGAAGCTTTGTCAATGATCTATGCATTGCACAAGTTTCGATAGTAATTTTTAGCAATGCCATTTGTGTTTTATATAGATCACACAACAATGAAGTATTTAGTGAAAAAACCCATCTTACAAGGGCGCATATGTAGATGGGTACTCCTATTTCAAGAGTTTTACTTCACGGTTGGTGAAGCCAGGAAAAGTAACTCGGTTTGAGACCACTTGTCTAGAATTAATTCTAGAGAAGAAGCACATACAATTGAAGAAACCATGCCGGATGCACGATTATATAGGTTACAACACTCACCCTTAGAATTAGAAGATATTGTTGTCTTTCTACGGATTAGTGTGGCACCAAAAGGAATTAAGGCATTAGAAAAGAAACATCTTATTATATGTGTGGCACCGTTTATGTTTATCAGTGGTGACCTCTACAAGTTAGTTAGAGATGAAGTATTATGTCGTTGTTTATTAGAGCATGAGCACAAGGATATAATGGAGGAGGCACATGGTGGTATTGCAGGAGGCCACTATGCAGGTGATGCAACTTCCCAAAAGATCCTACTTGTTAGATTATGGTGGGAGACACTGTATAAATATTGTAAAGTATATTGCAAAATGTGTGACCATTATCAACGTCTAGGTAAACCAGGGAAAAGAGATGAGATTCCTTTGAGACCTATTACTAGTACCGAACCATTTGAGAAATGGGCCATCAATTTTGTAGGACCTATTTTGCTAGCCGTGCATAGGACTAGGTCGCGCTATATCATTACTTGTATAGATTATCTCACAAGGTGGGCAGAAGCAGCACCTACGAAGGACTCGTACATAAATGTATACAACAACTAGGTTTCTATGGGAGAATATTCTTATAAGATATGGATGTCCTTTAAGCTTGAAAAGTGATAGGGGTACACACTTTTTGAATGAAATAATTTGGATCCTATTATATGAGTTTATGGTTGCATACCATAAGATTACACCCTATCATCCTCAGGTAAATGGAACTGCTAAGGATTTCAACAAGATTTTGAGCTAGACATTGAAAAAAATTTGTGATGTTGGAAGAAAGGATTGGGATGATAAAGTGTCAGTTGTTCTTTGGGCATATAGAACAACTTATAAGAGATTGAACAAAGCCACACCATTTCAGTTGGTGTTTGGTGCAGAAGTTGTTCTCCCTATAGAATTTATGTTACCTTCTTTGTGCATTGCACATGCTAGAGGTCTAGCTGATGAGCAGGATTTAGAAGAGCATATTGAGAAGATGATTCAATTGGATGAGTGATGAGCCATAGCACGATGGATTCAGAAGTAGGAAAAGGCCAGTAGAAAGCATGGCATGATAGAAACATAAGGGATAAGAAGTTTGAGATTGGACAAATGGTACTTCTATATGAATCTAATTTCTTGCACCATCCAAGAAAATTTAAGGTACATTAGTTAGGGTTGTCTGTTATTACTTACATCCTTGAAATAGGTACTTTCTAGTTATAAGCACTAGATGGAACACGGCTACCCGGTTACTTCAACTGGAGTAGGCTAAAGCCCTAATATAAATAAGTCTTCTTAGTGTTTGTAATAAGGTAGTATTTCCATTTAGATTAGGTTTCCATTCTGTATTTCCTTCATTACCACTATGCTTTGTCACTTTAGTTTTTGTTGTTTTGAAATAAGCGTGCTTGCATGCATGAAGATAACTACAATATGGAGCATGTTGATACACAACGGACTGCACATTCTTTTAGTGTGGGGTGTGGTTATTGATATCAAGGTACAAGACTGTTAGAACTAAAATGTGGAAAGGAATAAGCTATTATGGGTGTTTTTCAAAGTAAAAATATTGCTTCTCAAAAGTGACCAAGGATGGAGATGAATGAAGGAATAGTATAACGTGAGGTAAGTAGAGGCCATGATAACTACCAAGATAAGGTACAAAGTGATGAGGTACTCAAGTGTATGGGCATGCAATAAAGAGAAGTCGTGACCATAAGGTAGGAAGGCACGCTAGATGGTTATAGCTGGGTGCGAATATGTACCACGTGGAAAGAAAAAAATTGGTCAATAAATGAGAGGATATTTGCTAGGTGGTGAAGAAATAAATGCATCAAAATTTTAAAATTTATATAAGGATGGGATGCAAGTTCATTTTTACCATTATGATTAAGAGTATTTGAAAAATAGCTAAGTGCGAAGAGCCAAGTAATCGATTTGAGGTGCAAATGGTGCGAAACCAGATGTGACAAGCAGATTTGTGCATAGAAGAAGCTTGTACCCCCAATGGTGAAGGGTTTGAGAAAAGTAGGACAATAGAGAGGAGCTAGGGCACATGATTTTACCTAGGGCGCACTAAATCGAGTGAGGGTTTGAGTCGGGAATTACAGAGTTGAAGAGGAAAGTGTATACGTAAGGTTTCAGTAAGGTACAAATGGCACCCAAGAAAGTAGTGCAACAAGAACAAAGGGGAAGAAGAAGGTAGTTATAGAGGAGGAAGAGATGGCACCTGAAAGTAATTTTTCAGAAATGCAATATCTAGAGGGTGTCATAGTTGTCTAGGAGTGGGATTTGCATATAAGAAAAATCAAAGTGAGCGAATATAACCACATGACCACAGAGAACAAAAAGGAACTCGATGCCTTGCTCAACACAAAGACAAAAAAATGCACGGAAGATGACATGTTGGTTTATGATGATGCAGGTGAGAAACTTCTAAAAATAATTGGAGTCTACCAATTATATGAACTTCCATATTTTGGGAGTATGAGCCTTTATACCAATGGCTCATGAGCAGAGTACATGAGGACTTTTTCTACTTTGTAGGACACAGAGTCAGAATCTCATCCCTAATCTCCATAGTGATAGGTTTAAAGGCCACATGAGAGGATATAAATACTGACCTAATAGATAAGGCCATGATTCTAGAAACTAGGAAGGAGTTGGGATACTTGAAGGGTCCATGTGGTATGGACATTGATAAACTAAAGAATTGTCTGGTTGTACAAGCAACAACACATCTTGTTACAAAGTTGAATGACTAGGAGAGGTGGTCACAGGTGAACACCATGTGGTCAGTATGTTACAAAATGGATGTCGAAGGAGTAGTATACAATATTGTAGGCTAAATTTCATAATGATAGTCGAGGAAGCATGCATGGGAGGTAAAATCAGCTTTGGAGTTGTTCTATCATTCTTGGTATTCATGGAGGTTGGAGTACCAAAAACCCAAGGAGAAGATATGGGAATACCCCATGGAGAATAAGTCACCAGTTGAAAGGTTCAACAAGTACCTATGTAAAGGGTCCATGACAGATGATGTCAAGCAAAGAGCAGAGAAATGGTATGATAGGCTCTACGTAGCCTTTGAAGAAGAGTGGCGCATCCCGAAGGACCTACCTTTGGTAATAGGGAAACAAGTCCAGTTTACTATATATCATCATTTCTAAATCACGTGCTTCCCAATGAAAGATGGATCTTGGATCCCTTGGTGAAAATTTCCTTACGCCTTCACGGTGAGGTATTTTGGACATCAGTCCACAAATTCATAGACACGCATTTTCTAGCCTTCAATGCAGAGAAGTTAGACTGTGAATACCACACACTGAGAAAGAAATATGTGTATCCAGAGAAAAGCATGTATATCGAGAGGCTCATGCCAAAAGTATTGAGAATAGAGCCCATGAGTCTAGTCATCGCCGAGATATGGGGGCAACACTAGTATACCTTCAGACTAAAGCCCAAGATGGAAAACAATAAGTATGTGGAGAATGAGGTCATGATCCCAGGGCTGCCGAAGGGTCAACATACAATGGAGAACATACCAGCGCCTAAGCCCATAGAGCCAATTGAAGTGGAGGATGAGGAGGATGAGTGGGAAGATAGTGGTGGTTTGGAGCATAGAGGTAGAAGACATCCTATGAATAAGGATGAAGTTAAGCGTGCCACTACACCACCTCAACCACAAGAGGGGGATGATGATGACTTGGATGCAGTACAGGGAGAGCAAAAATTTAAGAGGGTGTTCAAGTGAACAAGGACCCAAGGTGCTACTCCAAAAATAGTGCACAGATCACCCAGAATCTCTCCAAATAAGGAAACAACCGCATAGAGAAGGAGGAAATTGAAGTTGAATGATGAGGCATAAGAGTTAGAGGAAAGCGTGCCTAATCATATTAAACTTCCAGAGAACATAGAAGAATAAAAGGATGAGGAATGAAAGGAAAGAGGAGAGGAAGAAAAGGGAACATAGGAGATAGTTGTAGAGACTTCCCGGGACATGGAGACGTAAGTACTAAATTTGGAAGCTAAAGTTCTTAAACGAAATAGTCTAGATGAAAAAGTAGAGAAAAATTCCACTAGCCATGGGATATGTAGAGGATGTAGGTAAATGTTTTGTTCTCGCTTCTAGAGAACGATAGCACAAAAGGATTTATTTTTCTGGGAGCTAATGGATGAGGATATGGTGACTGTGCACACTCGAAAGCAACTATCATGGTCAATGCACACCCACATGGATGAGCCTGACTTTGATGTATGCGAGGATTCATGTGTGTTGAGATGGCTGAAGAAGGCACCCCAAGCTAGACATATGACAATAAATCCTATTGTCATGTCAGATGAGTAGGTCAGCAACGCATTGGTGAACATTTCTACTAAAATTGCAAGAAAAAATATAGATAAAGCTGCAATGATAAAAGCGTTACGTGAGGAGCTAAAGACAAATGATGCAGAGATAGTGCATATAACCCAGGAGAGGGACTTAGAGAAGAAAAAATGTATTGTATTCGTCAGCATGGCAGAGGCCATTGGGGATCATGTACTAAAAGCACGCCCACATCTGGTATCCAAAGTACCTGCACAATTCCCCTCAGCGATGCACTATGTTAGAACTTTGGTAGACTTGGTATTGGAAGATGACACCATCAAAATTCCACAACCAAAGAATCTTGAGGAAGAGGTAGAAAGGGAAAAGGCTACAGTAGTCAGAAAGGTTACATCATATAATGGACTACTGCAAGCGCTTTAAGAAGAATTGAAAAAAGTGGATCATGCCTTAAATATATGCACAGCTCCAGAGGTGTTGATCAAGGTAAAGACTCTAGAAGAAGATAATGAAGACCTAGAAGGCTATGAGGGATAATACCTTGGGCAACACAAAGGGGTTAACTATTATAAAACAAAAGCATGAGGCCCTGACAACAACACAAGAGCCGCACAAGGAAAGATTAAATGATCTTGGGAAACTCATCACACTAGAAAATGGATGTAATGGAGGGAAGAATGACTGCAATGTCCAGCATTATGTTGGTCTTGTAGTGTGAGAAAGGTGAAGTAACGCAAGATGAACTAGAATCCATCATTGTGGACATTCTAGAGAAAGCAAAGAAGGCTCTCACCAATTGACAAGTCTTAAAGGATGAAATAAAGGAGTATCCAGAGTTGATCCTTCAAGATGAGATAGATGATACTACCACATAAAAGCATTCTTTATTCATTCAAATTCTTTTTCGATTCTTTCTATTTTAACAATTTTTGGGGATACCCATTGTTAAGGTGAAAATGAGATTAGTGTGGGGTAATGTTGATAAGAGAACACTCGATAGAACTCACACAAGAATTCCATGTCGGAAAATAGGCTAGGTTCAAGGGCACGAAGGGAAAGGAAGAACCCACACATGAAGGATAATTCAGCATTCAGGACTCAACCATTTTTAGCATGATGATCTAGTTTTAGAAGATGGCGTGCAGAACACACCAACGATGCAAGAGACGTGCACACCACGCATTGTCTATTTTTGAAGGATTGGATTCAAAGTGCTTTTGCATGGAGACATTCTTAGAATAGGATTTTCACCTCAGTTAACTATCAGTAGTCTATAGATAGCACACTTGCATGTGTGGCTATGCATGAAAATGGCACGTGGCTATTAATAGCATGCAACCTATTTTTGGAATAGATAAGCGGTGAAGGGAAAGTCCCCACCCTATATATATGTAGTGAATTACCTGGTAGGGAGATGATGGATATAGAGAGATAGATAATAGTGTGTGTGTGTGAGGGATAAGTATACATAGATGTGTATATGTTTCGGATTACTATATCAAATCCATGCACACACCGGCATAGATTGTCGAGTATTGTAAGAAGCTTACGTGTTATTGTGATAATAAAGAGATGGAAGATATTGACTAAACCTAAGTGTCATTCCCGTGTCTAATTGGGTAGTGCATGTTCTTATTTCTATCATGATTATTGTTTAAACCTATTCTTTCATAGATCTAGATATGTCATGCACTATATAATGATGTATTAGCTATGGATCTATATGATTTAAGTCTTCATCATGTTAACATTACGCTCACAAAGAACCCTTAAGAGGGACACTGGTACCTTTGTGTGCTTGAGGTGAGCACTCAGTATAGGATGAGTGATGTGCCGGCGTGTCTAGGGTATTATCTGGTGAATTCTAGGTTGCATCATATCTTAAATCTCTTGTTGTTTTCTATGCAACCTATCCATCATGGTCTCTAACATCTCGACTCTACTGGACCAAGTTCTCTTCCTCCATTTGAGCTTGAATTCTCTATTTCCACTTTTTCATAGAAATATCTAGTTTGTAAGGTAAAACTTCTTCACCTTTGGACCTTGTCACTATCATACAAATCACAAGAAAGAATCAAATACCATAGTCCTAGATATATAATCATCTCTAATACCAAAATGATCGTAAACTTCTACTTTAGAACTCTACGAAATCACACAATTATGGTGTTCTACTTTCAACTTTGGAAAATGATAGATTGATTGAATATTAGAGATTTAGTGAATGATTATCTAGTGTTATAGAGAGAAAATTATAGAGAATAAGAAAGAATTCAAACTCCAAACACCAACAATTTTATCCTAGAAACCTCCAATGGAGGAAAACCAGTCAGAAGGGAAAAATGCTCTTTCTTCCCACTTTTATTGGTCAACTATAGACAATTACATATTACAAGAAGTATAAAATGGAGACAAAAATATAAACATCTCCCTTTCTATGCTTGATTTCTCTATTTCTACACCTTTCTCCTAAAACTCCACTCCAACACCTTGAAGATCTCATATAATTAATACGTTTTTTTTATCTCTCTAGATATTTGAATGATAAATTATCTTTCTCCTCATTATTATAGCCTTCTCCCATGTCCTCCCATGTACTAGATAATGAGAAACGTTAGGAAGGGAAGATACACGGTTGGAACTTCAAATTCATGTCCATTCGTGCTCCATTTCTCTTTTTGTTCAAAAGTGTCGGGATCACCACCACCGAAAAGACCGGCGGTTTCGAATCGTCACCCTGGTGGCGGCACTTCTAGAATTGCTACTCTACATAAAGTGGTGGTTCTATCTAGAACCTTTGATTACCTCATTTTCTTAATTTTCTTCAATTCTCCTTCTTGGTGCTGATGGAACTAATGAAGTGGTGTGTTTTTCTAGATCCCTATGGATCAAATGGGTTGGGCTCATTATTCATGGTTAAACCCGAGGGCACGTGGGGATTTTTAGGAGGTTGGGGCTTGACATCGATCCAAGGGATGAGGTGCAAGAGGGGGTTTATCATAGGGATTCGTGGTGCCGAGGTTGGTAGATGGGAGGTAGAGTTAGGATGGGGTGTAGCGGGGTAGATTATAGGATGTGGGGTGGGGCGAGCTTGAGCTTACATTAGAGATTGCAGAAATGGTGGGGAAATTGTGGGCTTGGGGTGGGTAGGTGCTAGCCTAGGTCATTGGGATTGGTCTCGAAGTGAGCTAGGGGGTCTAGGTCTTAGGTGAGCGGTCGAGTTGGATCGGGGTTTAGATAGTAGGAGTGAGCAACGAGGGAGAGAGAAGTGAGCAACCACTCAGCCCAGTGCCGGCCAAGTCGGGGAGAGGGGGAGGGAGGGTAGGGTAGGATAGTATAGCTTAGGGTTTATTTTTTTAATCTAAATCTATTTTTTATAAATAAAAGTAGATTTGTACTATTTGAATTTTTTTGAGAAAATTACATTTTTCAAAAAAAAAAATTCTAATTTTGTTATAATAAAATTGAAATAATTTTTTTTTAATCTTGCATAATTTTTAACAAGTTTAAGAGTGAGAAATTTTTTGGAGATAGCTAAAATTACAGTTATATATATATATATATATATATATATATATATATATATATATATATATATATATATATATATATATATATATATATTTATATATATTGATCTTGTTGCTTCCAAATGCTTCCAAAAGCCTCCATAAACATGCACAACAACACAAAGTAACATAAAGAACAACATAAAACACCTAAGAGAAAATTTAATCAATAAAATCACACCACATATGTTAGTAAAGATTAAAACCTGCATGAAAAAGTGAAGGGAAATTGAAACAAAAATGAAAGAAGATGGGGTGTGAGTCCCACTAGCGTGTCAAAACATAAGCTATGAAAACCACAATAATGAAAGATAAACAAACAACAATGCAAACATTCCAGTAACCTTCCAATGCAAACCTCGGTAGCTTTTGAAGTTGTATAACCTTGCAAAGTGATTGATTTGTGGATGCTCTTGAATGACCTCCAGAATGGGTTGACCAATGCTACGAGAAGAGAGTTTTTGCTTGGATTATTGCTTCCAAAGTAGTAGAAGTTGGAATGCAATTTGACATAGTTTTTGTGCTTAAATCCAAGAGGATTTTCTAGAGAGTAGGCTCGCATTTTATAGAGATAGGAGTAGTTAGAAGTTGGTTGAAATGGGTTGAATGCACACGCTAAATTTAGCATGAGGTTGCAACAGTTCGGGGCATTTAGGGGTAGTAAATTAAATAATTGCATAAGTTACATCCAGAAAGGTGGTTATACATCCAATTCAATTGACCCCACCTTTCTAGGATTCTAGAAGTTTAGTTAACTAGGATGAGGATGTGGAGTCCAAGTGATTGTTGGTCGAGTGGCGTTGATTAGGATGTGAACACTTAATTAATTAATTAATCATTTAATTAATAAAAGATAATTAAGTTAGATAAAGGGGTATTAGGGGTACATGGGATTAATTTAATTAATCCAAAGGGTGCAATGTGTATGAATTAACCAATTTAATCAATTAATCAGAAGTGGGTGAATAACAGGGTGCATTAGTATAACACTAGGAAAATGTGAGTAATTTTGGGTTGTCTATATAGCTATTGGCTATCCACTCTCACAAATATCATATCTAGTTCCTAAATCCTACGGTTATGTCAAGATTCTAGTTACCGCTTGCCCTCTTACCATGTTTTTCCTTTTCTTTTTCACCTTCCGTCAAAGTGTGTGACATGCTCTTAGGTTTTTCTCGGATCCTCGCAAATCATGTATCATCTCCATGAATCACTTGTTTCTAAAGTTCATTTAAAATAGTTAATTCATTAATATCAATGGTTTTCCTCCTTCTACACCATGCCCGAAACCTCCTATTGAGGTTTTCATTGCACTCACTATATCATCCAGGTCCCCACAACCTCTTGAATCAAAAGAACAATCTGCTCCTAGATCACCTGTTCATGCACAACCTACTCGGTCTCATAGGTTTACTAGTCCATCTCATCAATCTAGGTACACCACTCAGGTATCTCCTTCACATAGGTATACATCACCTCCTCATTTTTTTACACATATGTGTCCATCACCTCTCGCACTCTCCCTTGACATATGTGCACCTCACCTTCATATTCTCCTTCACATCGGTGTTCGTGACCTCCTATGTTTCATACATATAGTTTTCATTCATCGATGCATTATCCATCTCATACAACTTCGATATTAGAGCATGGTTATATTCCTTTATATCTGTAAGCATTGGGTGAAGGTGGTTCTTCCTATCCCATTCCAATTATGATTACCATTTTAGTCTTGATGTGCCTCTTATATTCCTTCATTTCAACTTCGAATTAATCAACAATTAACTCTTACCTTTAGTCAATTTTCAATTCATCTCTTAAGTTGCTAGTTCAACCATGAAATTCAGGCATTTTATCTTCCAATATCTCATTTATTGTCTTTCATCCTATTTCACACTTCAAACATTGTTAAATCACTCACTAGCTTGATTCAAAAATATCAACTTATCAATTAGTTCCTAATTTGTTCAAACCTACCCTCTAGTGTTCTTGAGAACAATGCTCTTACATGATTCATAGTTAGCGAAATATAGGAATACCCAACACAAACCAAAATATTCCCCAAGTACCCTTTACCATTAATAAGGTGTATGTAAATTTCTAGAAATCGACCCCTTTCCTAGTTCTCTCTATCATCAATTTGTTCTTAAGAACAACATTCCTTGCTTGAATCAAAACCACAACTGAACTGAATTTTCCTCATAAAATAATTTTCATGTGCCTTCAAGATAAATAGATAAAAAAACATACGAATAATGGCATAATACATCTACAGTCCAAATTTTGTGTCAATTGAAAACTCCATGCAAAAGCTATCCTCGTTGTCCCAAAACTGGGTTTGCATTATTTTCATAGTTCGGACTGATTTTTGTCCATAAAATAATATATAATCACCTTATTATAAAAATAAACATATTTTTGAATAAAATTTTCCATGATAAATAATCCTACCAATTTCTATGACTCAACTCTTTGAGAATCATTCCCGATTGTGCATGTATGTTTTCATTTTAGGCCCTAGATCTGTACATATCTGCCTCCTTGTGGACTGTCACGTGTAACTTTCTTCCAACTTCATGAAATGACTCCAAAATTGTTTTATTTTTAAGAGGGATTATCAATGGTCATATTTTCCAAATTTCAAGCCTTAAATCATCTTACTTCATGAAATATGGTGATTTCTCTATTAAACCTTGTTTTAGGTTTCCTTAGACCCTGAAAATGATAAGTTTGTGATATCTTATTGTTTAACCATCCTTTTGGTCTATTTCGTGACCAATATTTCTTCATTAACTACATACACATTTAAATTTCATTATTCCATGCATAGAAAGCTTCATTCCACTTTACACACACATTATCACTTAGAGAACAATGAGAACATTACAAAGACAGGCAGACTTGAAGTGAATTCTTGACTATTTAATAGTTTCATTAAAATCTGAACTTATATCATTGAAATTACCTTCATACAAGCCTGAGGAGAAGGATGTAGACCCAAACTCATACTCATAACCTTGTATTCATTCCACATCTAAAAACATCTCTGTAACTTTACACAAGCCTTGTTCTCAACCATTTAACCTACTCCTCTATCTGGATTTTAAACACATACTAAAAATTTCTCTATTTTATTCCTAATCTCCTTATTTCTATTTATTTTCTCGACCTCTTTCATGGATATCTCATGCAAATTCATCCATAGCTTATTTATTCTCCATCTTAAGGATAATCCCTTAACTCTGCTAATTCATCGATATTTTTACTCAATTTACATTTGCAATTAGGTAAGGTTGTTTAAAGATAACTAAACATGACCTCTAGCATATTCTAGGAAAAATTTCATCCTTCTTCTACGTAGCATAAGGGTAATCGCACCAAGTTGGGGGGCCAAAAGGGGTTTTAAGCGGACACATTTTTTCGAAAAATAAAAACTTCAACTTGTATGAGTTTTTGAAATAGTTACACTCAAAATTGGAAGATGTTGTATAAACATGAATCATAGAATTTTGAGTCTAGTTTCTAAGCTAATAAATTTTATTGAAAATGGATAATTCTAAGTGGTTAAAATAACTAAAATACCAACATGTGCTCTTGTTTTTGTTAAAAAAACATAACAAGGTAATCTGTTGTGCCCCCACCATTTTTGAGCACCATTTAGTATTTTTGAAAACCCTTTGGTAGAAAGATAGCTAGGAGCATCTAGTTTGGGCTACATTTTTTTAGATTTTTTTAGTGATTATTTTTTTAATGATTTTTATAGTACAAAAATTTTAAATTTAAAAACATAATGGAGCTTCGACCGTGCCCCCTAACTACCTCAAAAATATCGAAAATTAGATTTTTGTTTTTGAATGTGTATAGAATTACGCCTAGTTTGGGCTAGTATAATTTTTTTTTTTCAATTTCGATATATATATATATATATATATATATATATATATATATATATATATATAAAAAATATAGACATGTTTAAACTTCAAAAAATAGCTATAAAAAGGAATTGTTAGAAAATAAATAATATGGAAACCTTATATTAGTTAGAAAATTTGAAAAATTATATTTTTAGAAAGTAGAAACTATGCTTTACGTCATGGTATAAATTTTTTAAACGAATAGATTGATTTATGATGAGAAGAGAGATTTTTGCATTTTCCTAAAAAAATGTGTTGTTTGTTGTGTTTTTACAAGTCCATGCCTCAAGTTTGGGGATCCAACCGGATCCCCAAGCCTTGAGGCATGGCTTGGAAAAGTAAAACAACATAACCCATACATGTTATAACGTGTACACGTTCCTGATAGTATAAGCATGATATGTGGTTTTGGCATGCTTCTATTTACAAAATAAATGTTTAAGTATAAGTTTTTCATTTAATATTATTTATAAATATAAATAATAATAAATGAAAAACTTATACTTTAAATTTATTTTAGTAAATATAATATGTTAGGTCACTCTGCACCTTATGGAACTAGTCTCATAGTTCCATCTGTCACAATTTAAAAGATAGTTTTTATACTATAATTTAGTTAGTACATAGGTAATTTTCAAGATTTCATCATTCAACCTAAATATTTTAGCATTTAAATTCTACAATCAAAACCCTAAACCCTAAACCCTATGCCCTAAACCTTAATCCTAAACCCTAAACCTTGAGCCCTTAACCCTAGACCCCAAACCCCGAACCATGATCCCGAAACCCTAAACCATAAGCCCTAAACCTTAAACATCTAGCCCTTACTTGTGAGCCTTAACCCCTAAAACCCGAGCCTTGATCCCTAAACTTTGAGCCCTAAGCCCTAAACCCTAAACCCTAAACCGTAAACCCTGACCCTTAAACCCTAAACACTAAATCCTAAACCCTAAACCCTAAGTCATAAACCCTAAACCTTAAACCCTAAACCCTGAGCCCTAAACACTAAACCCTAAAACCTAAACTCTGCGACCTAAACCTTAAACCCTCAACCCTTAACCATGATCCCTAAACCCTAAACTATAAACCCTAAAACAAAAATAGTAAACCCTAAACCCTAAACACTAAATCTTGAACCCTAAACCTTAAAACCTCAACCCTAAACTCTAAACCCTAAAACCTAAACATTTAACCCTAATTCCTTAGCCCTAAACCCTAAACCCTAAATATAGATTTGGCATAGATGATCAATGAAAGCTCATCATGTCTTCAATATGTTGGGGTTAACACAAGGTTATACAAATAATATATTAGATCTAAGCATACATGCAATAATAGTGGATATTCTACCAGAAGAAATATACAAAACATGAGATATAAATCAACACTAGATTTAACGTGCTTCACCCATTGTGGGATACATCCACCAAGAAACAAGCCAATCTATTATCCAAAGATTTTAGAAAATATACAATTTAAGATCTAAAATCTTCCACACCTCTCAAATGTACAGTACTTTCTTTCTCTCAATCTTCTCCTTCTTCTCCAAGAATTCTCTCTCATAATTATTTTCACAATAATCATTAACTTTTTCAATCCTTACTTCTAAACCCTATCTTTCATTCTTATATAGGCATATACAAACTTAGGGAACTTAGCCATGTAATTACAATAAATAGATCTGCTTTAATGCTAAAATTAGATCTGATTCTTGTGAGTTAAATAAAACACACACACAAGTAGCGACATCGATCGTTATCCCTAATTGATGTCGGTTCCTCCTTTCCGATCGATGGTGGTCGAAGTGACCAATTTTGTTCCCCTCTATAACCGATGTCGATTCATTGTGCTTTCTGCAAGTTTAATATAGTATGCTAATATGAAGTAATTGAGCTCCACAACTCAAAAATCTCCCACTTGGAGATAAATTATTGCACTATACCTATACAATGTTATTCTTGGATTCTTTCCTTAGCTTTGTTTCTTCCTCTTCAAGTCTCAAACTCAAAGACTAACAAAACTAGAGTGTAGCTCCAACTTCTCTTTACTAATTTCTTCGTTAGCATATCCACAGGTTTTCACTCATGAATATTCTCTAGTTTCACTACCCATCCTCTAAAACCTACCATATGAAGTGATACCTCAATGAATGTGTTTTGTTCTAGATGAAACGCTAAGTTCTTTACAAAATAAATTACACTGATTTTCATTGAATAATTTGCAATCATATTACTCCTTTTCCAAATCTTCCATGAACCTCGCTTATCGTATTATCATATCTTTGCTAGCCTTTTTAGCTACAACATAATCTTCCTCTATAGTAGAAAAATCCACAACCTTCTATAATCTCGAATTCCAAATTTAATCACAACCCACCTACTATGAAAATATATCTAGTAGTGCTCCTTCTACCATCCATATCTCCAACCATATCTGAATCAACATAGCCACATAAATAAATATCTGAACCTCCATAGCATAACTACATGCTAGATGTCCCTCTCAAATACCTGAGTATCCATTGGACTACTTTCCAATTCTCTTTACTTGGATTGGCCATAAATCTACTCATAACTCCCATTTCTGTGCAATGTTTGGTGCAGTACAAATATAGTATACATGAGACTCCCAACTTCTAAAGCATATTGTACTTGTCTCATTTATTTGACCTCCTCATGTGGTGAAGGACACTGATTTTTTTCTCAATTTGAAGTATCCACCATAGGTGTACTCATTGATTTTTAATTTTTCATGTTAAACCTTTCCAACACCTTATTGATATAAGCCTCCTAAGACAAATACAATTTCTTGTTCTTTATGTCTTTGTGTATTTACATGTCAAGGATTATTTTTGTAGCTCTAAATCCTTCATATAAAATGTATGAGCTAGCTTTTCGTTAAGCTCACCAATGTCCTACATAGTAGATCCTACAATAAGCATATCATCCACATACAATAAAAAAATAATATAGCTTCCATTTTCAACATTCTTGAAATAAACACAATGATCATATTCACAACCAAGTAACCATGTTAATGCATGAAACTATCAAATCTCATGTATCATTTCCTTGGAGCTTGTTTGAGCACATATAGACTCTTTTTCAACCTACACACTAATTTCTCATTACCATTTACTTCATTCCGTGTGGCTATTTATTGCATATAAATATCTTCATCCAAATCACCATGAATGAAATCCGTCTTCACATATAGTTTCTCTAAATGCAAATCATGTCTTTATGCAACAAAACTTAATACTGATGACGTATGGAAGTCATTTTAACAACGGAGAAAATATTTCACCAAAGTCAATACTTTTTTTTCGTGTAAATCCCTTTACTACAAGCTATTTTTTATCTTTTCTGTCCACCCTCTTCTTCCTTGATCCTGTAAAACCACTTGTTCTACAATCTCCACTTACGATGGAAAATTAACCAAATCTCAAGTCTAGTTTTGTTCCAAGGAATCCATCTCCTCATCCATGTCATGCTCCCACTGAACGTGGGTCTCATCCTTCATTGCTTCTTCAAAAATTTCTAGTTCACAATTATGAGTTAATAATAAATAAGATAGAGAAGGTGTAAATATTTGTTGAGGTTTACTTACTCTTTGTGAACTTCTCACAGGAGTTTTGGGTACCGAAGGCTAATTTTGGACCACCTGGAAATTTTTTTTCCATTCGATAATGACCAACTCGATCACCTATAACCGACATCGATTCTTTTAACCAATGTCGATTTTGATCTTCGTAGAATCGATACTAGTTCTCGATCGACATCGATCGGGGTCAATCGACACCGACTTGTGTAACCCTGTCGGTAATATTTTAAATTTGGGAGTTCATTTTGATTAAGAAACTTCTCAACCGGTTCGTCCTTGGGTACAAAAATTTGATCCATGTACATTCTATTTTCATTCCATTTAATCTCACATTGCTAATGATTTTAGAATTCTCTAAATCCCAAAAATAGAATCTAAAATCACCAAATCCATAACCAATAAAAGTGCATCTCTTGGATTTTGCATCCAACGTTTTCCTATTTTCCATATCAATATGCACAAAATATTCTCAAACAAAAAATTCAAGAAAAGAAATATCTACCTTTGTTTTAGTCCAAGCTTCCTCTGGTTTTCTTCCATCTAGTGAACTTGAAGGCCCATGATTAATCAAATAAACCATTGTATCAAATGCTTTTTCCCAAAACTGCAAGGTTAATCCGAAATGTATCCTCATACTTCTAGCACATTCCATGAGTTTCATGTTCATTATTTCTGGAACATCATTCTCTTGTGGTGTTCTTGGAACCATCCTTTCTCTATGTATTCCATTCACTAAACAATAATCATTGAAATCCTTGTTATAGTATTCACCACCATTTTCATATCTAAGACACTTTAAATTAGAATTTGATTCATTCTCAATAAGGGATTTCTATATTTTAAAAGTATCAAAAACATCAGATTTATTTTTAATACAATAAACCCATACCTTTCTTGTAGCATCATCAATTAAAGTAACATAATACTGGGATCCTCCATGAGAATCTACTTGGGTGGTCCTCACGCATCCGAGTGTACAATCTCTAATTTCTACTCCTTCGTAGTTTCCCCAAATTTGATAAATCTCACTCTCTTTTTCTTTCTAAAGATACAATGCTCATAGAAATCAAGATCTAAATCTTTCAAATCGATAACTTACCCTTAGCCTTTAAGATTTGCATTCCTTTTTTACTCATATGGCCCCACCGATTATGCCACATGCATGCATCTCAATCTAAATTAGATAACATATAAAATGAATCAATAACACAGGTGGATAAATATAACGTTCCTACCTTCTTACCTCTTTCCACAATAAAGGCACCCTTGGTGACTTCCCAAGAGTCTGTTGTTTACGTAACCATGCAACCCGGCTTCACCTAGTTGCCCTACGAAATAAGAATCCTCTTGAGGCTTGGCACATGTCTCACATATTTCAATACCCACATATTTCCATTCTCAATATTATATGAACTTTCCCTTTACCAGTAATACTTTGAAAGGTTCATCGTCACCCAAATAAACATGCCCAAAATTGCCAAGGACATAATTTCTGAAATAACCCTTATTAGGGCTTGCGTGGAAAGAAGCTCTTGAATCTAAAACCCATGATTCTATTCTATTATCTAAAAAAGAATAATATCATCTTGTATTACCTCTGCTGCAATATTTGCCTCTTTATTTGACTCTTTACCTTTGTCTAGGTGTTGGTTCTTTTTATCCTTTGACCAACAATATTTCTTTGCATGTCCTTTCTTTCCACATTTCCAACAGGTAATTTCCTTACCTCTAGATTTAGATCTCGTCATCCCTTGACTTTGATTTCCCATTATTCTTACTCTTGGATCTCTCCTTCTATCTACCTCTACTTTCTACATTCAAAGCATTCCCAGATGATGATTCCTATGTACTTTTCCTACAAATTTCTTCATTCAAAATTATACTAACCACATCATCAAACTTCAAAATATTATTAGTAGATGCTATATTACTAATAGCCATTACCAATTTATCCCAACTATCGTGCAAAGAACATAAGAATAAGAGTTCTTTCACTTCATCATCAAATGAAATATCAATTGATTTTAACTTATTTACAATATATAGAATTGCGCCTAGTTTGGGCTAGTATATTTTTTCAATTTTGATAAGCCGAAAATATATATATGACAAAATATAAACGTGTTTAAACTTCAAAAAATAGCTATAAAAATGAATTTTTAGAAAATAAATACTATGGCAACCTTATATTAGTTAGAAAACTTGAAAATTTATATTTTTAGAAAGTAGAAACTCTTCTCTACATCATGGTATAATGTTTTTTAAATGAATCGATTGTTTTATGTCGATTTATGATGGTGGAAGAGAGATTTTTGCATTTTCCTACAAAAACGTGTTGTTTGTTGTGTTTTTGCAGGTCCATGCCTCAGGTTTGGGGATCCAAATCGGATCCCCAAGCCTTGAGGCATGGCTTGGAAAAGTAAAAAAATAATAACACGTTCGTGTTATAATGTGTACGCTGCGTTCTCGATAGTATAAACATGATATGTGGTTTTAGCATGCTTTTATTTACAAAATAAATGTTTAAGTATAAGTTTTTCATTTATTATTATTTATAAATATAAATAATAATAAATGAAAAACTTATACTTTAAATTTATTTTAGTAAATATAAGATGTTAGGGTCACTCTGCACCTTATGGAACTAGTCTCATAGCTCCATCTGTCATGGTTTAGAAGATAGTTTTTATAGTATAATTTGGTTAGTACATAGGTAATTTTCAGGATTTCAGCATTTAGCCTAAATATTTTAGCATTTAAATTCTACAATCAAAACCCTAAAACCTATGCCCTAAACCTTAACCCTAAACCCTAAACCTTGAGCCCTTAACCCTAGACCCCAAACCCTGAACCATGATCCCTAAACCCTAAACCCTAAACCTTAAACATCTAGCCCTTACCCATGAGCCCTAACCCCTAAACCCTAAGCCTTAAGCCCTAAAATTTGAGCCCTAAGCCTTAAACCCTAAACCCTAAACCCTAAATCCTAAACTATAAACCTTGACTCTTAAACCCTAAACCCTAAACCCTAAACACTAAATCCTAAACTCTAAGTCCTAAACCCTAAACCTTAAACCCTAAACCCTGAGCCGTAAACACTAAACTCTAAAAGCTAAACTCCATGAACTAATCCTTAAACCCTCAACCCTTAAGTATGATCCTTAAACCCTAAACTATGAACCCTAAAACCAAAATAATAAACCCTAAACCTTGAACACTAAATCTTGAACCCTAAACCCTAAACCTTAAACCCTCAACCCTAAACGCTAAACCCTAAAACATAAACATTTAACCCTAATTCCTAAACCCTAAACCCTAAACCCTAAATCCATATTTGGCACATATGATCAATGAAAACTCATCATGTCTTCAATATGTTGGGGTTAGCACAAGGTTATATAGATAATATATCGATCTAAGCATACATGCAATAAAAGTGGATATTCTACCAGAAGAAATATACCAAAGATGAGATCTAAATCAACACCAGATTTAATGTGGTTCACCCATTGTGGGATACATCCACCAAGAAACAAGCCAATCTATTATCTAAAGCTTTCATAAAATATACAATTGAAGATCTAAAATCTTCCACACCTCTCAAATGTATAGTACTTTCTTTCTCTCAAGCTTCTCCTTCTTCTCCAAGAATTCTCTCTCTCACAATTATTTTCACAATAATCATTAACTCTCTCAATCCTTACTTCTAAACCCTATCTTTCATGCTTATATAGGCATATACAAACTTAGGGCACTTAGCCATGCAATTACAATCAATAGATTTTCTTTAATGCTAAAATTATATCTAATTCTCGTGAGTTAAATAAAACACTCACACACAGGTAACCGACGTTGGTTATCCCTAACTGATGTTAGTTCCTCCTTTCCTAATCAATGTCGGTCATAGGTGACCAATGTCGGTCCCTCCATAACCGATGTCGGTTATTGTGCTTTCCTATAAGTTTAATATAGCATGCTAATATGAAGTAATTGAGCTCCACAACTCAACAATCTCCCACTTGGAGATAAATTATTACACTATACCTGTACAACATCATTCTTAGATCCTTTCCTTAGATTTGTTTCTTCCTCTTCAAGTCTCAAACTCGAATACTAACACAAGTGGAGTGTAGCTCCAACTTCTCTTTTGTTAATGTCTTCATTAGCATATCTGCAGAGGTTTTCACTCATATGAATCTTCTCTAGTTTCATTGCCCATCCTCAAATACCTACCATATGAATTGATAACTCAACTAAATGTGTTTATTTCTAGAATGATACGCTAAGTTATTTGCAAAATGAATTACACTCTAAGTGTCACTTTGATTAATTTGCAATCATATTGCTCCTTTCCTAACTCTTCCATGAACCCGATCATCTGTATCATATCTTTTGCTAGCCTCTCGTAGCTACAACATACTTAGCCTCTCGTAGTAGACAAAGCCTCAACCTTCGACATCTCGAACCCAGCTAACTATCATCCCACCTACTGTGAAAATATATCCAGTAGTGCTCCTTCTACCATCCAGATCTCCACCATATTTGAATCAACATAGCCACATAAAGAAATATCTGAACCTCCATAGCATAACTGCATGCTAGATGTCCCTCTCAAATACCTGAGAATCCATTGGACTACTTTCCAATTTTCTTTACCTGGATTGGCCATAAATCTACTCACAACTCCCATTTCTTGTGCAATGTCTGGTCTGGTACAAACCATAGCATACATGATAATCCTAACTTCTAAAGAATATGGTACTTATGTCATGTATTTTAACTCTTCATGTGGTGAAGGACACTAATTTTTGCTAAATTTAAAGTATCTAGCCATAGGTGTACTCACTAATTTTGAATCTTGCATGTTAAACCTTTCCAACACCTTATTAATATAAGCCTCCCGAGACAAATACGATTTGTTGTTGTCCATGTCTCTTTGTATTTTTATGTCAACGATTTTTTTTGTAGCTCCTAAATCCTTCATAGAAAATGTGCGAGCTAGCTTTATGTTAAGCTCACCAATGTCCTGCATACTAGATCTTGCAATAAGTATATCATCCACATACAAGTAACAAAATAATATAGCTTCCATTTTCAAGATTCTTGAAATAAACACAATGATCATATTCACATCTCAAGTAACCATGCTCATGCATGAAATTATCAAACCTCATGTATCATTTCCTTGGAGCTTATTTGAGCCCATAGACTCTTTTTCAACCTCGCACAATAATTTCTTATTACCCTTGACTTCATATCCAAGCAAATTCTTTGTATATAAATATCTTCATACAAATCACCATGAAGGAAATCCGTCTTCATATATAGTTTCTCTAAATGCAAATCATGTCTGTGCCAAAAAAAAATTAATACGGTGCGTATAGAATTCATTTTAACAACAAGAGAAAATATTTCACCAAAGTCAATACCTTCTTTCTATGTAAATCCCTTTACTACAAGCCTTTCCTTGTATCTTTTCTGTCCACCCTCTTCTTCCTTGATCCTATAAACCCACTTGTTCTACAATGTCCACTTACCTAATGGAAACTTAACCAAATTCCAAGTCTAGTTTTGTTCCAAGGATTCCATCTCCTCATCCATGCCATGCTCCCACCGAACGTGGATCTCCTCCTTCATTGCTTCTTTAAAAATTTATGGTTCACAAATAATAAATAAGATAGAGAAGGTGTAAATGTTTTTAAGGTTTACTTACCCTTTGTGACCTTCTCACACGGGAGTTTTGGGTATTGGAGGCTAATTCTGGATCACCTAAACATTTTTTCCACCCGATAGTGATCAACTCGATCACCTATAACCGACATTGGTTCTACTAACCGATGCCGATTTTGATCTTCTCAGAACTAATACTAGTTCATCGAGTGATATTGGTCAGGGGTCAATTGACACCGATTCTTGTGTAAGCCTCGGTAATATTTTTAAATTTGAGAGTTCATTTTCATTCACAAAATTCTCAACCGATTCATTCTTGGGTACAAAAATCTGATCCTAGTACATTATCTTTTCATTCCATTTAATGTCACGACTCCTAATGATTTTAGAATTCTATAACTCCCAAAAACAGAATTTGAAATCACTAGATCCATAACTAATGAAAGTGCATCTCTTGGATTTTGCATCCAACTTTTTCCTATTTTCCTTATCAATATGGACAAAAGCTTCTAAACCAAAAACTTCAAGAAAAGAAAGATCTACCTTTGTTCGGTCCAAGCTTCCTCTGGTGTTCCTCCATCTAGTGAACTTGAAGGCTGCGGTTAATCAAATAAACCACCTTTGTATCAAATGCTTCTACCCAAAGCTGCAAGGTCAATCCAAAATGTATCCTCATACTTCTAGCACATTCCATGATTTTCATGTTCATTCTTTCTACAACACCATTCTCTTGTGGTGTTCTTGGAACCTTCCTTTCTCTATGTATTTCATTCACTAAACAATAATCATTGAAATCCTTGCTACAATATTCACCACCATTGTCATATCTAAGGAACTTTAACTTTGAATTTGATTCATTCTCAATAATGGATTTCTATATTTTAAAAGTATCAAAAACATTAGATTTATTTTTAATACAATAAACCCATACCTTTATTGTAGCATCATCAATTAAAGTAACATAATACTGGGATCCTCCATGAGAAGCTACCTAGGATGGTCCCTACACATCCGAGTGTACAATATCTAAAATCTGCTCCTTCTTAGTTTCCCCAACTTTGATAAATCTCACTCTATTTTTCTTTCCAAAGATACAATGCTCACATAAATCAAGATCTAAATATTTCAAATCGATAACTTACCCTTACCCTTTAAGATTTGCACTCATTTTTTACTTATATGGCCCCACCAATTATGCCATATGCATGTATTTGAATCTGAATTAGATAACACAGAAAAAGAATCAATAACACAGGTGGATAAATATAACATTCCTAATTTCTTACCTCTTTCCACAACAAAGGCACCCTTGGTGACTTTCCAAGAGTCTGTTGTGAATGTAAATATGCAACTAGCTTCACCTAGTTTCCCTACATAAATAATACTCCTCTTGAGGCTTGGCACATGCCTCACATATTTCAATACCCATGTATCTCCATTCTCCAATATTATATGAACTTTCCCTTTACCAATAATACTGCAAGGTTCATCATCACCCAAATAAACACGCCCAAAATTGCCAAGGACATAATTTTTGAAATAACCCTTATTAGGGGTTGCATGGAAAGAAGCTCTTGAATCTAAAACCCATGATTCTATTCTATTATTCAAAGAAAGAATAATATCATCTTGCATTACCTCTACTGTAATATTTACCTCTTTATTTGACTTTTTACCTTTGTCTGGGTGTTGGTTCTCTTTATCCTTTGACCAAAAATCTTTCTTTGCATGTCCTTTCTTTCCACATTTCCAACAGGTAATTCCCTTACCTTTAGATTTAGATCTGCCATCCCTTGACTTTGATTTCCCATTATTATTACTCTTGGATATCTCCTTCTATCTACCTCTACTTTCTACATTCAAAGCATTCCCAGATGATGATTCCTCTGTACTTTTCCTGTGAATTTATTCATTCAAGATTATACTAACAACATCATCAAACTTCAAAATATTATTAGTAGATGTTGTATTACTAATAACCATTACCAATTTATCCTAACTATTAGGAAAAGAACATAAGAATAAGAGTGCTTTCACTTCATCATCAAACGAAATATCAACCGATTTTAACTTATTTACAATAGATCAGAAATCATTCAAATGACTAGATGCAGATCCACCTTCATGCATCTTAGAACTAAATAGTTTCTTCATCAAATAAAATTTATTTAAAGCACTAGGTTTTTCATATAAATTATCAAGAGATTTTAACTCTCTTTGTAAAATTCACTTCTATAATATTGGAAGCCACGGATGGTGTCGGACTCAATATTATAGATCACAAATCCTTTCTCAAAGAATCTTCCATTCTTCATCATTCATCTTTGTAGGTCTAGAATTTTCATCCAACGATAAGTACAAATCTCTTTGATACGAGATAATCCTCAATCTACATATTTCATAATGGATAATTTCTGTCGTCAAACTTCTCTACATTATATTTATTTTCTTTTGCCATTGTTGTATCTCCTAATCAATCAGAAAACCCTTCATGATTAAATATGTAAACACTCAAAACCCTCAAACAAAGCTTTGATGTCGGTTGTTGGGGTTAGCACAAGGTTGTATAGATAATATATCAAATCTAATCATACATGAAATAAAAGAAGATATTCTACTAGAATAAATATACAAAACAAGAGATATAAATCAACACCAGATTTAACATGGTTCACCTAGTGTGGGCTACATCCACCAAGAAACAAGTCAATCTATTATCCAAAGCTTTCAGAATATATACAATTAAAGGTCTACAATCTTCCACACCTATCAGATGTACAATACTTTCTTTTTCTCAAGCTTCTCCTTCTTCTCCAAGAATTCTATCTCTCACAATTATTTTCACAATAATCATTAACTCTCTCAATCCTTACTTATAAACCCTAGATTTCATGCTTATATAGGCATATACAAACTTAGGGCACTTAGCCATGTAATTACAATCAATAGATCTACTTTAATGCTAAAATTAGATCTAATTTTTATGAGTATGTAACACCCTCAACAATGGTTATATTCCTCCTTTGCATTTCAAGTGTTGACATGTGATTTTCTTAATAAAGGTGTGTTCTTTTGATCTGAAGATCATGCTTGAAATGGATAAATCAATTATGCTCTTTGATTGAAGAAATTTGGTATGTTATTGCTTGCTTGATAATCTATTTAACTCTCTTTGGGATAAGTTCCAATTTGGTTTTAAGAGTTACAACTTACCTTTTGCCATTGGACTCATCCTTGGATAAATTCCATTGATCCAAGGTATGTTTTAAATCCTCTTATCGAAATGAATGAAAAATGACATTTATTGATTAGGAGGCTTAACTGATTAAACTTTTGTTTGTGGCAAATTCTTTATTATCTTGGAAACAATGCTTGCATTTTGTTTTGTGTTGAGCTCAGCTCTTCTTGGTTGACCCTTACAGGATGCTTATGGTGTCAAGGGAAATAGGAACCATACTTTTGGATTCTTGAGATAAATAGATTGTTGTGTACCCTAATAAATACGGGACTCAGGTAAGTTACCTAACTACTGTTGTTATACCCCTTTACAAGGGATGACATTCTAACCTAAGTTGTTAGCTTGTAAGGAAGTAACCTAGGGGGATGTTAAGTTATTTCTAAACCTATAGTTTTTGGTTAAAACTACATCCTATCCTAGGGTGGAAAACTATTGTTGGGGGTTATATCCTAAGGTTATTTATTTAAAATAACCTAATATCTAACCTAAGAAAATTCTATCTATCCTAAACTAATGGGATATGAAAGGGGACCTAGGGGCCATTGGCAATGGGAACTAAGCGGTGGTTCCAAAGCCTTTTATTGGGATTTGTTTTGATTTGGTTTTAATGTATGAAAGTATTGTCGATGTGGCGGGGTCGGTGAAAGTTATAGGAATCTACGTGGAGGCATCCCTAAGTTTGGAAATGCATTATGAATTGTAATTAGGTCTCGCCAACTATGAATGGTGGTGGCAAGGAAAGATAAGTGGGAAAATTGGTTTTAATGTCATTAATGTGCCTTGGGTTTGGTGAGAAAGCCATCTTGGAAGGCATGTTGGTGGATTCATTGGGGGTTGTTTAGCTTTGCATGCTTCACAATTTTCACTCTGCATGGAGCTATCTGGTTCTTCGAACCAGCAATTTGATCTCCACTTTGTGGTTATTTTTGAACTCTTTGAGCTATTTTCAGTTCGAGGAATGTATAAGTGGGATTGTGGAAAAAAATATGGTTGTTTGATCTTGCTTGGAGAAGAAGAGGTATTGGAAACTCGGTTATAAATATTATTCGAATCGGTAGAGGCACTATCAGGAATGATAGGATCTACCCATTAAGATTTATTTCTTTCTTCTAAATGATTCATTAAAATAATTCTGCTCATTGGAAATTTTATATTTGCTTGATGTATGTGGTTATTTACTTGCATGTAAGCTTGGAAACTATGTGGGTTTTGGAATGTGAATCCTTTGCTGTTATTGATAGTTTTTGGAAAACTTCTTTGTTTTGGTTGTTAGAGGTTTGCATGTGATTGTTTTGGAACTCTGCAATCTGTACTAGAAGCTCTTTTGAACTCTGTAACTTGAACTAGTAGTTTTGTTATTGTATTTAAGCTTGTAGCTTGTATTCGAAGCTTGTTTTCTTGCATTTGAAAATAAGGTGAAAAGAGTTGGCTTATTACTTGTTGGGTTCTGAATTTGTTGTTGGGTTGTTGTTGGGTTGTCACGTTTTGATTTGTACTTAAGCTCATTGAGCTTGAATGAGAAGATCCTTGGTCATTTGAACTGAAAGTATTGTTATAAGGCTTAGTATCTCTATTTAATTTTGTGTTCTACTAGTTGTAATAACACCCCATGAATATTCTAAACTTGTATCAAAGCCATGAATGGTTTTAGCTTTATTAGGACCGAGTGGTTTTTTGACTGTGCAGAACTTATTGAAGTTTTGAACCTTGGAACTTGTATACAGTTCTTATGAATTCTGTATTCATTGTTGAGTTATTGCGTTGTGCTTTGTACTTAAGTTCTTAACTAAGATTTTATTCTTCCTTATGAAAATGGAAGGCTTGAACCCGTAATAGGGTGTTGGTATTATTATGAGCTTTTATTAGAGCCATGTGATTCCATTTTAAATTTGTATTTGAACTTGAGTTGTTTGAACTTGTGATCTATGCACGAATTTAACGCTGAGTATTCCTTGTTGGTCATTTTGATTATGTATGGGGAAATCGATGAGTTGTATACTTACGGGTATTTCTTTGAATTGAAAACTTTAGTTTCTTTTAGTACTGTATGATGGAAGGGGTCTTGTGGGTTGTTTGGTTGGATTAGATTTTGTAAAACTTCTTTGAGACCTCCTTTTTTTTACAATTGAATTAATGGTTGTTTTACTTCTACCTCTAGACTACACTGTGTTTTCAAACTTAACAGGGCATGTGAATTTTAGAGCGTATTTTATTCATATCCGCTCGACCGTATTCTTATCTTGAGGGAAATCTTTCTTTGCCTTGTTCTTAGAAATAATTGGGGCTGGAACTGTGTTATATTAAGGAATAGACGTATCAGTTGTAGAGGTTATTGGAATGAGTTACTTCTTCTTTTCTTTCCTTTAAGTAGAACAAACCCACCGTCGTATGATTTCTAAGGAGCTAGAGAGTCTCTGTAGTTATCTTGTTCGGATAAGTTATAAGAAGTTAGGATAGGTATAGTCTTATCGAATCACTTAAATATTTACTTCCATCTGAGTAGTGGGTTTTGTTGAATGCTAAGTTCAAACCTGTTATTTTGTTTGTAGTCCGAAAATTTTCAGTACCACTTATATGGATGTTGACAATGTGAATCTTGCTTGGAAATTTGAACTGCCTTCTCATTAGCAGTTTGTTGTTAATGTTTGTAATGGTGATTCAGTCTTCAATTGTTGTGACTTTCCAATCTTTTTCGATTGGAGGAATTTTACTCCACTGTTATACTCTTGTTGAACCACCATGTATTAAAGAGAGAATTATACTCTCTTGGGGGAGGCGATCTATAGATTGAGACTGTAGTGTGTTTCCTTCCAATAATTGATTTGAATTTGAGCTAGGTGATGAGGATAGGTCTTCCTGGGAAGGTTGCATGGAAATTGGAAGTATACGGGCTTGACTGTGCATTTGGTTTTGAGTTCTCTTTTGGAAACTAACTTAAGAATTTCTAAGTTTTATTAGATGTTGGATTTCATTTCATAGTATAAATGAAATGAAATATGGTTTGGGTCCTTGTGGGTATGTGATCCTTTTCTTGTTGAATGATGAGATTATGGATTGAACTTCTCATTATTCGTTCTCTTCTATGTCTTTATTGAGGGATGGAACTTACTAATATCAGTTATGTTGTAACTAACCCTTTTGCAGATTGGGAAAAGTTAAATGTGTTCTTCTATCTTTATGAATTTATGAAATAAATTAATGTTAAGACTTGTTGACTGATCCAAAAGTAAATTGATAGGATCTATTAAGTCTTGTGGTATAATTTTGAAGTTGTAGATTATAAAATGTTCCTTTCTTAAAAGTAAATCCAGATTTCTTAATTGTACTTCTTACTTGATGTTATTACTTATGATTACTTGCATGATGTTTTACAATTGATTCATGAAAGCAAAGTTGTTTAATGAAGCAATTAGTGGAATGCACTTTACTTTAATGCTTAGTGCTTATCATGCTCAATTCATTAAATCGACCCGTGCTTAGCAATTCAGCAGATGGACATCGCAAGTGATTAAAGAAGACAAACTTTCATGTTGTATTGGGTTATTTGATTTTGAACCTTATGTAAAGAGTTTTGATTCATTCTTGAATTGTATTGAAAAAGAAAAGTTGTATTCTTTTGAAACAAAATTTGTTTGTTATACAGCATGCTTGAAATACATAGTCTTGTAAATGAATAAGTTTAAATGAGGAATTTGAATGTTGGAGATTTACTTGTATTGGTTGTGTAATCTATCTTATATTTATGAAGAAGATGGAATTTCTATCTTGATGACATTATTCATATCTATTATATGTATAATTCAGATAAACTGGATAAGTTAGATAAAAAGGGAATTAGTTTAATCTCCCTTAATAAGATGCAATTTGTTAAGTTGCATAAGTTATCAATCTTATCTAAACAATTCCAATATAGTATTTAAATGTGTAATGAATATGTGATGGAACATTAGAGTTTGTGAAAGATAAGAAGGGTGACATGATTGTTAAACGTAGACTTCATTTCTTATAAAGTCTACCTTGGTTGAACCTATTTGGTTGTTACACCTTCTTTGAATGATTATGATGTATGTAATGGAACTTATGATATTGTTGTCCTATTTTGGTTAATTGTTGTTAAACTAAATTAACAAACATTAAAAGAAATCATGAGTTGGAGGAAGTTCTTTAATGCTTAAATGATCCACGCATAAAATAATGACTTAAGGAGTGTTGGATTAGGGTTTAGCATAAACATTGTAATATGTTTTATAATCCAAATTAATTTAACATTAGTAACCTCTTTGGATTATGTACATCATGATGAGGAAGTTTCTGTAGGATGTTGGCGCATGGAAAATGCAGTGTCTGTACCTTCAAGAAGACTTGGGTCTTCTCGAGGATACAATATTGTAGTTGACATGTGGCAACACCCTTCTGCATTGATCATCTAGATCTACACACAATAAGGACTTGAACTTAGTTTTTCTCTAGGTCAAGTTAGTAACATGTTTAGGATAGGGAGTAACTTTCTATAACTCAGGGTACTTTGGCACATCCGGTTGACTTAGGTCAACCAAGTATGCCCTTTTACCCTAAGTCATCAAAAGTGTCTTCCTATAATAGACTATGTTCCTAACCGGGCTAGGGTTAAACCTTGGACAAGTGGACTGATAGTAGTTAGTAAAGACCATTCATGATAACAAAGGAGTGAGGTGAAGGATGTATTCCAAAATGACGAGTATGTCGTCTAGGAATAGTGACATACACAGTATGTTGTAAATCTTTGGCCAAAGTATCACAAGCTACTAGTTGTGTTGTCCTATGTCACCTAGTTTAAAGCTACATGATACCAGATGAATATTGGTAACAAATATTCAGGTATGTTATTTAAACAAGATCACTCAGTACCCAGTTTAAGGTGAAAACCAAGTATACAAAGTATACAATAAGTATTCAATACTTAAGGTGAAACATGAATAGATTGGTGTATCACCGAGTCATTATAGCTGCATATGGTTATCTGTTATGAGATTGATTGGCATTGAATGTGTGTTCTAAATAAATTTTTATTTAGAACAGTGAACATTATGTAAAAAAAAATTCCCTTGTTTCTAAAGTCTTAAAATGGGAATGTTACATCTTGGTATCAGAGCTGAAGGTTGCAACTCTTGGACCTATTGTGTCCATAATCGATGAAACTTAATTTTCTTGTAACAGAAAATGTTTAGTTTAAGAGGAAATGTTGCAAATAACCCTCCGCCTAAGGAAGGAGCAACAACTACTTATAATTTTGATGAGATCCTTGTTGCCCTATTGGACACAAGAGATCATTTGGTTGTACTTGAACAAAAAGTAATGGGTAATGAGGAGGAATATGATCTTTGCGATAACAATGCAAACATACATACTGTTCATCCCGAAAAACAAAAAGGATAGGTTGGTAGCTGAACTCACTAATGATATAAAAAGGATAAGTCCACCCAAGTTTGATGGAACCACATTAGGAGATGGAGATGAGAACTGGCTCAGTGAAATGGATAAATACTTTGCAATAAGGAATTTCTCGGAAGAAACAAATGCGATATGGGGAGCATATCAACTTTCTCATGAAGCATCTTCATCTTTGGGACGATCGGAAGGTTGAGTTAAAAATTGATGAAACTAACATCACCTGGGATCAATTTAAAGGTTACTTTAGGAAATGTTGGCTGCCGCAACTTTACTATGATCAGAAAATGACTGAATTTTAGAACTTAGTTTAGGGAAGCTAACTGCAACTGAGTACTGGGAATGATTTACAAAAATCCTTAAGTATGTACCTCAGTACCAAACAGATGATAAGTTCAGGATACATAAATTCATCATGGGATTGAATCCTGTTATAGGAGGAGAGGTGGATGTTCACAGCCCAACCATGATGGAAGGGGTTGTTGAAAAGGCCATAAGGTAGGAACAGAAATTAAAGGCAATTTTTGCTCACAAGGAGGAATTAAGGAAGAAAAATCCCAACTCTTCATCATCTCTTGCACCTAAGAAAGGACCATGGAAGAAATTTAGAATGAAAAGTAAGTTTTCATTTGATACTAATAAGAAAGAAGCAACAAACAAGTTTGCTAGTAATGCATAGAACAACTTTGCTAAGAACAATAATAAGACAGAAGCCCTATGGGGGTCAGAATGATAACTCTAAGGCTGGAAATAAACCCGAGCCTAGGAAAGAACTGTAGGAGGTTGTTATAACTATGGAAAAGATCATTATACAAATCAGTGCCCTTTAAAAAGGACGATTGTAATCGTAGCACAAGATACATGTTGCAAAGTAGCTAATAAGCGTGAGAAAGCAGGCCACACCTATAGAAGTTCTAGGTAAGTTATTTGGTTTACTTGTAACTATTATTTTTAATACTAGAGCTACTGAATGTTTTATTTCTAATAAATTAGCAGCAAAATTAAAAATAAAAGATGGAAACATGGATTGTATAGTATGGAAACAATGTTGTTCATACAGTTAGTATGTGTCTTTTTGGAGCAGTCCTTGATTTACCTAACTTTTCCACTGAAGTTGATCTTTATGTTGCACCTTTGGGGTCTTATGATGTAATCATAGGTGTTAATTGGTTATCTAAACATAAGGCTAAAGTGGATTGTTTTGAAAAACACATTAGTTGTGTAGATGACCTATAGAAAATAACAGAGATTCAGGGTGTGAAACGTGAAATTTATGTTAGAAAACTATCAGCTATGCAACTTAAGAAGGCCAAAAATAAGGGTTGTACCTTATATGCAGTAAAAATTGTTGAAAAAACTGAAGAGAACAATGATGTTATGGAATGATATCCATCTATTACGAGACTTCAGTGAAATATTTCTGGAAGAATTGCAGGTCTTCCACCCAAAAGGGAGTTTGATTTCACAATTGAGATCAAACACAGGAACTCGAACCTATTCCTAAATCACCATATCAAATTACTACTACAGGATTAGTAGAGTGTAAGGCTCATTTGTAAGAACTTTTGTCTAAAGGTTTGATCAGACCAAGTGTTTCACCTTGGGGAGCACCTATAATTTTTGTGAAAAAGAAAGATGGAACACTTAGATTGTGCATTGATTACAGAATGTTAAACAAGGCAACAATCAAAAATAGATACCCACTCCCTAGGATTGATGATTTATTTGATCAGATGCATGGAGCATCGGTATATTCTAAGATAGATCTTTGATCTAGACATCATCAATTGTGGATTAAGGATGAGGATATCCATAAAACAACTTTCAGGAAAATGTATGGACATTATGAGTTCATGGTTTTACCTTTTGCATTAACAAATGCATTGGCAACATTTATGAATTTAATGAATAATATATTTCAAGAATACTTGGACAAATTTTTGCTCGTATTCTTAGACAACATTCTCATATATTCTAAAAGTATTGAGGAAAACCTGAGCATTTGAAGATAGTTTTGGAAATATTAAGAAAGAGACAATTATTTGGTAAGTTGTCTAAATGTTCTTTCTATGAAATGGAAGTAAACTATTTGGGACACGTAATAAGTAAGAATTGAATAGCTATGGATCCTTTAAAAATTGAAACTATAACTGATTGGCCTACGCCAAAGAATGTACATGAAGTTAGAAGCTTCATGGGACTTATTGACTACTATAGGAAATTTGTAAAAGACTTCTCTAAGGTGGCTGCACCAATAAATTCTTTACAAAAGAAGGATAAAAAGTTTGTTTGGAATGAGAAATGTGAAATTGCATTCAAAACTTTGAAGGAATAGTTAACTTCATCACCTATTCTTGTAGTACTAGATCCTAATGGAGATTTTATGGTGGTAACTGATGCATCTGGTGAAGGTTTAGGAGGTATTTTGTTACAAAATGGTCATGTCATAGCTTACGAAAGTAGAAAACTTAAGTTACATGAGTTAAATTATGTTCCACATGATTTAGAGCTTGATGCCATTGTTCATGCATTACAAGTTTGGAGGCATTACCTGCTTGGTAAACCTTTTGAATTGAAAATTGATCATCTTGGGCTAAAATATATCTTCACTTAGCCAAATCTTAATGCAAGACATCGAAGGTGGTTAGAGTTTTTGTCTCTATATGATTTTGACATAAATTATATCAAAGGTAAATAAAATAGAGTGGCTGATGCTCTAAGTCATAGGAAGCACATTTCTACTCTTATAACATTGAGAACTCAATTTAAGGATGAAGTAAAAAGTGTTATGGAATTTGATTCTTATTTTTAGCAAGTAAAGACAACACTTGCTGCAGATTCTAGTGATTCGAGATATAAAGGTTTTCACTTTGATAATGAAGGAATCTTACGATTTGAAAATAGAGTATATGTACCTTTGCTAAATGATTTGAGAAAGAAATTGTTAGCAGAATTTCACAATTCACCTTTTTCTGGACACCCTGGTATTACAAAAATGCTTGCTGATATAAAACAACAATATTTCTGGAAGGGAATGAAAAAGGATGTAATAGACTTTGTGACACATTGCCTTGAATGTCAATATGTTAAAGTGAAACATATGCACCTCAGCCGAGTTTGTTGTATCCTCATAGCATACCGCAGTACAAATGGCAAGTGATAAGCATGGACTTTGTACAAGGGTTGCCCATGTCAAGAAATAAACAAGATTTTATTTTAGTAGTTGTTGATAAACTAAAAAAGGAAGCATATTTTACCATTGGAAATCGAAGGATGATTCCCCTTGTGTTAGCTAAAATATTTGTACACGAAATTTTCAGATTACATAGAGTACGAATTAATCATTTGAGATAGAGATCCTAGAATGACGTCAATATTTTGGCAAACAGAATGCAGCTTTAGAAACTAAACTAAATTTTAGTTCTGCGTATCATCTAGAAAGCAGACGAGATAGACTGAAAGAGTTAATCAAGTTTTGGAGGATATGTTACGAATGTATTGTATGGATCAACAGTACAAGTGGGAAGAGTACCTTCTACTAGTTGAGTTTGCATATAATAATACATATCATGCCTCTCTTAAGATGGCACCTTTTGAAGCATTATACAAAATAAAATACATAACTCCTATTAGTTGGGATAGTATGGAGGATAGAGAGGTAATTGGATCTAAAATCCTTACCGAAATGGAACAACAAGTTAGATTGATTTGTGAATGCATGAAAGAAGTAATGTGAGATAGACAAAAGAGTTATGCTAATTTGAACTGGGTAGACAGGAGGTTTGAACTTGGTGAGAAAGTCTTTCTTCTGGTCAAACCGAAAAAGAGCTCTATAACTTTTGATAAGGCTGCCAAGTTATCACCTTGTTATGTGGGACCTTTTGAGATATTTGAAGTAATCAATCATGTAGCTTACCGCTTAGCATTACCTCCTTCTTTATCACAAATACATTATGTTTTCCATAGTTTTGTACTTAAGAAATACGTTTCATATTTATCACATGTGTTAAATTGGAATTCCTTGTAGGTCCAAGATCCAAGAATAATTATAGTTAAACCCATATGAGTACTGGAAACTCTCTAGTTACATTTGAGAAATCATGAGATAAGTCAATGCAAGGTCCAATGGGACCAATTTAATGAAGAAAGTGTAACCTGGGAAAACTCGGAGACGATATGAAAACTAATTTTCCATATATTTTTAACAGAACCGATTCTTTTGACTGATAAAAAAATTTGTGATTTTATCTTTATAATACAATAAGTATACCAAAGTTGGGGCAAATATTTATTTGTTTGAATAAAAAAACTAATTAAAGCTGATTTACGTGATTTAAAAATTTTGATACTATTGTAAACATATGTTAAGAAAGTGAATAAAAATTGATTATCCTAAATACAATCATTAAAATGAGGTCATCATCGGGACGATGATTCTTTTTAGGAGGGAAGCATGTAACACCCTCGACAATGGTTATACTCCTCCTTTGCATTTCAAGTGTTGACATGTGATTTTCTTGATAAAGGTGTGTTCTTTTGACTATTGAAGATCATGCTTGAAATGGATAAATCAATTATGCTCTTTGATTGAAGGGTTGGTATGTTGTTGCTTGCAATAATTTATTTCACTCTATTTAGGATAAGCTGCAATTTGGTTTTAAGAGTTGTAACTTACCTTTCGCCATTGGACTCATCCTTGGATCAATTCCATTAATCCAAGGTATGTTTTAAATCCTCTTATCAGAACTGAATGAAAAAATGACATTCATCAATTGGGAGGCTTAATGGACTAAACTTGTGTTTGTGGTAAATTCTTTATTATCTTGGAAATAATGCTTGCATTCTATTTTGTGTTGATCTCGGCTCTTCTTGGTCGACCCTTGTAGGGTGCTTATGGTGTCAAGGGAAATAGGAACCATGCTTTTAGATTCTTGAGATAAATAGATTGTTGTGTACCCTAATAAATACGGGACTCAGGTAAGTTACCTAACTACTATTACTATACCCCTTTACGAGGGATGACATTCTAACCTAAGTTGTTAGCTTGTAAGGAAGTAGAGGGGGATGTTAAGTTATTTCTAAACCTATAGTTTTGGTTAAAACTACATCCTATCCTAGGGTGGCAAACTATTGTTGGGGGTTATATCCTAAGGTTATTTATTTAAACTAACCTAAGATCTAACCTAAGCAAATTCTATCTATCCTAAACTAATGGGATATGAAAGGGGACCTAGGGGCCATTGGCAATGGGAACTAAGCGGTGGTTCTAAAGCCTTTTATTGGGATTTGTTTTGATTTGGTTTTAATGCATGAAAGTACTGCCAGTGTGGCAGGGGTTAGTGAAAGTTAGAGGAATCTACGTGGAGGAATCTCTAAGTTTGGAAATGCATTATGAATTGTAATTAGGTCTTGCCAACTATGAATGGTGGTGGCAAGGAAAGATAAGTGGGAAAATTGGTTTTAATGGCATTAATGTGCCTTGGGTTTGGTGAGCAAGCCATCTTGGAAGGCATGTTGGCGGATTCGTTGGGGGTTGTTTAGCTTTGCATGCTTCACAATTTTCACTCCACATGGAGCTATCTAGTTCTTCAAACCAGCAGTTTGATCTCCACTTTGTAGCTATTTTTGAACTCTCTAAGCTATTTTCAGTTCGAGGAATGTATAAGTGGGATTGTGGAAAAATAATATGGTTGTTTGATCTTGCTTGGAGAAGAAGAGGTCTTGGAAACTTGGCTGGAAGTCTTCTTCGAATCAGCAGAGGCACTATTAGGCATGATAGGCTCTACCCATTAATATTTCTTACTTTCTTCTAAACGATTCATTAAAACAATTCTACGCACTAGAATTTTTATATTTGCTTGATGTATGTGGTCATTTTCTTGCATGTAAGCTTTGAAACTATGTGGGTTTTAGAATGCAAATCCTTTGCTGTTATTGATAGTTTTTGGAAAAATTATTTGTCTGTTTTTATAGGTTTTGCAAGTGATTGTTTTGGAACTTTGCAATTTTTACTAGAAGCCCTTTTGAACTCTATAACTTGAACTAGTAGTTTTGTTATTATATTTAAGCTTGTAGCTTGTATTCGAAGCTTGTTTTCTTGCACTTGAAAATAAGTGAAAAGAACTGGCTTATTACTTGTTGGGTTCTGAATTCGTTGTTGGGTTCTGAAATCATTGTTGGGTTATTGTGTTTCGATCTATATTTAAGCTCCTTGGCCATTTGAACCGCGGTATTGTTAGAAGGCTTAGTATCTCTGTTTAAGTTTTTTTTTAGGTAGTTGTAATAGAACTCCATGAATATTATAAACTTGTATCGAATCCGTGAATGGTTTTAGTTTTACTATGACCGAGTGGTTTTTGACTGTAGAACTTATTGAAGTTTTGAACCTTGGAACTTGTATACAGTTCTTATGAATTCTATATTCATTATTGAGTTATTGCGTTGTCTTAGGTACTTAAGTTCTTAAGCGATATTTTATTCTACCTTATGAAAATGGAAGGTTTGAACTGTAATAGGGTGTTGGTATTATTATGATCTTTTATTAGAGCCATGTGATTCCATTTTAAATTCATATTTGAACTTGAGTTGTTTGAATTTGTGATTTGTGCATGAATTTAATGCAACATAGGTATTCCTTGTTGGTCATTTTGATTATGTATGGGGAAATTGATGAGTTGTATACTTTACTGGTATTTCTTTGAATTGAATATTGTAGTTTATTTTAGTCTTTGTATGAATGAAGGGGTCTTATGGGTTGTTTGGTTGGATTAGACTGTAAAAATTCTCGTGAGACATCCTTTGTTTTGACGATTAAACGAATGGTTGTTTTACTTCTACCTCTAGACTATTTGTGTTTTCAAACTTAACGGGGCATGTGAATTTTAGAGTGTATTTTATTCATATCTGCTTTGAGCGTATTCTTGTCTTGTGGGAAATCTTGACTGCCTTGTTCTTAGAAATAATTGGGACTAGAACTGTGTTCTATTAAGGAACAGACGTATCAGTTGTAGAGGTTCATGGAATGAGTTACTTCTTCCTTTCTGTCTTTTAATTGGAACAAACCCTACCTGTCGTATGATTTTTAAGGAACTAGAGAGGTCTGTGGTTATCTTGTTCAGACAAGTTGGAAGAAGGTAGGACAGGACTTGTCTTATCAAATCACTTAAATATTTACTTCCATCTGAGTAGTGGGTTTTGGTTGAATGCTAAGTTCAAACATGTTATTTTGTTTGTAGTCTAAAGATTTTATGTACCACTTATATGGATGTTGACATGTGAATCTTTCTTGGAAATTTGAACTGCCTTCTCATTAGCAGTTTGTTGTTAATGTTTGTAATGGTGATTCAGTCTTCAGTTGTTGTGACTTCCCAATCTTTTTCGATTAGAGGAATTTTACTCCACTATTATACTCTTGTTGAACCACCATGTATTAAAGATAGAAATTATACTCTCTTGGGAGGGGGTAGTCTATAGTTTGAGATTGTACTGTGTTTTCTTCTAATAATTGATTTGAATTTGAGCTAGTTGATGAGGATAGGTCTTCATGGGAAGGTTGCATGGAAATTGAAAGTATACGGGCTTGACTGTGCATTCGATTTTGAGATCTCTTTTGGAAATTAACTTAATAATTTTTAAGTCGTATTAGATGTTGGATTTCATTTCATAGTAGAAATGAATTAAAATATGGTTTGGGTCCTTGTGGGTATGTGATCCTTTTCTGTTGATTGATGAGATTATTGATTGAAATTCTCATTATTCATTCTCTTCTTTGTCTTTATTGAGGGATGGAACTTACTAATATCAGTTATTTTGTAACTAACCCTTTTGCAGATTGGGAAAAGTTAAATGTGCTCTTCTATCGTTATGAATTTATGAAATAAATTAATGTTAAGACTTGTTGACTGATCCAAAAGTAAATTGATAGGATCTATTAAGTATTGTGATTAATTTTCAAGTTGCGGATTATAAAATGTTCCTTTCTCAAAAGTAAATACAAATTTCTTAATTGTACTTCTTACTTGATGTTGATACTTATGATTACTTGCATGATGTTTTACAATTGATTCATGAAAGAAAAGTTGGTTAATTAAGCATTTAGTGGAATGCACTTTACTTTAATGCTTAGTGCTTATCATTCTCAATTCATTGAAATGACCCATGCTAGCAATTTTGTAGATGGACATCATAAGTGATTAAAGAAGACATGAAATTTCATGTTGTATTGGGTTATTTGATTTTGATCCTTATGTAAAGAGTTTGATTCATTATTTAATTCTATTGAAAAATAAAATTTGTATTCTTTTGAAATAAAAGTTATTTGTTATACAACATGCTTGAAATACATACTATTGTAAATGAGGAATTTGAATGTTGGAGATTTACTTGTATTGGTTGTGTAATCTATCTTATATTTATGAAGAAGATGGAATTTCTATCTTGATGACATTATTCATATCTGTTATATGTATAATTTGGATAAACTGGATAAGTTAGATAAAAAGGGAATTAGTTTAATCTCCCTTAATAAGATGCAGCTTGTTAAGTTGCATAAGTTATCAATCTTATCTAAACAATTCTAATATAGTATTTAAATGTGTAATGAATATGTGATGGAACGTTAGAGTTTGTGAAAGATAAGAAGGGTGACATGATCATTAAACGTAGACTTCATTTCTTATAAAGTCTACCTTGGTTGAACCTATTTGGTTGCTACACCTTCTTTGAATGATTATGATGTATGTAATGGAACTTATGATATTGTTGTCCTATTTTGGTTAATTGTTGTTAAACTAAATAAATGAACATTAAAAGCAATCATGAGTTAGAGGAAGTTCTTTAATGCTTAATTGAACCAAGCATAGAATAAGGACTTAAGGAGTGTTGGATTAGGGTTTAGCATAAACGCTGTAATCTGTTTTATAATCCAAATTAATTTAACATTAGTAACCTCCTTGGGGTATGTACATCATGATGAGGAAATTTCTGTAGGATGTTGGCACATGCCAAATGCAGGGTTGTACCTTCGAGAAGACTTGGGTCTTCTCAAGGATACAGTGTTGTAGTTGACATGTGGTAACACCCTTCTACATTGATCATCTAGATCTACACACAATAAGGACTTGAACCTAGTTTTTCTCTAGGTTAATTTAGTAACATGTTTAGGATAGGGAGTAACTTTCTATAACTCAGGGTACTTTGGCACATCCGGTTGACATAGGTCAATCGAGTATGCCCTTTTTCCCTAAGTCATCAAAAGTGTCTTCCTATAATAGACTATGTTCCTAACCCGGGCTAGGGTTAAACCTTGACAAGTGGACTAACAGTAGTCAGTAAAGACCATTCATGATAAAAGAGGAGTGAGGTGAAGGATGTATTCCAAAATGACGAGTATGTTGTCTAGGAATAGCAACATACACAGTATGTTGTAAATCTTTGGCCAAAGTATTACAAGCTATTGGTTGCGTTGTCCTATGTCACCTAGTTTAAAGCTATGTGATACCAGATGAATATTGGTAAAAATATTTAGGTATGTTCTTTAAAAAAGATCACTCAGTACCTAGTTTAAGGTGAAAACCAAGTATACTAAGTATACAATAAGTATTCAATACTTAAGGTGAAACATGAATAGATCGCTGGGTAATTCGAGTCATGGAATTAATAGATCGGTGTATCATCAAGTCATTATAGCTACATATGGTTATTTGTTATGTAACGAACCATTACACCAAAACCTCAAGGAATTAGTTAAATCCACACATGAGGATCATAACATCCCACAACCCTTCCGTAGCCCTCACCCCGGGCTAGATTTGCACTTGTATAGTGGGACCACACCCTACCCTATACGAGCCCTTGGAAAACACTGCAATGTCGAAGTAGCTACCCATCTTTGGGACTCGAACCTAGGTGGTCACTCGATACCAAATGTAATGAACCGTTACACAAAAAAATTGAGGCATTAGTGAAATCCACACATGAGGATCATAATGAGATAAGCCCTTCCATGTTCATGTGGATGCCTCTAGAACGGCCATTGGGGCGTGCTTGCACAACCTAGGAGGGAATTTTTGATCATCCTTTGTGTTTTGAAAGTAGGAAGTTGACACCAACAGAGTAGAATTATACTACAACTAAGCACGAAGCATTGTCAATGATCTATGCGCTTCACAAGTTCATACAATATTTGTTGGCAACTCCTTTTATATTTTACACTGACCACATGGCGTTAAAGTACTTGGTGAACAAGCCCATTCTACAAGGGCGCATATGTTGGTGGGTGTTATTATTTCAAGAGTTTGAGTTCATGGTAGTTGTGAATCCTGGAAAGAGTAATTGTGGACCTGATCATTTGTCAAGAATTTATTCAGGGGAGGACGCATAGAGCATTGAAGTGACTATCCCAAACACGTAATTGTTTAGGTTACGACACGCACCCTTAGATTTGGAGGAAATTTCATTATTTCTAAAGGAATGTGTGGGACCGAAAGGGATGAAGACATTAGAGAAAAAGCAACTAGCCATACGCGTCATGCCCTACATGTTGATTAATGGGGAATTATACAAATTAGGGCGTGATGAAGTTTTTCATAGGTGTGTACTAGAGCATGAGTTCCTTGCCATCATAGAGGAAGCATGCGGAGGAAGTGTAGGTGGACATTATGCGGGATACGCTAATACACATAAAATATTAATGGCAGGATTTTGATGGGAAAATCTGTATAAGGATTGCAAGGACTATTGTAAAGTGTGTGACCATTGTCGGTGCATTGGCCACCAGAAGGAGATATGAAATGCCTTTGTGCCCTATCCCTAGCACCGAACCTTTTGAGAAATGGGAAATACCAAGTAGCACGTAGGAATAGATCACGTTATGTAATCACTTGCACAAACTATTTGACAAGGTGGGTAGAGGCAGCCCCAACTAAAGACAGCAAGTAGCTACAACAACAAGATTTTTGTGGGAGAAAATTATCATGAGGCATAAATACCCTTTAAGTTTAACTAGTGATAGGGGTACACATTTATTGAATGGGACTATGAGGATCCCGTTAGCGAGTTCATGGTGGCTCATCACAGGACTACACCTTATCACCCACAAGCAAATGGAACCATGAAAGCATTTAACAAAATACTGAGTCATACCTTGACAAAAATTTGTGATGTTGAAAGACAAGATTGGGATGAAAAGGTATCAGCCATATTATGGGCTTATAGGAAAACTTATAAAAGGATGAACAAAGCCACACCATTTTAATTGGTGTTTGGCATGGAAGTTATTCTACCGGTTGAGTTCATGTTACCTTCTCTATAAATAGTGTGTGCAGGAGGGATGGCTGATGAGCAAGCACTGGAAGAGAGAATTGATGAATTGATGAAGCTGGATGAAAGACGATCACTCTCCAGGTGGAGCCAAATAGTAGAAAAAGCAAAGTAAAAATCATGGCATGATCGCCACATTAGGAACAAGAAGTTTGAGTTTTGGAAGATGGTCTTACTGTATGATTCTAAGTTTTTGCACCACCTTGGAAAGTTGAAATTCCATTGGTTAGGTCCCTACATCATCTCATACATCCTTGATTTAGGCGTGTGCCAGTTACAATCATTGGATGGGACGAGATTACCAGGACACTTCAATGGGAGTAGGCTAAAGCCCTACTATAAATAAGTCTTCTTGGTGTTTGTAAATAAGGTAGTATTACCAGTTAGTTTAGGATTTTCTTTAATGCATTTTCCTTTCTTGTGTTTCCCTTTCTCGTTGTTGTTTTGTATTGCACCTTGGGTGATTGTAATCTCATTACTTTTTGAAGGTTGTAACTCGCATATGACCGTGCATCATTTTAGTGTGGAGTGGAGTAATGTGCAAGAAATTGAAGTGTGAAGTGCCATGAAGGATTACGTTGGAAATCCCAAAGTTGAATGGACTTGTGAAGAAATTACATGCAAGGGAAGGTGAAAACAAGGATGGTTAGTGTCAAGATAAGGCTACTTTCAAATCCCACGTACAAAGGAGGAAGAAGAACATAATTACCATGAGGTAGGCGAGAGAAAATTCATGACATAACAATTGCCTTCAATGTTGGTGACGCATGTGCAAGAGTCTCCGGTCAAGATGGATTGGTTGCACGCTAGAATTTTGGTAGATTGTCTATGTAGGGTTGGGCACATGAGTTAAAGTGCTAAAGTCGGGTTTGTTTGGAAAATCTGCATTAAGTGTTAAAGTATGGTGGTAGGTAAGGTAGAATTTAATGTTACAAAGTAAGAAAAACTATAAATAAAGGGTCAAGGCATTTCATTATTCACTTTGCGTATATGAAGAAAGAAGCACTTTTGCATCTTTGCAAACTAGGGCTTAACTGATCCGTGTGAAGAAAAATTTGAAGAGTTTGAGTGTGAGTAACTAGTTTGGATTTGCAAACTAGAAGGAAGGGATTTCACGGGTATAAGAGAAGTTGTGAGAAGGCATCGTCTTGTGAAGGAATTATCCCAGTTAGGGTTTGAAGAACTAGGGCACGGGTTTAAGGGTTTTTCTTCACAAGTTTGAGATCTAAGGTTGGAGGGAGTGGAAGAATAGAGTAACAAGAAGACATTGAAGTGATAAGAGCACCTAGAAAATGGCACCCAAGAAACCAAAGGTAAAGGGCAAGGGCCGAGAGCCAACAACAACCACCACAAGTATGAATGAGGTGTGATATACGAAATGCAAATGTACCGGATGGGGTTTTGCTTGGGAAAGAGTGGGAATCCCATTTGAGAAATATGGCGGTGAGTGATTATAACCATCACATAAGCACAACAGAGAAGGAAATGGCACTAGAGTTAGTGTGCTCGACAAATAAAAGGACACCAGAGGGTTTTCCCATCTATAACAATGAGGTAAAAGTGAAGTTGGAGAAGTCAGGGTTATTACAACTCTATGAGTTGCCTTACTTTGGAAATCCTGAGTGCCTCTATCAGTGGCTGATGTTACACGTGCATGAGGATCACTTTTACTTCGCAGGCACAAGATGTGCATAACCCCTCAGCTGATTTCAAAGTTTACAGGCCTCATCTGTGAGGGAGACAACATAGATGATGACCTAAGTGACAAGGAAGCCATCAAAGAAACCATCACTACATATGATTACAAAAAGGGGTCAAGATATTTTGATATTATAGAAATCTTAGATCCCATCATGAGAATGGCCGTGTGCCTAGTCACAAAGTTAAATGATCAAGAAAGGTGGACACAGGTGAATAAGGCTTGGTTGAATGTATGCAAAAAAATATCAGAGGGCATAATCTACAATTTATCAACCTTCATTACAGATGAGATAATTAGGAGCACACATGAAGGAGACAAGATAATCTTTGGAAATTTTCTCCTAACAATTTTATTTTCAGAGATTGGATTGCCTGACGTGTCGACAAGTTTGTTTGGGAGTATCCGGCTGAAGATCCCTCATCCAACAAAAAGATTTGCAAAGTATACATGTGAAACAATGATAACCTCCCACAAGGCATGCTTGTACAAGTGGTACAAGCACTTAAGGGATGTATTCAGGGAAGAGTGGAGAATCCCATAGCAACTACCAACACTTACAATAGGAGAAGCTGAGTTTGTTATGTACCAACACTTCTGCATAGGTAGATTCATGATGGTGGATGAAACCATGAGCCCATGGTGTAAACTCCCATTCTCCTTCACCACCTAGTACTTCCAAGTGGGAGTTAACAGGTTCAAAGAAGCAAAGAAACTAAGATTTTACCTTGGTGAATTTGATCAAGACCACAGGGAGATGCACAGGATGCTAGTCTACCCCAAGAAGCACACGTACGTGGAAAAGTACATAGCACATGAAATCATAATGATAAAACCCTAACTCTAACAATTGCAGGAAAATCCATGATGCGTGTATATCTCTCGCATTAGGCCAAAGTTTGAGAAAGGTGCATACCTAGAGAATGATGTCTCCATACCTGAAGATCCCATGGGTAGAAGAAATCTCGTGCTCAAGAAAAGGGAAAGAGAAGAAGAAAAAGCACCAAGTTTGCAGACTACCCAGCCAAGTAAGCATGCCAGTAGCAAGCGCCAAACCTAGCACCTATACGCATAGGAAGAAATCCCCAGTAAAGGAGAAGACCCCGGAAGAAGAGGTGCTAGAGAAACCCCCACCAAAGAGAAGTCACCAGAGGAAGCAGAGAAGGATGAATCCCCTGCCAAAGAGTTACCTCTCAGAAATAAGCATAGGATAGAAGAGGAAGCTGAATCGGAGGAGACAGAGAGCTTGGAGAGATACATAGGTGGAAAGGATGATGATGATGATGATGAAGATAACAATGAATAAGATGATCTTGAAAGAGATCAAGAGCCACTTATCTTCAGCATGCATGATTCAGAAGAAGAGGGTAGAGAAGAAGAATAAGAGTTCCTTTTCATGTGGCACAAGGGTAGCTAGGAGGGGGAAGGCGCCTAGGACATGGAAAGAAGTGAGGTGGTTGACGTGTAAAAGTAGAAGGCTCTAAGCCTTACGTAGGAACAAGTAAACGAGGTGGTAGAAAGAGAAGCAACAAAAATAATTGAAGCCTTGGTAGAATAGGAATTGGAGCGTAGTGCAGACATAGTGATGGAAGAAGGTAAATAGGAAAGTGTTGAGAAAGAAAAATTTAATATGGGAGGAGCTCCTAGTATAACGGTGAGTTTCCCCAAAGGCACATGCTTGGGAAGGAAGATCCTTGATACAAAATGAGGACAGGTCATGGGCTATGTTGATGACCAAAGGAAGGTGTTACGCGCACACTTCCAGAGCACTGTACCCATGGGATAACTTCTAGCTATGTAGTAATTTTATGAGGAGAGCGCATACCCCGGGACAAGGAAGATGCTCTCTATCAAGGGGAAATCATGTCAAGATCAAGTATAAGGGAGCCAACCCCATGGTAAATGCCAAGCAACTCTCGGATGAGAAGTTATGTAATGCACTAAACAAGGTCACAAATCAAGACCGAGGCTATGCTCTTTTGAAGAAATGAAAGAGTAATATTTCTAGAGCAAAAGCTAGAAAAGAAGGAAGAGGAGCTAATTTGAGAAGACTAAGGGCTTCAAATAATAAGAATTGATCAACATGCAACTGAAGTGTGAACTAAGGGATGATTAGGTGAAGGTGCATGAAATATACAAAAAGATGGAGTCTATCACAAGTGCTATTATGTTGAAGCATCCAAACCTAACGCCACCCACGCAGAAGTACTGAGATCCGTGCTTGAATTCTTAGAAGATCGCGTGCATACTCACCATGGACAGATAATCATTGGTCCTAGATTCCACAAAAGAAGTGGAAACACGCTAGGAGAGGGAGGAAAAATTGAAAGTGGTAGCGATAATCATTGCTGAGTATAGCAAGGTACTTGTGAATGTTAAGATTACTACCCAATCTGCCGAGGCCGCATACGATAAGTGCGCAGCGAGGATAGAGTGCCGAGCATCTTGGTCACCACTCAAAAAGCAGAGCTGAAGGAGTTTCAAGAGAAGAATAAGGGAAATAGGGTGGAAAGGGACAAAATCCTTTCCAAGGTCAAAAATAAATTTGAGGCCATTGAAACCTTAAGGGGTTCAATCAAAAATTGGTTGAAGGAACTATACCCACAAATTACTAGAAGGATGGATGCACTTGAAGACATGAGCAAGGAGTTGGAGAAAATTGTTGACACTATGAATGCTCAAGGAGATGGACTAATTTTTGGGGAGGTAAGAGCCCTAGTCGGTGACCTTTGTCGAGAGAACACAAAACAAAGTCGATGCCGGAACAAATTGGAGGCCAACTTGCAAAAATATTTTCCTGGCTTATTGTAGTAATGCCATCACTTTCCCAAATTATTCATCCCCTTATTATTTTTCCATGACGTAAGTCTACTATATTCTTTATTCATTGGAGAAGTGTTCCCATAGGATGAGAACACGGGCGTAGTGTGGGGTGACGTTGGGACCCTAAAATATTGGCTAAGTACAAAAGGCATGTAAGCACACAAGGTCTAGTTGAAGAAGGTCACGTAAGGAGAAGTCACACAAGACATTGTTGAAGGAAGGGTTTAAACCCGTGGCAGCACGTGCACAAATAGGTACAAGGTTTCAAGACTTATCCGTATTTGGCATATCGGGAAAGGAAAGTGAAAATAATGACTCATTTGTGCATGTGGAGTGGATAAGGTGCCAGCCTGGTGAAAGGTTGGCTTAGGAAGGAATATGCCCTAGGATAGAAGGTTCTAGAAAACATCATGGTAAGAAGTGGAGATCTCAGGCCTGAAGGATCATGCTCCCATGGAGGACCACATTTAGACACATGGCATCAGATCTGAGGCTGCAGAAGGATGAGTTGGCACTTTGGGATGCCTATATATACAAGCGCCTGCTAAAGAAAAATAGATGATGAGATGAGGAGAGGATAGATATATCGGATAGATGGGAGGAGAATATAGAGAGTGGAGCTCTATAGAAATATTACGAGAACTCTATGGGAATGGGTAGAGGCTATATAAGGAAGTAATTTATTAAGGGGTTGGGATATAAATTTTCCTTTGTATGGATGAAAGACATGATGCCCGCATTTTGTGATGTATGACTTTGGTCCGATCAAGTTGTGGTATTCTAATGGCTCTATTGAATATAATGAGGTTACAATTATGAATGAGTAGGAATGTAATTGATTTGGTTCATATCTATATTTGTTCATTTATTTTCATGGAAGTTATGGAATAAATGTAAATCCTTATGCATTTTCCTTTCTGCTATAGTTCTATCTCGTTGTCCGTAAGTACCCTCTATTTGGAATGAATATACTTTTCTAGAGATCATTCTAAGCCCTATGATGATTTTATGTCTCATTTCCACCTTTATTCATTAAGTTCATGACATAGATGATGGTTTCCCACTTAACTCACATAAAAGAGAGAATCGGTGCCCGTACGTGCCTTGGGTGAGTTCCCAAAGATTGCTCTTTGGATGATAGGTTAGCGCGCATGAGAATTTCTTTCCTTTATGATGGGTGTAAAAATGACTACAACTATCTTCCATCCTTAGCAACTTTTCTGGTTCTTTAGGACTTTCCCTTATGCAAGATTTCCTTAAGAATTCCTTACTCCTAAAGAGTTACCTTCAAACTATTCTTAATTTTGTGTCTTTTCCTTCACATCTATGTCCTTACCATTCTCACTCACAGCTCATCCTTTAGCTTATTTTTTCTTTGGATCTTGATCCCTTTACACGCATCCTTCATTAAGCTTTTGCGGCTTCTTCTAGAGTTCTACGGCTTCCTGTTGACATCAGTGGCTAACTCCTTATGTCTATGACTTTCTAAAAATCTAATTAAGTCCCTTAGAACTTATCCTTGATCATCTTAAAGCCTCTGAGAGATGACACTACCAATCAACCTTCATCTTCATTACTTGCTCACTTTACCATTTAACCCTTTTTCCATCAATTTCATTTGACATCAAATACTTTTTCCATCAATACAAATTGACATCAATGACAACACATATGAAAATGAAAAAGTTCCAACACCCTTTTTCTACAAATCAAAACCCTTTAGGCCTAGCCCAAAGAACCTGAAATCTCATTCTAGGATAGTTGTTGGTTGATTTTTCATGAGAAGAATTTGAGGAAGTGAATGTTGGTGTTGTTTCCTTGAGATCAAGTTGGAGAAGGAGGGTATATTTTTTGCTTGAGTTTGGATGCTATCCTCAAATCATGTTAATTATATTTTTATGTTTATAATGAGTTTTTAGATCTGATTTTGAATGCTAAAGACATTATCATAGTTGTATCTCATCATATGTATTCATGAGACATTGATTTTCTTGAGAGCTCTTTATTGTATCTTGTGGATCATTATTGAAGATACTACTTTTGTGATCTGATTTGAGAATATATATATACATGTGTGGATATGATTTTATTATCAATATATGTGTCTTTGAGATCATATTATGTTCCTTGCATTGAGTTTACTTCATTGAAAAGGTTGAATGCTTTGATGTGTGTATATGGGCATGTGTGGTTAGGGTTTGAAGCATAAGTGTTGAAAAGTTTTATTGGGGACTGATTCACCCCCCTCTCAGTCCTTGTCACCTCCAAAAATTGGTATCATAGCATGCCCTTGGAAGTATCCTAACAAGATAGAGGGAGATCTTTGGTGACAAGATGACACTTGCAATTTGGAAACAATTCAGTACAATACTCACACTATAATGAATTAGGTTGGACGACATGGTGATCATATTTACAAGATGTCTAGAACTCATGATGAAATATTAAATGTCCTAAAGACTCAACTTGAGGAGGCCCAAGTTGAGTTGAAGATCAAGAGTGAAAAGTTTCTCAAATATGATACTAAAAAGAATAACTGAGAAAGGATCTATCCACCATGAAAAGTAAGATATCATCCTTCCAAGAGTACTTAGAAAATCTGAGTAAGATTCTAAGAAAGAAAATTATCTATGGTGATACAATAGGCCTAGGCTTCAATGAGGATTCATCCAAGAAGAGTGAAGAAGAATCAAGTCAAGGATCAAATGAAAGCAAACAACCAAGCAAGGGAGAAAGTTCAAGGCTTCCACCTCCTAGAAGACCACTTATCCAAATTTATATAGGTATGGTGTTTTTCATGGTAATTGTTACAAATGTGGTGCTTATGGACATAGGGCTAGTTTTTGTAGTCCTAAGGTTGAAAATAAGGATGATGGAAAAGGAAAGGAACATTGTGAAGAAAATAAGGAAGAATAATGTCAAGAAAAGAAGGAGAAAAAGGTAGGTCAAAGATATGGAGTTGAATGCTATCATTGCAAAGAAAAGGGACATCTTGCAAAATATTGCAAAAATGAGCCATCAAACACAAAAAGGTATGTAAGAAAGTTCAATGGGTATTGTTATGCTTGCAATGGATATGGTCATAGAGCTTATGAATGAAAAGGAAGGAAAGTGGAATGTTTTAGATGCCACAAGAAAGGGCACATTGCAAGGTTTTGTGATGCAGGTCAGTTGAAGAAAGAAACTCAAAGACCCAAGCCACAAGCTCAAGTATACAAAAAGAAGGAAGAAGCTAGTCAAAGTGGTAAAGATGTTTCCAAGGATGTGACTAAGAAAAAGGAGGGATCTTCTATAACAAATGAGAAATAAGATAAAGAGGAGACAATCAAGGTCTAAGAAGAGGGCTTGAGACCTACTTAGGTCTCTCATCAAGCTCCTCCATGGTGACATATGCCTCTATTAGGATTCATAGAGGTATATAGGTGAAAAATAAGCATTGGAGTGAGGGGATCTGTCTTGATAAGTGTTGTGTGTATTATTCATGGTTTTTGAGGTATGTTTCTCAAGTCATTTAGTATGTTCATGATGCTCTATTATTTGGTCATGTTGTGTTTGTCATGTGTCATGTCCTGTTGTTCCTCAAAACATACAAGTCAGTAATGTTAAGTTGTCTTGAGCTACTATTGTCTGAGTTTATTTTTTCATGATGAACTAATAAATGTATGAATCATAAGGAAGTCCCATAAGAGGTCCATACTATCATATCATCCTTGTGATGTGGATTCTTGTTGTAAAAATCTATGTCTAACTCAATTGTCCAGAGTCCATGGTTTGTGTCATAATAATGAGTCTAATCTGAGTCCTTTGAAGTCTTCATGTGTTGGAGTTACAAGTGTCATGTATGTACATGAGTTCATTGTGGAGCTATTGCTATGTCTAAATAGTTGTAAAAGGTCATCTATTGTCTCTGTGTACTCAATATTTTTAGGAAGCATAATATTGTCACTTCAATTGATCTATGCATCAATCTCGAGTCTAAAATGTCATTGAGTTCTATTTCCATCATAAGGGTTAGCTTAATTCTTCAGTGTGAAGATGAAGACCTATACAATGCTCTTGAAGGCTAGAAAAAGAAAAAAGAGGAAGGTTTAGGTATGATTTTGAGTGTTCATGCACCCTAGCCATTGAAAGTGGTGCTCAGATGTTTTGAAGGGATTTTCTCAGCATGTATGATCAAATTTTTAGGTCACAAGGACTATTTTGTGCACTTTGATCACTCTTCTACCTAGACTAGTTTCACATAGTTCACTTTGAGAGGTATGGATGGAAAGTGATTTTTGGAGGACCTAATGATGGAATCTTGATCCAAAATTTTGTGCATATAATCCTTATAAGGAGAAATAAATGATTCAAAAGGTTCAAGGCATAAACTTGTATGTACTTATAGGAATTTTTAACAGTTGATGGAGTGAAAATTGTATTATGTTACAAGCAAAAGGAGGGCTACAGGTATGTATCATGGTGATTCATGTTCTCTATATGTTGGTGAAGGTGATTCTCATGCTTAAAGATGCAATCACATGGAAATTTTAATAGTGTCAAGATGAAATGGATTAAATACATAAAAAATTCTACTTCATTGCCTCATGACTAGGTTTACACATTCTCTAGGAAGTGGTATAGATGGAAACTCAAGTGTAAGTGCTCAAATGATAGAATTTTGGATTGAAATTTTTTACCTTTCATGAAGACTCATGTGGCTAAAGGATGAATTTGGTTTGGAGCTCAAAGTATGCATGCAATTCCACCTATAAATGACAAAGTTGAGTGCTAGCCCAAGTGTACAAGTGATGAGCGTTTGCATCTAAGAACACCGGTTATTGGATGGTTCAAAGTATTGATAAGGTATTCTAGTAATTAACATAGTATATGGAATAATATAATGGTACTCAAAGTGTTTCAAATGTCTCAGACTTGATGTGAGGGAGATTTGATTGTCTTTCACCATGGTTTATGCCTAAAATGCATGTTACAGTACAATGGAAAATTTGGAAGTTTATGAGGTATGAATGATTTTTTCCATCACCTTTGGACATGTTTCATGTAGTATAAATACTTGTGAAAATAATTCAATATGTTTGGAAAGTTCCTTGGTTGTCGATCTTTGTTGATAAGTGCTAGTGTAAGTTTTTTGGTACTCCTTGAAGGAGGATGAAGACATACGGTATAGATAAGACAAAGGAGGATGTTCTAAGTGATATGAATCACATTCCAAAGCTAATTTTCATCTCGAAAGGTTTGAGAATAATCCAAAGTTATTTATTTACATGTGGAGGTTTTTTGGCATATGCCTATGAAGGTTGATTGTTGCTCATATGAGGTTTATGAAGACCTACAAGTCGAGAGGTAGTATTGTACATGTCTACAAAGTGATATGAAGTATTAATCAAGCTAAATATATTCATGAAATGGTATGTATATTCATCCTTTCTCTATTTGTAAAATATGGAAGTAGTTGGAAGGACTATGTTGCTAGTGAAAGCTTGAGAAATTGTGTTTTAGCTCAAACTTCACCTACAGGCCTATAGGGGCTCAGAATTACATGGTGTCAATAAATTTTATGTTCTAATGATGATTCTTGTATCCTTGCATGAGAAAATTGAAAGTGGATTTGCATGAATGATTGTACTCAAGTGAAGAAATGTCTAGCTTTGGGTGTCTATGTTGTTTTTGGTGTTCTTTGTGATGACTATGTCACTGCTATAGTACCACTGAGTGAGTGTTGATAGGTAAGTGGTTGTAATTGCATCTAAAATTTAGGGGGAGTTTGGTTATGTTATCAATGCAAGATGGTGTAAGTAATTTGGTGCTACAATGACCTTGTTTTCCCCTCTAGATGGAGTTTTTGACAAAAATTGGTGTTGAATGTTTTCTAACAGTGGTGAAGTGTTGTTCTTAGAAAGAAAATTGATGCTCATGGTGTGTTTAGACTCTCCAAGATAGGGGGAGTGACTGCATATACTCCAAATAAGTGAAATGATGCTCTCAAGGCCATTCTAAGTGAGAAAATGGTGTTTTCTTCTTGTTCATGCTTGTAAAGGTATGTAGTGACCTATCTCAGCTGTATATGACTGTAGAAGACTGAAAAGTTGCTTTAGGACCTTGAAAAAGTTGAAAAGTTGATTTCAAGGTATGTGAGCAAGGCTAGATGATATAATTCGTGCCTCAAAGCTAGTATTTGAATCCTTATGCCGAGTCGGAGTACTTGTTTCTTGAATCATAGCTTGGTGGTCATGTAGGAGGATGATGAAATTGGTCTAAAATGCACTAAAAGGTTTGTTAAGGGCTATTGGTGACTTATATGGTGTGAAGGTCAAAAATATGCCTTGATATACATGGTTTAGGCCTAGAAATGATGCATTCTTTCCTAGAATGATGAATTAATGAAGAATCATGGTTATTTTGGCATTATGGGCATGTTGTAGAGATTTTATGGCTCGATATCATCAGTACTGCTACAGAGCTTCATGATGCTCAAAACATGGGTATAGGAGAAAATTGGTGTTTTTGCATGCCTAAGAGGGGAGAAATGATTATTTATGCTCATAACAAGTGAGATTATGATTTCATGTTGTACTAATGATGTTCAGATGTTTGAAGTACTTCTTTCAAGGGGAGCTTGTTTTGCATGCCTAAAATGAAGGCAAAATTCAGATTTTGGAAAAAATCAAGAAAATGGAGCTAATTGAGATCTTTGGTTGATGTTTCTAACCAAATCATGGAGGTATGATGCTGAAAAGGTGAATGAGGTGAGTAACAATTTAGCCTTTTTCATTAATGTAAAAATGGGGAGAAGTTCAAGGTGTTTTCTATCAATAAAAAAGGGGAGATTATTGTGATGGTGTCCTATAAGGTGTTGTCATTAATGCAAAACCACATTAATGACAAAGTGGATGTTTTAGGTTGATTCTAGGATGTTTTATGAGGTGATAACATGGAGGTTCAGATGTTTATCAACTATTGGAGTGGGATTTAGTGGTGCATGTTTGCTCTTACAATCCTACATAGGTGCCTAGAAGGTGTAGCTTGACAAAGTGAGAGGTTATTGGTTTATTGGGAATAATTTTGACATGGTTGATAGCATATTTTGAGGCTTTTTGAGAAATCATAATAGTGGTATAGTGTAGCTACATGTGATTCTCCATGTTACAAATGTTCATTGGGAGTAGGTATGGTTGCTTGGAGGTATGAAAAAGTGTATTAAAGCCATTTGAGATCATGGATGCATGATATCAAGTATATCATGTCATATGAGGTATGTTTAGGCCATTTTCAGAAGTTTCTTGTTTATTTCTTGCATTGTTTCAGTTGGTCCTAGTTGTTACAAGTGAGAATCTAGCATGTAAACATAGGTAAGTCTTAGTGAATAGAGAGATTGGGCCATGGAATTCATATTATGATGATTGGATATGTTAGAGGGATGAGTGATAGTGATCACAAAAAAACATTCAGGTTCCCATGATGTGAATTTTGCAAGTTATGACAATTTATGTGAGATAGGGTCAAGAATAGGTGAAAATCAAGCTCGAATTTGAACTTCTGATGTTCATTGTGAATAGTGTGATTTGCATAGGATATTGTGTCTTTTAGGAAATTTTATAAGGTTTCAAAAAATAATGACGTCATTTCATCATCACATTTTATGAACGAATGTTAAGAAGGTAAAGAGGTCAAAAACCCTAGCTAGGATCAATTTGTAAAAGATGAAGTTTATTGACCCTATTTTGATTGCAAGTAAAAATGTGATGATTGTTTGTTGTAGAGGACTCATCTAGTTTTCCATAAAAGTATGATTGAGCTTGTGACTATATGTGGGCCCCACCTGAAAATTCAAGTTTTTGAAGAGTTTTAGTTTAAGGAAAAGTTCTCTAAAGAAGGTAGTGGCTAAATTGGCATTGTGTGATGAATGGGAGTTTTTATTGATTTCTATGGATTTTTTAGGAAATTTTCATGTAGGTTCATGAGGTTTTGAGGTCCAAACAGGTTGATTGGTCAAAGGGCAGTTTTGGGATCTCAAATAGTAGGGTTTAGTGTTTTGGCTATAACTTGAGATACAAGTGGATTCCGAAGATGATTAAAGTTGTGTAGGAAATATAATTCATAGATATTTCCATTTATATATTTATTTCTTCATGATGAGGTCATATTATAGGGTTTATAGGGATTTACTTCATAAAGAAGGTTTTTGTAGTTCATGACAAGATCAATTTTGGTGAATTCTTTAACTTGGACGATGGTTCCTATCACCAGTAATGTGAATAAGGATGAATTTAGCATAAAATGAATCAATTTTTAAGTCTTTAATGCATGTAAAATCTATTTTATGAGATAACCTTTGGAAATATATTTTTGGTAGGTTGATTTGGTGAAGGAAAATCTTGCTATGATTTGAAGTGCAAGATTTTTCATGACTTATAACATGATTATAAGTGTTATAAAGGTTCTAAAATTTCTTTTTATTGGTCACATGACATGTTTTTATTAGTTATAACTGATTTGGTGATCAGATGAAGTTTCCAAGGTGTTGAAGGGTGCAGGAAACAACTATTTTGAGAAGTACAAAGAGCTTTGGGCCCAGTAAACGAAATAATTTGATTAGATGAGCTAAATTGTGACAATATATGATGTTTAAATGTTATTTTAAACATGTGTTATTATTTTTTATATCTTGAAAAAAATAGTTTTGGGATTAGGATATTTTTTCATCCCAATGCAAGGGTTTTTGAGATTTTTGGTGCATGGATGAAGGGTTTTAGCTAGGCTAACCTACTTGGGTAAAATATGATTGTTGGGATGGATTTTATTGAATTTTATAAGCATGTATAGGTCGAAAATATCATGAGGGACTGACCTCCTTTGAGTTCTAATCAAGAAAAGGGTATAAAATGGAGTTTTTGGGCATAATGGTTCTAGCTTTTGAAAACCCATTTTTATCTTATTTTGAAGAACCATTTTGAAGGAAAAAAACCATTTGAGCCTATCCCAAAACACCTGTAATATTATTCTAGTTAAAATTTTGGTTGAGTTTTCATGAGGAGAATTTGAGCAAGTGAATGTTGGTGTTGTTTCCTTGAGAGCAAGTTGGAGAAGGAGGGCAGATTTTGGTGCTTGAGTTTGGATGTTATCCTCATAGAATGTTGATGATATTTTCAGGTTTCTAAGGATTTTTCATATATTATTTTTAATGTTGAAGACATTATCATAGTTTTATCTCATCATATGTATTCATGAGACATTAATTATCTTGAGAGCTCTTTATTGTATCTTGTGGATCATTGTTGAAGACACTACTTTTGTGATCTGATTTGAGAATATACATATGCATGTGTGGATATTATTTTATTATCAATATATGTTTTTTTGAAATAATATTATGTTCCTTTCATTGATTTTATTTCATTAACAAGGTTGAATGCTTTGATGTGTGTGTATGGGCATGTGTGGTTAGGGCTTGAAGCAAAAGTGTTGAAAATTTTTATTGGGGATTGATTCACCCCCTCGGTCCTCGTCGCCCAACACCCACCATATTATCATTATCGTATCTATTATATTTTCATTATCATACATCAATCTCCTAGCTTAGACATACTCATCACATGTTTTAGCATCATCATTACCTGATGACACACTCTTGTGCTTTTTTCACACCCGACTGCTGAGGGCATAATACACATGAACCCCACACACTGCACAATAGACACTACACATTGAGACTATTCATACATCTCACATCATATGTCTTACATCTTACATCATACACTCTACATTTAGTCTACATTGTTTCATTATTTTGGCATCTATACATCATATTAGTCATCAACATACATATGTCACACTCCTATCATCTAAGAATATTGCATCACATACTCCTCATTCTACATAATACATAACATTCTTACATTTCACACTATACATTACATTTTAAAGATCTTACACATCATATGGTCATCTCTTATCAGTACACATACTACATATTCTTCTACGCACTGCACTCACTACCCTATGACACAATCTAGTTCCTCGGTCCATACTTGACTACCGATGGATTACCAATCAAATGGAACTTATCATACACACACTTTCATCAAACAGCCTTCTATCATATGACATTACTAGGTTAATGACATATGTTATAGGATAAATGATCACATGTTCCATCATCTTGTAGAGGTACATGCTTTAAGCTTCATCACCACTCCCTCTATTCATTTCATCGTGATATACTATTTAGACTACATCACCACTCCCTCTATTCATCTCATAGTGATATACACTTTAGGCTACATCATCACACACTTCATCACTAGGTCACATATTATCACTACACATACACACTCATCACAACGTGTTAGACACACAAAACACACTTCAACCATTTCTTGATGACGCACTCTCATTTATGGTTTATTCTTGATTGTTGAGGAGGAAAACTAAATGAAGCTCATTGCATGCAACTCCATTCACTTAGGGGTGTGTGGCTCCTCTCATCCATCTTGCATTCCACCCCATCCATACACAACATATTGCATATCTTAGTTTTTTTACTCTTGCTTACTTTTTCTTATTTATGCTCACTTATTACACATGCTAGATATGTCTCTTGCATGTCATTATATTTACCATACACACATACGCATTCATGCCTTTCTCTAGTTGTGATCACAGATACATGTCTCTTACATGCAACATGAATGCTCACCTTCTACCACTCCTACAATGGTCGCTGGGGCATCCACATTCGTCTCTTCTAGGTGTTATTGTTTCATTTTATACTTAGCACTCTACATTACTTTCTTATACATGCTTTTGACATATGAGTTATATTTCTAACATGATAACGGGTGCTTCATGTGTAGAATTTTTTTGCAGGATTACTTTCTTCCATGGCTATCTATTTGTTTGTTTGTTATTGTTTGTCTCTTATTTGCTATTGTATGTGGGCCTTTCCCTTTGTTTAGTGTGCACACTTTTTTGTTTGTATGCGACCATTATGGCCTTGTGTGTCTTGCAACATTATGAGTGGTGTCCCATGTTTACAACCCACTTTGGTAGTCTATGATTGTCTTCTTACGTGTTTACTTGAATTCTAGCTTATACATTGTTTATGTACCATACACTTGTCCTTTACATGTATGCTTGTTCATACTAACACTTTTTCTAGCCACTTGTTTTTGTTTGCATTGGTTTCTACCAAGCGTATTCCATTCCTTCAAGTAGGCACAATTTATGTGGTAAATCCTCTTTTAGGGCCGCATTCTCCTATCAATGATGCCACATGCACCCCCAAAGAGGGTGCATCATTTTAGGTTTTACATACTACACAATACTTCTACACCGGTTTAGTTTAGTTCAGTTTCCGCCCTTGGCATTGTGGGTTATACAACAAGTGGGTTTAGACCAGTCTACAAACTTTGTACATAGTGGATTTTAGAGGATAAGATGTCCTTGTCATTCTAGGGAGTAGTTATAAGTTAGAGGATACAACATATTTCCTCTCTACACTACTTCAGATAGTGGCGTCGGATCACCCAAAAAAATAGGTAGTACAAAGATCTCTTCACACAACTTCAGGGAAGTAGTTACAGGTTGGAGAATAACATATCTTTCTCCCTACACTTCTTTGGCCAGGGTGGCATGATATCACCCAAAAACTTGAAGTATAGGATATCCTTTCTACACCCTTTCTCTCATCATGGATTAGGTGCACATGTTCCTTTTAAATTTTTCATTTCCATTACATACCTTTTTTATATACATATTTATTTACATGAATTTTTGACATATATACATGCGTATTTTACTACTTGATTGTATTTTCCTTGCAGATCTGTCTGTATGAGAAGCAAGAAGTCAACAAAAACAACAACAATGGCATTGACAATAAAAATAATTTGTTGTATCACACACCTCATACTAACATGAAGGTACATCACACACATTGGCAACTACACACACGTTTCCACCCTAGGTTCACTCTCGCCACTTTTTTCACTTTTGCATATTTAGTTTATATGCTTAACTATTTTCTCATTCCATGCTTTTTCTAGCTCATCAAAACACTTTCTACATGGACATCAGGTATGCATCTCTATCTACTTTATGTTACCAAGAATTCTGCTCACCAACATAAAGTGGGGGAAAATGTAGACAAAAAATCATGCACTTTAGACATTATTTAGGTCGGGTTTCATACTACGATTCAGATGGTTTTTGAGTGAAGAAAATACTAATTAACCCCCATCTTTTTTACATTTTACTTTACTTTTTATCGTTACTACCAACCTTCAAGACATACAATCTATTTTTGTCATTTTCATCATTTTATCCTGTATCTGGGCACCCAAGCTAGTATTGGGAACCCACAGGCACCTTGGTCCCAGTTGAGCTGCCCTAATCCTCTTTCCACTTTCCAACCACTTTTTGGGCACTTTCTAGCCATTTGAGAATTCTATATTTTTGTGGTCAACCTCTTTGGGGTTAATTAGGAAATGAGAAAAAGAGAACCATATAAATATAAAGTTATGAGACCATAATGAGTGACCAAGAACTAAGCACTACTATCATCACTTAAGTTTGTAACCATCAAAGGCCCCATTTACATCCATCTAGCTCTATCACAAGGAACAAGGGTGGTTCATTTGCATCACACTACATAAGAGGGAATTCAATTCTATTCCATCCACCATTCTATTACATTTCTACACATAGTTATTACTCAGTAACTTTCACAAAGTGCAAATGGCACAAGAGCACCTACGACATGATTGCACACACAAGTACAATAAAAATACATTGGGTTTGAGATGTAGTACACCACTCGATTAGTAAGTCCAATATTACTTTCGATGAGGATAGTCTGATCCCTTCATATGTATTTTTATTTTTTAGGGGTTTGATGTTTGTTTTTGGGTTTTGCAAGTCTCATCTTCATTTCTTATTTCTAGCAACATATCACATAGTCAAAGGAAGCTAGTGTGGTAGGAAGTGAACATAGGAGATCACTTAGTGAAACCTTAGAGGAGATTTAAAGATATTTTTCATAGACTAGCACACCCATTTATAGGAATAGGTGCCAATAGGCACACTTGTACCTATCCAGTTCCCCATCTAATCAAGTTTCCTAGATCTGCACTTTTCTAGACCTTGGCACAATCGTTTCCTCCTCCTATTTCTCTAGCCATCTCCATCACACAATTTGTTAGGAAATAAGAGATAAAATATGCGGAATAATCCCTTACATAATCGCAACAGTAGAAACTAATATGCAGAAAATATTACAGATCTCAAATAAAAGTGCAAAATAAATAACACAACACAGAGAGACAAGATTTAACATGGTTCACCCAATTTGGGCTATATCCACCAAGAATCACTTGCTCAGATTTTATTACAAGCCTCCACTCTCTCAATACAATACCCAGATCCGTTTGGAGCTATGCTCAACAAACTCTATAGAATTCACACCCGAATTCAAAACACATCTGCAATACATTTACTTGTACATCTATCATATGCATAAGACCATATAAATAGACAACTGCTTAAGTAGTTTGATACAAAACCGTGGGTATCAAAACCAAGGGCAAAAACTGTGGGTATCAAAACAATGGGCAAAAGACCAAAAAACCATGGGCCCAAAAACAACCCATAATGGTTACCCATTACCCATGGGTTAATAAACCACCCATGAAAATTTTCTTCGGGGACTTCAGCCCCAAACCCCCTTCCATCGGGGGACTTCACCCCTCAAACCCCCGACCCACTCACCGGCGAGCAGGACCGCCATAAAAATACCCGAGTGTAACACATAGAAGGTGTACCACATTCTAACATGTAAATAGGCTCCACAAACATAACAATCTCCCACTTGGAGACTGTTTTCCACTGAGCAAGCTTCTCAACCCTTTATTGTTATCTACGAAGGCCAACCAAAGCTGAACATAGCTTTAGTTTATCCCTTGTGACCACCTTGGTCATCATGTCTGCAGGATTCTGACTGGTATGAATCTTCTCCAACTTCAACTTATCTTCCTCCAAAGTTGTCCTGATGAAGTGATATCTCAACTGTATATGCTTTTTCCTGGAGTGGAAAGCAGAGTTCTTAGCTAGGTGTATAGCACTCTGACTATCACTATATAGCTTACATTCCTCCTGCTTATGCCCCAACTCCTCAAGTAATTGTTGTAGCCAAATCATCTCTTTGCTTGCCTCTGTGGCAGAAACATACTCAGCCTCTGTGGTTGACAAAGCCACCAGCTTCTGTAGTCATGAAATCTAGCTCACTGTTCTCCCACCTAAAGTGTAAATATAACCTGTTGTGCTCCTCCTACTGTCTACATCTCCAACCATGTCTGAATCTACATAACCACGTAAAGTGGTGTCTAATCCACTGTAGCACAAAACTATCCCCATGGTCTTTACTGCTTGCCAATGCTCTTTACCTGGATCACTCATAAATCTACTCACAGCTCCCACTGCATGGGCAATATCAAGCCTAGTGCATACCATAGCATACATCAAACTACCAATTGCTGATGAGTAAGGTACCTTTGACATCTGGTTTCTTTCCTGCTCTATCTTGGGACACTGCTCCTTTGATAACTTGAAGTGGCCTGCCAAAGGAGTCCCAACTGGTTTAGCATCCTGCATATTAAACCTCTCCAAGACCTTCTTAATGTACTCTTCCGAGATAAAGTTAGCTTCTATTCCTTCCTATCCCGAGATATCCTCATACCAAGGATTTGTTTGCTTAATTGCACCCAAATCCTTCAGCAAAGAAAGGATTTAGTTAGTTGCTTCTTGAGTACTTTTATTTCCTGCATGTTTTTACCCGCAACCAAAGCATGTCATCAACATACAAACATAGGATAATATAACTTCCATCCTCAAATTTCTTTGTATATACACAATGGTCATAATGGCATCTGATATAACCTTGCTCTATCATGAAGCTATCAAACTTCTTATACCATTGACGTGGAGCTTGTTTCAGGCCATACAAGTTTTTCTTCAGTTTGTAAACCATCTCCTCTTTACCTTTGACCTCATAGCCTCTCTCGGTTACCGTGCATATATAGTTCCTCCTCTAAATCACCATGGAGAAATGCAGTCTTCTACTACAACTATTCCTAGAATATTTCTAATAGAAGTCATTTTTACTACATGAGAAAAAATCTCATCAAAATCTATACCTTGTTTCTGTGCAAACCCCTTGACCACCAACCAGACCTTATATCTTTTCTTTCCTCCTTCTTCGTCTTTGACTCTAAACACCCACTTGTTCTGTAATGCTCTTTTGCCTTCGGGTAGCTTCACCAAATCCCATGTCTAGTTCTCCATGAGAGCTTGATGCTCCTCATCCATGGCTTGCTCCCACTTCTTCCTAGCATCTACCTACATTGCTTCATCAAATCTCTATGTCTCTCCACTATCAGTGAGTAATAAATAATAAAGAGAAGGAGAAAAACGTTCAGGTTCTCTTCTTACCCTAGAAGAACTCCTCAATATAGGAGTTTTGGGTTCCTATTGAGGGGGTTCCTGAATTGATTCATGTGTCACTTTCCCATCCGGAAGATCCTCTCTACCGCTGCATATTCTTTCTTGGATTCTTCCCTATTTTCTTGCAATTACTCCTTATACATGACTTTCTCATTAAAGACCACATCCCTGGATTGAATGATTTTCTTTTCCTTAATACTCCAACATTTATATCCAAAGTCATCACCACCATAACCAATGAAAGTACATTTTTCTGATTTAGCCTCTAGCTTAGTCCTATCATCCTTGTCTATATGAACAAACACCTCACATCCAAAGACTCTAAGAAATGAATAATCAACTTTCTTACCATACCAAGCCTCCTCAGGTATGCCTCCATCCAAGGCACTTGAGGGTCCTCTGTTTATCAAGTACACAGCTGTGCTCACTACTTCTGCCCAAAAAGAAAGAGGCAGTCCTACATGTAACCTCATGCTCCTAGCATGTTCCATTATTGTTCTGTTCATCCTTTCTGATACCCCATTCTGTTGTGGAGTTCCTAGAACCATCTTTTTCCTGTGGATTCCATTCTTAGAACAAGTAATCATTAAATTCATTGCTGTAATACTCCCCTCCATTATTTGACCTGAGACATTTTAGCTTAAGACTGTTTCATTCTCTACCAAGGCTTTCCATTTAACAAAAGTGTCAAATACATCATATTTGTTTCTAATACAATAAACCCAAACTTTCCTTGTTGCATCATCAATAAAAGTAACATAATAACTTGAACCCCAAGAGATGATACCTGAGCTGGCCCCCACACATCAGAATGCACCAGCTCTAACTTACTCTCTTTCTTTTTATGTCCAACCTTGAGAAACCTTACTCGCTTCTGTTTCCCATATATGCAGTCCTCACAGAACTCCAAACTGTTTCTGTATATCCAGGTAAATTCTTCTTTATGATGTCCATGCCCTTATGGCTCATATGACCGAGCCTATAGTGCCATAATGTTGTATCTACATCTAAAGCCACAAGATTACAATCATTAGTACTATTAGTGGTTAAATACAAGGTTCCAACCTTCTTACCTCTTGCCACCACAAGAGTACCCTTAGTAACCTTCCAAGAGTTAGTTGTAAATATCACAGTACAACCATCACTTCCCAATTGCCCCACCGATATCAAATTTCTCCTTAATGTAGGCACATGTCTGACATCCTTCAATAGCCATGTATTCCCATTCTGCATCTTAACCTGAACATAACCTTTTCCAACTATACTACAAGGCTCATCATCACCAAGAAAAACATGCCCAAAATCCCCTTGAACATAATCAACAAAATAATGCCTATGTGGAGTAGCATGAAAAGAATCCCCTAAATCTAAAACCCAAGATTCAGTAATATTATGCAAAGAAAGAATCAAAGCATCCTGACATACATTACCCGATGCCACATTTGCCTCATTGTTTTTTTCTTGTTGTTTCTTCTTATCCCGAAGCTCCCAACAGTCCTTCTTTGCATGCCCAAGCTTTCCACAATTCCAGCATACAATCTTGTTCTTGGATTTTGACCTTTCCCAATCTTTTGATTTTCCACGGTTTCCTCTATTCTTCTGTCTCCCTCTAGTTTCCACTGTCAAAGCATTCCCTGAAGTAGAATATTCCCCAGATCTTTTTCTTCACATTTCCTAGCTTAGAATCACCCCTACAACATCCTCAAACTTCAACATCAAGTTATCGGAACCGAGTTACTTACCACCATTACCAAGCTATTCCAACTCTCAGGTAAAGAGCATAGAATTAATAAAGCCCTAAATTTTTCATCAAATTCTATTATAACTAAAGCTAGCATATTCACAACCATATTGAAATCATTTAAATGATCTGCTACTAAACTATTCTCAGACATCTTCATATTAAACAACTTTTTCATTAAAAATATCTTGTTAGAGGCAGAGGGTTTTTCATACAACTTCCCTAATGCATCCATTAGATCTTTTGTAGTCTTTTCCTTTGAAACATTAAATAATACCGAAGATGCAAGACACAATGGATTGTCCCAAGTGCCTTCCTATCTAGCAAATCCCATTCCGCATCTGTCATACTCGAGGGTTTGTTCACCTTCTCAGACAACGGAGTATAAAGATCCTTTTGATAAAGGTAATCTTCCATCTGCATCTTCCAAAGACTGAAATTATGCCCATTGAATTTATCAACCCTAGATCTTCCTTCATCTTCCATAGCTCCCACTCAAGCTAAAAACTTTCCCTGCGATTCAACACTTCAACAAACCAAACCAGGCTCTGATACCAATTGTTAGGAAATAAGAGATAAAATATGTGGAATAATCCCTTACAGAATCATTGCAACAATAGAAACTAATATGCATAAAATATTACAGATCTAAAATAAAAGTGCAGAATAAATAACACAACACAGAGAGACAAGATTTAACATGGTTCACCCAATTTGGGCTACGTCCACCAAGAATCACTTGCTCATATTTTATTACAAGCCTCCACTCTCTCAATACAATACCCAGATCCGTTTGGAGCTATGCTCAACAAAATCTATAGAATTCACACCCGAATTCAAAACACATCTACAATACATTTACTTGTACATCTATCATATGCATAAGACCATATAAATAGACAACTGCTTAAGCAATTTGATACAAAACCATGGGTATCAAAACCAAGGGAAAAAACCGTGGGTATCAAAACAATGGGCAAAAGACCGAAAAAACCATGGGCCCAAAAACAACCCATAACGGTTACCCATTACCCATGGGTTAATAAACCACCCATGAAAATTTTCTTTGGGGCTTCGCCCCAAACTCCTTCCATTGGGGGCTTCACCCCGAACCCCCCTGACCCACTCACCAACGAGTGGGACCGCCGTAAAAATACCCGAGTGTAACACATAGAAGGTGTACCACATTCTAACATGCAAATAGGCTCCACAAACATAACACAGTTTAACAAGCTCGTGAAATCAACTGATTTCTTTCTAACTCTCTTTGCACTCTAGGGTTTCACATATCAACTTTCTTAGTTGCTTGGGTCATTTCTCCTTATTTGGTTAGCTCTTATTTACTATTGTACTTCTTATATTAACTTCTAAAATCCCCATTTTTAGTGAATCGCATGGCTATAAATGAGCCTAGAATGAATTGACTTAGCACATACAACCCATAACTTGACCATGCTAACCTTAAGCAAACTAATGTAAACCACTAACACACCTCATTGACCATGAATGACCTCTTGAAAAGATTAACCACCTACAGATAGCTCATACCATGACTCGCCTACCAAACCAAGCTCCACATCCTCCTGACCACCACTAAACGTGACAATACCAATCAAATTTCATGTTTGACCATTGAATAATACCTCATAGAGAAACATACAACACCATGACACCATTTTCCATTAGTGGATTTGAGAACATAAACACACAATGGCCAATATTTGATCCATATTCAAGCATTCTAGGTGTTTTAAGCATCAATTCGGTTAGGCAAGAAGAGCTAGTGATGTAGGAAAATACATTGATATGGTAAGAAAGTTTCATGACAAAATGATCCACTATATAATACAAAGTAGAAATAAATGCTGAAATAACAACTTAGGACAAGGGTAATAATTTTGACCCACCTATATGACATAGGATCAAGGTATATGGCCAAATTCTTACATAGTTAGTTAGGGGAGGACAATATTATCCTAGAGGATTAGTAAATATGAATTGTATCGCATGTACGGGATTATAAGGATTTAAAAAGATGGACCAATTTTCTCTAAATATATGCTTTAGGGATCTCGTCCTAAATGTTACTAACAACCAAAGTGGATGATAGAGAAATGTCTTCTTGATGATTTCCTCAACCTGAGATAGGTAAATAAGGATTTATAAAATATTTTTTTGTGATGAATCATTCTTAGAAAATTTGTTGAAATCTAAATAGTCATCCTGTCTAAGGGGAGCCATGGTGTGTTTTGTGTGTAATGAGGCCAAAAATAGAGTCAAGGAAGGTAAGAAAAGTTTGTGAGCTTGAATGATGAGATAGGTTGATATTTCCACTAAAGAAGGGTCCCAATAAGTTGATGAATAAGAATACCATAAGCTACATGCATGTAATTTTTCATTAATGTAAAAATGGGGAGAAGAACTAGGATGTTTTCCATCAATGAAAAAGGGGAGATTGTTGGCATGTGAGTGCTTATAGTGTTGTCATTGATGAAAAAGAAGTGTACCTTGATTAATGAAAATAGTGTGAGAGTTATAGAGGATGTTTGGAATGATGATTCCATGGATAAACAAGATGTGACTTGGTTGCAAGGGTGAAGACAATGATATTAGCTCGATCCAAAGAGGCATAATTCTTACGCCTAGTCAACGGGATGACCTAGGATGGTGGATTGAAGTAATTAGACAACTAGATAAGAATGGTCAAGGATTGGAAAACATTAAGAGGGTGAGTTAAGATAGGTACATGAGGAAAAAAATTAGGTTCATGAAAAATGAGGTGAAACATGCTAAACTAGTCCTAATTTAGAGACTTGGTGCAAGAAATTCTTGAAGTATGGACCAAATCAAGTCAAGGTAGGATAACACAAACATAATAAATGTGTATTAAAATTATAAAGAGCATGTGGAAGGTACTATAAGTCACATTTAAACAGGTAGAGGCATGTTCAAGGTGGTTTGGAGGCATATTCTTGAGAACAAGCTAGATATACATGTAGAAAATATGGATGTTGATTAGTTTTAAGCAAGTGTAGACTAAAATTATCCATGGGAAATGAGAAGGAGGTCAATACAATAGTTTTGGTTAAAATTTCAATTCAAAATTCCAAAGAAGAAGCAAATAAAATGAGTTTTAGTCCAATCGATCTCTTGCAATGATCATCTCTAGCTCGAGGGTTGAGTTTGAGATGCTCATTGAAACTTTAAACTTCTACATGGTGGTGTGGTGTTTACATCAGTGATCGGGCATTGATTCTAGAGAAATTTTCAAGTGTAATGAGTTAAAATGGTGGTCTATGATTTATGAACGAATGTTAAGAACCTAAGAAGGTTCCAAATCCTCCTAATACCCTACCTTCAAAGAGATGGAGAAGAAATTAATATTTAGTTCATGAAATCACTTGAGAAAGATAATGTGATGATTTGGTCATGTAGAGGACTCCTTGTGATTCATTTTAGTAGTGGTCTCATTCTCTAGGTCACTGGTAAGGCACGACATATCCTTATTTTGAAGAAATTTGATGGTGCGATCAAGTGATGGAGTTTCATGCTGAAAATTTTGATGTGGAACAAATATTGGGATGTGCCCAAGTTTCCATGAATATTTTCATGTGTGATCTATGAAACATATTGGTGAAATAGGTCAACCAAGGTGACCTACTACTTAAAGGCCTAATAAGAAAAAACTAGCCAAGTTTGGTTAAGAGAACTTTGATGAGAATGCATGTTTTTGAAGAAAAATGTAAGCTTGGATGGTTAATAGAAGTCCAATATTACATGATGAAGCTCATGAATTGATCGGGTGAAGTGTTTTTAGGTTCGGTATAATTGTTCTAAAACTATCACATAAATAATGCAAGTGAGTACTTGAAATTGAAGTAGAGGACCTTGGTGATGTGTTTCATTCCTTTCTTTTCATAAAAATGTGCTTTGGAGTGTTATAAGTCTTCTAGAACAAGACTAATTATTAGGACCTGAAACTCAGTTAGAGTTATCTCAGAAATACAAGCATATTTATCTCAAAAAAATTGAAATGAAGCTTGTTGGTAAGTTAAAAATATGCACAAGGACAATATTTTTCTAGAAAGGTTCCATATAAGCCATGATCAAGTGATTTTATGAGTAAACTAACTCATTTTGTTAGGATTGATTTTATGGTTTTAAAACTCCATTAAGAACTTGTCCTAATCAGTGGTTCTTGGTGAGAATGAAAGATGTTTTATCTGCTCCAAGTCCTTGAAGGTGATCTAGAGATCAGACAAAACATTATCTAATTATAATAAGGTTTCGATAGTGCACACATTAGTATGAGTGAAGAGATATTTTGAATGGTTGTTGGAGATGCCATGACTTTGAGTATCAAGATGAGAAGATGAGATGGAATGGAGTCTTGATCCACGACCTGAAGCATTACTATAACATGGTGAGAGTGTGGACATCTTGAAGATTCACCCATACTATTTTAAGTGCATGAAATGAATTATAATTATATTTATTTTATTTATACAACAAGCTAAGGGAGGTTTTCCAAGTATTCATAGGTGTCAAAGGAGCCATGCAAAACTAAAGAAAGGTTTGAAATTTTAACTAACATACATTTAAATGTAATAATGACAATATAAAAATTTAGGTGATATCATATAATCATCTTGTATGAATTGGAGAAGTTAGAAGATCAAGGGGCCATAAGTGGAAGTGAAAGAGGTGTAAGAGAGGTTATTTTCATGTTTAATAATAGCTAAGAGGTGTGGTAAAATAGCCTTTTTGATGACTGTAATTTTTCACAAGACTAGGCCATGAAAAAAGGTGAATCAAAGAGCATAAGTATTTGGTTTTGAAGATTACATTAAAAGAATAATGAGCTGATGAGAATGATGAAGTGTGAGAGGAATAAGGTGAGTTCATTCATGTGTGAATGAGGGATAAAGTGCTTATTTGAAAGAATCCTTGAAGACTCTGTACTTATAATAGGATGATGTGATGAGAAGATAGGTGATGAAAGAGGTGCGATGAAGATAGAATAAGATTTGAATAAAATATAATCATTTGTTGTATCAAAAAACCAAATGGAAGTGATCAAAATTTTGTAAAATTCTAATTGGATGCTTAGCACTATATGGTGTTGTTACTTCCTTACAAGTAGGAGCTTACAAAAGGTCATGTAGGAGCTTGGCTAAAATATTGGGAGTTACTGGCTCCCATATAATCTGAAGCTTGCGAAAGGTCAAGTAGAAGCTTGAATAAATTAGTGGAGTTGTTGCTTCAAGTTGAGTGGATGATCAACAACTGAAATCTCCATAATATTTATAGGAAAATTGTTCACATTAGTGCATTTATTTTAGTGTTTTTTTCTCCTTTTAACGGTTTCCCAAATTAAATATTGTGTTCATGTGTGCTTGCATGTTATTTTCTTATGTTTAAATGTTATTATTACCTCATGAAGAAGGTTGATTAAGATTTAATGAACTCCTGAGTTTTTGAAGTGTTTTCAAAGTTTTGAGAAGCATTGATTCACCCCTCCCCTCTTAGTGTTTGTGTTTTCCAACATTAAGAATCACAATAAAATTTCACTAATTCTCCATTTCTCAAGTAGTTAGTAAATTTTTATGAACATTTTTGTTGTGACATCCTAAAAAAACACTATTTTTATCTAGGAATTCTGCCAACTTTCTTCCAAAAGTCCATATCCAACAAAACAAAGATTTGATAATATCTCATCATGCCGACATCGATTTTGCTTGAAATTTTTCCTATGATATCCTCTCCAAAATTCCTTTAGGAACATTGTCAAAGAAAATCCATGTTTAATATTTTTTACAATAGTAATATGAATATTACAAATTCTAAAACTTAATTTTTCCTTTTACAGAGATCCAGTGGATGGAGAACCATGAAATTTAGAGTAGAAGGTGCAAAACATAATATTTTTATAGAGGTTTCATGGCAACATGAAACCTATATGTGCACATTCTAAAAAGATCAAGTATACTGAGCTGTGTATGTCTAGAAAAAGTAATTTTTCAAAAATGGTGAATTATTGACATCCATAACACTCCAAAAAAGATATAAACATCGAATGAGAAAAGCTGTTAAAACTTGCTAAAATTAGTAGTCCTAAATAGGACTGCTAAAAAACGTAATTATTATAATTGAGCCGAGAAAAATTTGGCAACTCCCATTATACATATCTCATTTCTTATTCCCACAATTATAAGTTTGGTAAGTTGTCTTTTGGTTTACATAGGAAATAAAATCCCCACAATCTCTCAAAACATCAACCCATAGCTGATTTATGCATGGCATAATTTGATGTAAGCAACTAGATGGTTTAACTCATCCCAATTATGGTAAAAGGGAGTCATCATGGCTTAATTCATTCAATAAGGAGGTTTTCTTATCATTGAGGAGAGATATAAATGTCTTAACTAAGTCCCGATGGAGTATTTCAACCTCTGCAAACATGAATTGAGCCTCGTGGTGAATAATAATGATGTTCTTACATCATATACACTGCTCCCAATGTGCCTCAACCCGATATCATCATGTATATAGGAGTAGAAAGTTATCATAGGTCCATGAAGTTAAATATATCACATTATTTTTGATAGAAAAAATCATTCAAATTCCTTGTAATGTTCCTGTAGCACATAAAAGAAAGAGAATGCAAGCACTTTGTTTCTACCTAACATGAGGTTAGAGTCACAAAATTTCATTGAGAGATATATCCTTACGTCCGACGGGAGAATATCTATGGATCTATGAAATAAATCAACATTTTTAATCCTGGATGTTTTTCCACATGTCCATGATAGTTTTAAGTCATGGTTGAGGTCCTAGAGGGAAAAGTGTTCCTTATTTATGAAGATTGGTCTTTAGGAAATTTTGGGGTAGTTTTGAGCGAGTTTTAGAGAATGACTTGGTTGAAGGCCTTCCACTTGGAGTTGGTAGGAAATGTAAGATTTTATGGAAAGTAGCTTCATATGGATTTCCAATGGTATATGTTTTTTCTCATGATGAGGTGATTTTATAGGTCAACTAACTCAATTTGTGAAGAAGAAGGTTGTTTGTTTTTAGGACATGATTTCTTAGGCTAGAAGATTGAGGTATAAGATGCATCAAATGGATTATTTGATGCTTTATATCCATTACAGAGTGAATAGGGATTTGTTTTTTTCCTATTTAAGGTATTTATTAGTCTTTAATGTGGTAATAATGCAAACTAGTTTTTTTCCAAAACTACTTTTTGGGTAGCTCAATTTGGTAAAGAGGAAAGTAAGTGTGGTTTTCATGGATGGATGTTTCATGTGGTATATAAAGTATAGATGGGATATATAGGCTAGTTTCTTTATAATGAGTGGTTACATGGAATAGTTGAGGTTCTATGGTGTGATCTAGAGGTCCATAGGTGAAGACTGGTTCCTAGAAACAACTATTTTGAGAAGGATATGAGCCTTCTTGGTAGTGTTATGAAGAATTTTATTATTGCAAGAAAATGTATGACCATGTATGATGTTTTCATGTCATATTTTATATGTTTTAGATATTTGGTGTCTTAAATAATCATGGTGATAAGGTTTATGGTATTTGGTGAACAAGGTGTTGGGGTTTTGAGTAATTTTTAGGATTTCTTGGTGTGTTTCATCATGGCCAACCTACATGGGTCCATTTTATGAATTTATATGATTTTTTTGTTATGTTTTTAGTTTTTTTGTCAAAATAATTTATATAGACTGACTTGTCTTATGTTTTTGAGTTGAGATGGTTATTAAAGTGAGTGTTTAGTTCAAATTTGAGCTAACTAAGTTAGAGGAAAAACGTGTGACCCAAGTGATAGTGTGAAACATGTATGAAGGAATAAAATCAAATATAAGTGAGAAAAATGTTAATGAGAGTTAGAGAGATTGTGTGCAAGGGTTTGAGATCAAATTAGGTCAAGTTTGTCCAAGTTTGAGTGAGTTGGAAGAAGGTGTGTTTAAAGTAGGGTTTGAAGGAGTTTGGATCTGAATTTTTGATCACCATCATCTCAGTTGTTTCATTATATATTCAGTGATCTTCTTATCAAAATATTATGTGATGATTCATATTCATGCAAGTATCTTGTTATGAGTAATATCAATAAGGGTTTAGGGGTTAGTGTTCCTTGTGGGGTTGGTGCCTCACTAAATAAATCTCTTGTGATGTGTAATATTCACTTGAGTATTTTTATTAGTAATATGTGTAGAAATAAGTTTCAATGTTGCATAAGACAGATGCATTAGTCTTGTTATCTCAAAATATAACATGTACATAATATATGTAATCAAACATAATAAAATAATAACACATGTTCATAATGTATAATAGATGCCCCTAGATGTATACAAAGTATGAGTAAAGGGATGAAAAAAACCTATCATCGTATACCTCTCTTTTTTAACTCCACATAAATTTTAATAAACCATGTGAATGAATGTGTAAAGAGTAAAGAAATATGTTATGTATTGTAGTGCCCCACCTCGGGACAACGGAATCAAACCGAAGTTACTAAAATTTTCAGATAATTTTTTTAAAGTAGCAAATAACTACTAACGCTCTACTTAACTCTTTCATTTTAATAATTAATTCATATTAATTATTAATTTAATTAAAATCAAATTAACACTAACCCAACAACTTAATTATTTTAATCTAAGTCGATTTACCCGATTTCTAAATCACTAACCCCAATTAATTTTATTTATTTAACTTATATTAATTTAATAGAGAATGCCTAGAAAAAGGCTACACCTTTAAATTAAATAGATTTTCCCCTTTTTTATTTTGTTACCCTCACACACACATCCTAAATAAAATTTAACTCCCATTAACATTTAAAAACTTATGACCTTAAGTGAGTAGGGTTAATTGTGGACCCTAGGATCAATTTGATCTCGACCCTAGACCTAATTTTGCCCTAGACAACTTTATCTCTTATTTTCTTTTCATTTGAATTTCTTTCTTGTTTTCTTGTGCGAGTTAGGGTGGAGAAGCCATGGAAGCTTGATAAATTCTTAGTATTCTCCTTTTGTGAAAACCATACCTCCCAAAACATTTTGTTTTTGGATATATATATATATATATATATCTGTGTGTGTGTGTGTGTGTGTGTGTGTGTGTCTTTTTTTTTGTGGGGGAACGGTTTAAGGGAGAGGCCTATGTGAAGGGGAAAGGGGATCCACGTGGGAAGGGAGGAGGAAGGGGAGGGAGTGTTGCGGGGAAGTAGCGTGTGGGGAGTGGGGGCGACGGCGGCGGGGCGGTGGAGGTGTTGTGGCGGTGGTAGCGGCAGGGAGGCATGGTGTGGTAGAGGGGTCGAAGGGGGTAGCGACATGGTTACGGCGTAGGGGGCATGAATGGCGCAGGGAGAATAGCAATTAGCCCCCATTTTTTCTTTTTTGAGTTTTTTATTTTTTAAACAAAAAAACTTTAAAACAATATTTTTTATTTTTTTATTATATATATAAGAGTTTCATAATATATTTTAGTATAAAACCTACAATAAATAACTTTTTTAATATAACAATTAAATCATGACTATATTTAAATATAATATAGTTCAGATGATATAAATATAACTATATTAGGTATATTCCTAATATATTTATTTCTTTACACATAACGTTCAATAAATGATTTTTTTGTTAGCTTGATGCAATATGGAAGAAAAAAATTCAATAACTATTCACACTAAATGATTTATCTATTTTGAGGTAAAGAAATGGACAAGTATTTCAAATGAGAAAGGAGGCTGATTTCTAATAAAAATTGCAAGGGAGAATACCTATTCAAATCTGATTTCCCAATAAGAACAAACATTAAGTTTCACATGGAAGGTAAGAAAAATAAATTTCATTCCTTATACAATAATGTTATTAAAATTTACAAGGAAGAGATACAATGCAAGAAGAATAATATTTCCAATACAAGGGGAAACCTAAAGTTCCATATTAGACCAACTTCCTTTTTAAATGCAATGCTAAGAAAAATGCTTCAAATTTTTTATCAATAAGGATATCCAACAAAGAAATTTTTTTTTGAGAAGCATATTTCCAAATTATATAATTTCTTTTCAAAATGGAGTTTAAAATCAAATTTCATATTAAAGAAATCAACCATTACAATATTTCATTTTTAGGGATTGAAGATCACATATACAAAACATACCCAAATGCATAACTACTCAAGAATATTTATTACAAGATTCTTGACAAGAATGAAGGAAAGGTCGTGTAAGCAAAAGTGATTCAAGTCTACAAGTAATACCAATACAATATGGGGATTTTTTTTTTACAAGACTTCAAAGCTCCCACAAAGGCCTATCCATTAAAGTTACATTGAGAGTGATTGTCACATAACTTGTAATCAAAGAGAGAAGCCAATAAATCAAGGACTCCAACCAACTTCCAACTTGTGATCCAACTTCAAATGCTTTCAAGGGAATCCAACATAAGGAGAAGAATCTTGTTAAACCACCCAACCTTTAGGCATCATCACATGCCTTTCCAAGGTTGGAATGCATGCTAGCCTCCCCCAAGCCCATGGGAAAGAGGACTACTATCCACAACTTTGCACAAGAGTGAGGGTGAACAAACAACATTACATCCACAAAAAAAAGACAAATATTAAAACAAGACTCCAAATTTTGCAAAGATGAAAAAGAGGAGAAACCATGTTCTACCTCTAAAATGGGGAAGAGAAGAAAGGAGTTCTCCAAAAGTTGTAACCAATATTAGTTGCACAAAACCAAAATCTCCATACCATCCTTACTCCTCCAAACTTATTCAAACCCTCCTTATTTTTCCACCCTTTCACCAAATCCTTCTTAGAAGGATTTTCAAACCCCAAAGGGGTTTCCTCACCAACAATGGGGAAGGAGGTTCAAGCCAAATGAACCACCTTCCCCACCTCAAACCATTTGAGGGGAGTAATTAAAATCCTACAAGGCTTGCCCAACAAGGCATGATGATTGAGAGGGAAAAATCCCTCTCTCTTCCCCCATCAACTCCAAAACTCCATCATGCCATATGATGGATGGAGAAAAATCAAGCAAACAACAAACAAAATCTACATGCAACAACAAACATTTCCAAGTAAACAAACTAATATCTAGCATGATATAACACATACAATAAAGCTCAAGAATCCTACCTCCAAAAATCTCTCCAAATTCAATCTCTTCCACTTCTTGACCCAAGCAAACTCTAGCTCCAAAATCCACAAGCCTCCAAGCAAAATCTCCAAAAAAAAAAGTTCTCTTCTTTCCCCATGAGGGAGAATTTTAAGAGGAGCAAGAAAAAATCCTCACAAATGAGGGGGTGACATGTGTCACCCCTCTCTTCCCTCAAGGTCAAAGATGCCAAAGATAAAAGAGAGAAAGGATAAAATAGCTTTTAGCCCTCTTCTCCCAAATTACCCAAAATGATAACAAAACAATCTTGTGAACGTTTTAATAAAGCACACTTATCCATACCCCTTACATTGATATGACCAAAGGGGCGTAAAATGGGAGGGAAAACTCCTTCTTAGCCTTGGAAATAATCCCCCTACCTATTAGGTAGGGTCCAAAGGCCCATTTTCATTCTAAGGGAACTCCCAAACTAAAAAGGGGTCCTTAAAATTGCCCAAAATAGCCCAAATTCGGGTTTGGCACACTTGGGCACAAGGGTAGAGGTGTGGGGCCTACCCAAGGGTTCACATGTGACCCTAAACCCTTTTGATTAATTATATTATTATGCAAACTCAAAACTTAAAGTAAGTGGGGCCATTAATTCCCCAAAACAAGTTTACAACACAACTAAACATCCTAAGCATGATTAATAATATAAGACATATTACATTACAAACGAGGGTCACCCATGGTGCCCCAAACAATACATTCTAATTCTAAGGCCTCATAAAATAAACACGGCTAGGACTTAGCCCCGTGGGCTACTTGTGCAAAGTTGTGTAGTTGGCCCGAATCCCAAGTTCTCCTATGACCTATCATCTCGCATAGTCATTGCACACATTAACCGTACTTGTCGATAAAATGTGATTTAACTACTCAATAAGAAATCGGTGAATCTAAACAAGCATATCATCTTTATGGAATCAAAAATGTGACAACATGAACAATTATACACAATTCATCATAAGTTAGACATAATGATAAAGTGACATATTTCCATAGAATCCAAACATGCAACTACACTAAACATTTAACGTATCTCAATTAGGTCTAAACAACATCATTATAAGCTAATGTCCACAACATCAAATGAAAACTAACAACATGCTACTAAATTCAAATTGGCGCTATGCTCCCAAATATGCATCCATGTCCAAGGAGGTCCAAAAATCATAACATACTATCCAACATATATCAAATCCATGTCCAAACATGTCTATGAGGAAGGAAAATAACAGATCTTTCAAGCTATAAAAATGTGGGTACTACATCCTCCTCTACTAAAATTAGACTTCCTCTTAGAAGTCTTTGAAAGAGGTAGGGTATCTAGCCCTCAAAGGTGTCGCATCCTCCCAGGTAGCTATTGTCTCATCGTATCGGTCCCACTGCACTCTAACTTGGTCCAAGTCTTGACCCCGAAGGGCCAACCTCTAGTGCTCCAATATGCATACGGGCTCCAGTCTCCATTGTCCTCCATCCTCTACCTATAATGTTGACCAATCCAAAACATGAGAAACATCTCATACATATCTACGTAGTATAGAAACATGAAAAACATCGTGGGCCCATGCAAGGCATGGTGGCAAATCTAGGCGATAGGCAACTAGACCGATGACCTCTAAAATATCAAAAGGCCCCACAAAATGAGGTGATATCTTAGAACCCTTTCCATAATGATTGGGCTCTTATGCAGATGAACTCTCAAGAAGACTTTGTCACCCACTAAGAAGTGATGATCAATCCTCTTGGTGTCTGCATATGCCTTCTAGCGTGCTCTATCTGCTCAAGTCATCGTCCAATTAGAACAACCTGTTGCTCTAAATCCTAAAGATAAGTTGGTCCCAGAATGATCTTGTTATCTAGTTTGTCCCAACTCAAAGGTGTCCTGCAAGGTCAACCATACAAATCACGGTAAGGAGCCATACCAATGGGCTGTGATAGCATTTGTTGTTGTGTAAGCAAACTCAACTAAACATAAATAATCTTCCCACTTATTACGCTAGTCCATCACATACATCCCCAACATGTCCTCCAAGCACTGATTAACTCTCTCTCTCTCTGTCCATCTATCTCTAGATGATATGCCTGAGCTGAAATTAATCTACGTACTCGAAGAGTAGTCCGAAAGGAAGTCTAGAAAACTAAGGTGTAGATGGTATCCCTGTCATTGATGATGGTCTTGAATCCCATATAACCTAGGAATGTCCTCCATAAATACTTTAGCGATGGCCTGTGCATTATAGGTGACCTTGGTTGGTAAGAAATGTGTAACCTTGGTCAACTTATCCATAGTGACCATAATGGCATCATGATGATAAGAAGACATAGGGAGTCTAACTATGAAATCCATGGAGATCACATCCCATTTCCACTCGGGAATATCATGAGGATGTAAGAGTCCTGTGGGGTGAGAATGCTCTTCCTTAACCCTCTGACACTCAAGGAAATGTGCAACAAAATCATCTATGTACCGTCAAAGACCAGGCCAATAATATAACTCCCTCAAATCGGCATGCATTTTATTTACTCCTAGATGTGCCGCATATGGATCTCGATGAGCTTTTGTAAGGATGAAGCTATGTAGATCACCTGACTTAGGCATGTAGATGTGCCTATGGAACCAAAGTAAACCATCTATCTCTAAACTACAACTTGAATATCTACCCTCTAATGAACCCTGTGACTCCAACATCTGTCTAGCTCCCTCATAAAACCTGTCCTCTGGAAGATGCTCAAGAATCCTTCCTCTCAAATTTGACTGCAGTGTCAATGAAGCAAGCACATTTAAGTAAATCTACTAAGTGCATCTGCAACAAAATTTTCCTTTCCTTTGATATATTATACCTCCATGTCATACTCACATAGGAACTCCATCCAACGTCGTTGACAAGTGTTGAGGTTCAATTTTGACAGAAGATATGTTGTAAGCTATGATGATCTGTCCTCAAAATTAATGGTCTACCCAAAAGGAAATGTCACCAATGCACCAATGCATGAACAACTATTGTAAGCTCTAAGTCATGAGTAGGGTAATTAAGCTCATAGTCTTGAGCTTACGAGACTCAAAGGTAATAATCGACGTTCTTGTATAAGAACGGCTCCCAAACCTTCTATTGATGCATCAATATAAACAACAAAATCCTCCGTAGGGTCCATAACTACTAATATGGGTAACGTGGTTAACCTTTCCTTAAGCAACTGAAAGGCCTACTCACACTTCTCTGACCAATCAAACTTCTTCCCTTTTCTCTGAAGAGAAGTAATAGGGTGAGAAATCCTAGAAAAGTCATGTACAAACCTACGGTAATAACTGCTAAACCCATAAAACTCCTCACCTCGGCTGTGATGTGGTGCTTTGGCGATCCATAATAGCCTATATCTTAGAGGGATCTACTGAGATACCCTCTCCTAATATGATATAACCCAAGTCTTGAATCTCTGTCAGAAAAAAGTTGTATTTTCCAAGTTCCCAGACAACTTCGCTCTCTCAAAACCCAAGTACTCACCTCAAATGCTCCTCGTGTTCCTCCTCGAAACAAGAATATATCAATACATCATCAAGGAATACTAAGACAAAGTGATCCAGAAAGGTCCTGAATACTCCATTCATGAGACTCGATGAAGGCAGTGGGGCATTAGTCAATCCAAAAGGAACAAGCGGTGAACTCATAATGCCCATAACATGTACGGAAGTCTATCTTATGAATGTCTACATCTGAAATGTGTAATTGATGGTACCTTGACTTGAGATCCATTTTGGAGAACATTCTCACTTCTTGCATCGATCAAACAAGTCATAAATCATAGGGAGTGGTTAACGGTTCTTTATTATGACTTTTTTGAGCTACCAAGTCAACACAAAGTCCGAGAGAATTGTCCTTCTTCTTCACAAATATCTTGGCGCTCCCCAAGGAGATACACTAGGATGAATGATACCCTTCTCCAACAACTCCTCTAAGCCTGAATCTTGAGCTCATGAAGCTCTAGAGTCATCATCTGATAGGGTTCCCTAGAAAATGATGCAGATCTAGGTACTAAATCAATGGTGAAATCCACCTCTCTTGGGCGGTATCCCTAGAAGCTCACCTAGGAACACATTTACATACTCCCTTAAAACTACATGATCATCTAAGGGTGAATGCTCTGGAGTGCTCTCTGATCGATCATTGATGGTGATAGCAAACAACTGACATCCCTTACACATGCTCCGCTTGAGTTTCTTAGCTGAGATCATACGCAAGGAAATAGGTCTGTATCCTTGAAATCACAACTGCACTCCCAAGATCATCCTGACACTTAATGACCTTATTCCTACAATCTACCTTAGCCCGATGAGCCTCGATCCAATCCATACCCAACACTACCTGATAGGATCCTAGAGGAATAACTCAAGGGGTCAAGTGTAGTGGAGAAGACTCCTAAATCAAGTACGTAATTATCCACATACGAGTCCACGGAGAGTTTGGCCCCGAGAGGCCAACCCAACCTACCAACTATCTGGTTGCCTAGCCACCACTAACCCACCTTTGGTCCACTATAGAAGGTGATATAAAATAATTTGAAGCACTGAATAAAAAATACTTGAGATAGAAATACCCTTGATAGTAGTACTGTCATCTCAATGACTATGGCTTGATGATTGGCTGCGATTTATCAACCGCTACATAAACATGATGAGCACGTCCCACGTCACCCACCATCTGCTCGGATCTAGAGGCTCTCTATGTATCCACAGTATTGGGTTTATGTGGGCACATATGCACATAGTGATCAGGAGATCCACAAATAAAACATCCTCCTGTACCCTTTTGAGATGGGGTCCCTCTATACTCTAGTGCTTGATCTGCCACCCAACCCTAGTAGACTCACCGCATGTGAGCTGGTTATACCTGCTGAGTACCCTGCCTCCTATCCTAGCTCCACCAAAACCTCCTCTAGTACCACCTCTTTGAAAGCTCTGAGTCTATCTAGCCCTATGCCTCTGTGGCTTTTGGTGGCCATGGTGCTGCGTCTCTGCTGCGGGTGCGGTGGAGCCCTCGTGGCTGCGGAGAGGCCGGAATCCTCCTCTAGGGGTGGTGTTGTACCCCATGACCTCTAACTTTGAAAGACTTGTATCCTGTCCTGAAACTTGTTCTTGTTTCTATCTCAGTGCTCTTGTGCCTTGGTCCTGTTATCCTTAGCTAAGTAGGCCTTCCCTACGGACTTCTCTAGCGTAGGAGGAGATAACATCCTAACTGCTCCTACTATATCTACATTAAGGCCCCTAATAAACCTGTTAACCTGTAATTTCTCATCTTGCAGGTAATCCACATCTTGTCTGTGCTGAGATCCCTATCATTAGTCATGAAACTCATCGATCCTTTTTGTACGAAATGCTCTGACATATAGAGAGCCTTGATTCGCTCCTCAAACATCTCCCAGGTCATTGTCTCTCAAGTCAGATGGAGCTTCCGCTCCTCATTCCTCCACTAAACGCCTACTTCATCTCGGAGGAGGTGTATGGTAAACCTTTTCTTGACATTTCTCTCATACAAGTGCAAGCCAAAGTAGCTATCCAAGCTAAGGAGCCATGACTCCACCCCAAAGCCATCTATAGAGCCGGTGTAAGTAGGTAGCTGCAAGCAAAGAAGATCTCTGATCACACTTCTGTATCCCAATCCTGGCGATGCAAACCAATAGGTGAATGGGGTCGCCTATCCCCAAATGGTCCCTCAAGATTATGTGAGTGGCTACTGATGGTACAAGGCTACCCTCTCGTGATGAACGGAAGGGCTACGTGACCTCTCCCACCTCGGGGTATCGTGCTCTAGCGGCTCTGAGTGCGTGTCCTCACCTATCGGCTCCTCAACTCCTAACAGAATATTCTCCTCTCTCTTGCCTCCTGTGGTGGTAGGAGACACTACCGCACAACAGTGATCAACTACTAAAGAGCCTCTAATATCTAAGGCCCTAACTCGGGTGCGGTGGTTCGGGCATAGGCAAACCATGTCCCAAACCCCTAACCGAGCATCATCTCATGGGTACCATCCTGTGCACGAGGTGAGTGAAGAGGTTATTAAATTATAATTAAATGGTTGCAAAAATTTTTAACCAATTATTTTATTTATTTATTTACTTTAATGTTATTACAAATATTGTTAACTAGTTGATTGATTACCCAAAGTGTCGTGTGTGCGAACCTCACTCTGATACCAAATGTAGTGCCCGCCTCGAGACAATGGAATCAAACCAAAAGTTACTAAAATTTTGGGATAATTTTTTTTTAAAGTGGTCAATAACTACTAACACTCTACTTAACCCTTTCATGTTAATAATTAATTCATATTAATTATTAATTTACCTGAAATTAAATTAACACTAACCCAACAACTTAATTATTTTAAACTAAGTTGATTTACCTGATTTTTAAATCACTAACTCCAATTCATTTTATTTATTCAACTTCTATTAATTTACTAGAGACAACCTAGTAAAAGGCTACACCTCTTTTAAATTAAATAGATTTTTCCCCTTTTTATTTTGTTACCCTCACACACACACATCCTAAATAAAATTTAACTCCCATTAACATTTTAAAACCCATGACCTAAAGTGAGTAGGGTGAATTGTGGACCCTAGGATCAATTAGATCTCAACCCTAGATCTAATTTTGCCCTAGACAACTTTATCTTTTCCTTTCTTTTCATTTGAATTTCATTCTTGTTTTCTTGTGCAGGTTAGGGTGGAGGAGCCATGGAAGCTTGATAAATTCTTATGTATTCTCCTTTTGTGAAAACCATACCTCCCAAAACGTTTTGTTTTTGGCTAAATATATATATATATATATGTTTTTGTGGGGCGCGATTTAAGGGAGAGGCCTATGTGAAGGGGAAAGGGGGATCCATGTGGGAAGGGAGGAGGAGGTTGTGGCTGATTGGGTGATGGGGGCGGTGAAGGGAGGAGGAAGGGGAGGGAGCTTGCACGCGGGTGGCAGCAGCGGTGTGGGGGAAGTGGGGGCGGCGGCGGCGTGGGCGGTGGAGGGTGTTACGGCATGGCGGTGGCGCAGGAGGCGTGGTGTGGAGAGGGTCGAGGGGGCAGCGGCAGGGGTTACAGTGTAGATGGGTAGTAATGGCGTAGGGGAACAAAATCCCCCTTTTTTTCTTTTTTTTTTTTTTTTCTTTAAACAAAAAAACTTTACAACAATGTATTTTTTGTTTTTGTTTTTCTTTAAAATAATGTTTTTTTTTTTTTGTTTTTTTTTTTCTAATAAAATTTGCACGGAAAATACCTATTCAAATATGATTTCCCAATAAGAAAAAAATTAATTTTCACATGGAAGGTAAGAAAAATAAATTTCATTCCTTATACAATAATGTTATTAAAATTTACAAGGAAGAGATACAATGCAAGAAGAATAATATTTCCAATACAAGGGGAAACCTAAAGTTCCATATTAGACCAACTTCCTTTTTAAATGCAATGCTAAGAAAATGCTTTAGAATTTTTATCAAGAAGGATATCCAACAAAGAATATTTTTTTTTTTTTAGAAGCATATTTCCAAACTATATAATTTCTTTTCAAAATGGAGTTTAAAATCAAATTTCATATTAAAGAAATCAACCATTACAATATTTCATTTTCAAGGATTGAAGTTCACATATACAAAACATACCCAAATACATAACTACTCAAGAAGATTTATTACAAGATTCTTGACAAGAATGAAGGAAAGGTTGTGTAAGCAAAAGTGATTCAAGTCTACAAGTAATACCAATACAATATGGGGATTCTTTTTTTTACAAGACTTTAAAAGCTCCCACAAAGGCCTTTCCATTAAAGTTACATTGAGAGTTCTTGTCACATAACTTGTAATCAAAGAGAGAAGCCGATAAATCAAGGACTCCAATCAACTTCCAACTTGTGATCCAACTTCAAATGCCTTCAAAGGAATCCAACACAAGGAGAATAAGAGCTTGTTTAACCACCCAACCTTTAGGCATCATCACATGTATTTCCAAGGTTGGAAGGCATGCTAGCCTCCCCCAAACCCATGGGAAAGAGGACTACTATCCACAACTTTGCACAAGAGTGAGGGTGAACAAATAACATTACATCTAAAGAAAAAAGGACAAATATTAAAATAAGACTCCAAATTTTACAAAGATGAAAAAGAGGAGAAACCATGTTCTACCTCTAAAATGGGGAAGAGAAGAAAGGAGTTCTCCAAAAGTTGTAACCAACATTAGTTGCACAAAACCAAAATCTCCATACCCTCTTTATTCCTCCAAATTTATTCAAACCCTCCTTATTTCTCCTACCTTTCACCAAATCCTTCTTGGAAGGATTTTCAAACCCCAAATGGGTTTCCTCACCAACAATGGGGAAGGAGGTTCAAGCCAAATGAACCACCTTCCCCACCTCAAACCATTTGAGGGGAGTAATTAAAATCCTACAAGGCTTGCCCAACAAGCCATGAGGATTGAGAGAGAAAAATCCCTCTCTCTTCCCCCCACAAACTCCAAAACTCCATCATGCGATATGATGGATGGAGCAAAAATCAAGCAAACAACAAAATCTACATGCAACAACAAACATTTCCAAGTAAACAAACTAATATCTAGCATGATATAACACATACAATAAAGCTTAAGAATCCTACCTCCAAAAATCTCTCCAAATTCAATCTCTTCCACTTCTTGACCCAAGCAAACACTATCTCCAAAATCCACAAGCCTCAAAGCAAAAACTCTAACAATAAAAAGGTTCTCTTCTTTTCCCATGAGGGAGAATTTGAAGAGGAGCAAGCAAAAATCCTCACAAATGAGGGGGTGAAATGTGTCACCCCTCTCTTCCCTCAAGGTCAAAGATGCCAAAGATAAAAGAGAGAAAGGATAAAATGGCTTTTAGCCCTCTTCTCCCAAATTACCCAAAATGATAACAAAACAATCTTGTGCAACTTTTAATAAAGCACACTTATCCATACCCCTTACATGGATGTGACCAAAGGAGGAAAAATGGGGGAAAACTCCCTCTAAGCCTTGGAAATAAGCCCCTACCTATTAGGTAGGGTCCAAGGGCCCATTTTCATGCTAAGGGAACTCCCAAACTAAAAAGGGGTCCCTAAAAATGCCCAAAATAGCCCAAATTCGGGTTTGGCACACTTGGGCACAAGGGTAGAGGGTGTGGAGCCCACCCAAGGGTTCACATGTGACCCTAAACCCTTTTGATTAATTACATCATTATGCAAACTCAAAACTTAAAGTAAGTGGGGCCATTAATTCCCCAAAACAAGTTTACAACACAACTAAACACCCTAAGCAAGATTAATAATACAAGACATATTACATTACAAATGAGGGTCACCCATGGTGCCCAAAACAATAAACTCTAATACTAAGGCCTCATATAATAAACATGGCTAGGACTTAGCCCCATGGGCTGCTTGTGCAAAGTTGTGTAGCTGGCCTGAATCCCACGTTCTCTTGTGACCTGTCACCTGCACACTCATTGCACACATTAACCGCACATGTCCGATAAAATGTGAATCAACTACTCAATAAGAAATCAATGAATCTAAACTAGCATATCATCTTTCTGGAATCGAAAATGTGACAACATGCACAATTATACACAATTCACCATAAGTTAGACATAATGATAAAGTGACATATTTCCATAGAATCCAAACATGCAACTACACTAAACATTTAACGTATCTCAATTAGGTCTAAACAACATCGTCATAAGCTAATGTCCACAACATCGAATGAAAACTAACAACATGCTACTAAAGTCAAATTGGCGCTACATGCCCAAATATGCATCCATGTCCAAGAAGGTCCAAAAATCATAACATATTGTCCAACATATATCAAATCCCTGTCCAAACATGTCTATGAGGAAGGAAAACAACAGATACTGAAGCTATAAAAATGTGGGCACTACATCTATCAAATCCATAGTGACAAACAACATGTTTAATGAAAGTGTTAACAACTCAAGATAAGTGTATGGTCCTTATTTTGTATTTTTGAAAATATATGAATGATTTTATATTTTTAAACTATATTAATGTTTTAATATTATTGAACTACTTAGCTATGTAAAGTAATGTGGGGTAACATTAAATCTAAATATTGATAACCTTCTAAAGAGGTGGAGTGACTATTAAGGAAGATGAAGGCTCATGACTTAATTGTGTCTAAAATGTAAGTGGTATAGTAGTAGTAATGTTTTCCAAATAAGTCCTAGGAGATGAAGTAGATGCACCTTTGGTAGAATGTAAAGAAGAAGGCATGTGTGGAGGACTAAAGGAGCAAGTATGTTGAGACATACCATGGGAACTAAAAGGCTTTGAGAGAGGCTATTTAGGAAGCATGTGCACTATAAGACTAATGTGCAAATAACTATGGGAGAGATAACTATGAGAAATATTGTGTGAAACTAAAGGATTATGAGGATACTAAGGATGGATAGAGTCGTGAGAGGCAAAGTGTGTGCAACCAAAATCCTATCAGGAGACCTATAAGGACTATAATGGCTAGTGATAGTGTGTAGAATCATGATCCTAGGAAGAACCAATGAGTGTTAGGACTATAATGAATAGTGTGTGAAACCAAAGACATTTTTTTAGATGAAATATGAGAAGGAATAAAAATATAGAGGAAGTAATAGGAAAACTAGGAGAAGGAGACTCAATGGGAACACCTTTAATTGTGATAACAAATGAATCATGAATAAAATTGACACATTGGTGAATAAAAATGGAATTGTTAAGAACAACTTATATTGAGAGGGGGTGAATCAATATAAGATATTCTTTTAATTTTAATATTTAATCTTATATCTAAAACTATAATCACTGTTATGAAATTAATATATTAAAAGTGATCAAATAACACAATGCAAATAGACACAAATTTACATGGAAACCCTTTCGGGAGAAAAACATGGACAAAATATTCCTTACTATATTTCTCAAATTTTTGTAGGCACCAACCTAGTAGAGACACCAATCCCTAAATTACAATTTTGTAGGCACCAACCTAAAGAAGCACCAACCCATTTTGCTAAGCACTAACTCAGCAAGAGACACCGATCTCTTTGAATATGAAGGCACCAACCTTCCTTACAAAATTTTCTTTCCACTTTTGAATTGTTTTCTTCCTCAACGAATAATGAAAAATTAGTCTTATTAATTTCATATTTGTTTTTCTAAAATTATGCCCTTGTGCCTCCTTTTCTTCTTCTTTTTCCTTAAGATATTTAACTTGAATCCATGCTAGATAAGTATCATATGAATCTTCTTATATAGCCTTTCATGCCTTTTTGAAAGGGCATTACACCTTAAACCATCACACCATTTCATCAACATTAGTCGGCCTTTATTTATTAATTTATTCTTTCTAAACAAATCACCGCCCCTTAGAATTAATTAATGCACATATAAAGACTACCCCAAATAATTTAATTATAGCCTAAACATTCATTTCTTCCCCTTAAGACTTGGGAGAGCTGCTCTATAGGAAAGTCGTGGTCCTCTTCTCGTACAAATCATGGGCCTCCAAGGATAAATCATGGCCTTCATGAAAAATGTTGCTTTCATTTCATCATGGTTATCAATATCTTCCTTTTTCTTGAATTTTTTTCATTTTACACAGATATTGTTGTATCTCCTATAAAGTTGATCCTTTTCACATATATAATATCATATTTCTTCTCTATATGTATGTGGTTATTTCCGTTGACATACTCACAATTCCATTAATAATTCCATTAATTTATGATGGACTTTCGGTCACCAGTTCGTACCTATTTTGACGTCAATGAAAATATTTCAAACAATGTCCCCTTTGACATTGATGAAAACCTTGCACATAATTTATTCCTTGTTTGTAGTAATGCATGAGTCTTCTCTTTCTACAACTCCCCTATCTGTCAATGCTCCCCTTTGACATCAATGTCAAAGAGATAATAAAGGAGCTTGAATAATGCTATTTTACCTCCCCTTAACCAATGATTCACTTGGTTTTTAATGAGAGGAAGAAAAGGAGATTACTCTCAGTTTATGTCTTAGATATTCAAATGTTTCCTTTGGAAGAGGCTTAGTAAAAATGTCAGCTATCTATTCAGTTGTGGCGATGTATTCCAATTTGACCTGCTGTTCAACAACTTTCTCTCTTAAGAAGTGATATCTGATTGGAATATGTTTTGTTCTCGAATGCATAACAGGATTCTTTGAGATGCTTATTGCACTAGTATTGTCACAAAATATAGAAATTGGATGATCATATTCTACCTTGATATCCTTTAGAGTTTTCTTCATCCACATAATTTTTGTGCAACATAGCACTCGCTACTATATATTTTTCTTCTATGTGGATAGTGAGATAGATTCTTGTTTTTTTCTTAACCAAGATAGTAGGCTATCTCCAAGGAATAATGTAACTCCATTTGTACTTTTTCTATCATCAATGTATCCTTCCCAATCTGAGTCCTGTATGCCACCAATGTGAAATCCTTACCTCTTAAATACCACAATCCATAGTCCAAAGTTCCCTTTAGATATCCGAATATTCATTTCACTTCTTGCACATGTGTTTCCTTTGGATATTCTTGAAACATTGATACCATACCTATTGCCCGCATAATATCCAGCCTAGATGTTGTCACATAGAGTAGACTATTAATCATTGATCTATAAAGGGTTTGATCTACATCGGGATATTCATCATCCTTACTCAACTTATTTACTATGACCATGGGTGTGGTAACAGTGTACAATCCTCCATTCCAAATTTCTTCAAACATCTCCTTTACATACTTGGTTTGGGATATGAATATTCCTTTATTAGATTGAGATATTTTTAAACCAAGAAAAATGACAACTCACCCAACATAGACATTTCAAATTCCTTTTGCATGTATTCAGAAAACCTTTTGGACATTTTCTCATCATCTCCTCCAAAGATTATGTCATAAAAATATACTACTACAAACCAATTAATCACACCTTCAATTCTAATGTAAATATTACTATCAACAAATCCTCTCTTAGATACTTATCAAGTCTTGAATACCATGCTCTCGGGAGCTTGTTTTAATCTATGCAAGGAATTCTTTAATTTGCACACATAATATTCATTTTCTCGATAAGATAAATCCTTGAGTTGTTCAGTTGTATACCTTTTCTTCTAATTTTCCATTCAGAAATTCAAAATTTACATCCATTTGATATACTTTTAAATTCTTAAAAACCGCAAATGCAAGAAACATCCTAATAACTTCTAATCTTGCAACATGAGAAAAGGTTTCTTCAAAATCAATGTTAGAGTAGGTATTTACCTTGGCTCATGTTCACCTAGGTACTTTATTTACCTTTATTGTATTTATCCTCACCCACTTATGTGTGTGGATATTTATTTTCTTATTTAGATATTAGGAGATATTATCTAGTTGTTATGTATAGTTATTTCCTTGATCCATGGTATTGACAAGATCCTTGATGTCTAGTTATCTCCTAAATCTATGGTCTTGACTAGATCTTTGATGACTAGTTATTTCCTTGATTTATGGCTTGATCTATGACCTTGAATGGTTCTTAGATTGTTATTCCTTTCCTATATGAGCAAGGCCCATTCTCATTGTATTTCATTGAGTTCCATAATGATATATGATATTGTTGCTCATTTGTTTACAAAGGTTTTATGTAAAGCTATTTTGGTGAATTTCTTTCATCATATAGATCGTGGTGTTTGATTATCATCTATGTTCTTGTCTTGGTACGATTTGGTTATCTTTCCTTTTAATCAATACCTTATACTTGAGAATATCCTTTACAAACCAACCTTGCCTTGTTTTGTGTAACTTGACCATCTTCATTTAATTTATTTTGAAATACCCACTTGGTGCCAATTATATTATGATCCTTTGGCCTAGGTACAAGTTTCCATGTTTCATTCTTCGCAATCTAATCTAAATCCTCTTCCATTTCTTTAATATAATATTTATCATGATGTGCATCTGAAAAATTCTTAGGATCTATCTTAGATAACAAAGAGATATTTAATTACTCGGATGTACTAAAAATTATTCTTCTTCCGATTTATACCCCAACATCAATGTTGCCAATGATTTTACTTTCAACATGATTATTTTGAACAAAGTGATATGGTTCTTTTGTGTCTTGTCATTTTGTTTCATGTACATTTTTAATTCATCTTCCTTTTCTTCTATGAGATTGGGTATTTCTGAAGGTTATGTTGAAGGTTCTCTTGCCTTTTGGTTCATGATTTCATCCACTCTAACAATGGCACTTTATACATTTGTTTGTAATCTTTTTTATAGCATTTATAGGCTTTGTTTTTGGTGGAATAACCAAGAAAGATTCCTTCATCAGCTCTTGAATAAAAATTTCCCAAATCTTCTTCATTTCTCTCAATGAAACATTTACTCCCAAACACTTTGAAGTACTTGAAAGAGGTCGGTCTTCCCTTCCATAATTCATATGGAGTTTTGTCATGATTTAATCTGATTTGTCCTTTGTTCAAGATATAGACTATTGTACTAACCGCTTCTCTCTAAAATTGGTCGATAGCTTAGACTCATTTAACATTGTTCTAGCCATTTCTTTGATAGTTTGATTTTTCCTTTCTACCACTCCATTTTTTTTGGAGTTCTTACACATGAGTAGTGCATTTTTATTCCATGTTCTTCAAAAAATTCAATGAATTCATTTGAAGTGAACTCACCTCCTCGATTTGATCTTAGGCATTTGATTTTCAAACCAGTTTCATTTTCAACTAAATCTTTAAATGCCTTAAATTTATCAAACACCTCTAATTTTTATTTTAGAAATGAAACCCATGTCATTCTGGTATAATCATCTATGAATATTATGAAATAACTCTCACCTTGTATGCTATGTGTTATGGTGGGTCCGCAAAGATCCGTATGAACTAGTTCTAGTGCCTTAGTGGTTGAATGTTCCTTTTTCTGAATCTTGCTCTTATTTGTTTTCCATGTTGGCATTTCTCACACAAGGTGCTTTAAGGTTTTTTTATCTTAGGCATGTATCTTACAATTTTCTTGTTGCTGATTTTTACAAGGTTATCAAAGTTTATATGACCCATCCTTCTATGTTATAGCCATATTTTTCAATTTGAATCAAGCAAATTTTTATCTTCTCATATCACTAAGCATTATATATATTATTTCTAGTTTTATGGGCATCTTCAACTAGTTATCCCATGTCTTCTTATCTTATTTCACATCCTTCCATATAAAACTGAAGTGTTTTTCCTTGATCACACAATTGTCTTACACTTAAAATATTATGCTTTAATTATTGAACATATAACACATTTTCTATTTTTGTCTTTTCATTATCTAAGCTAAGTGTACTTTTCACTACTATTTTTGTTGTGGCATTATCACCAAACTTCATGATACCTTCACTTACTTCCTTCAATGAGATAAATTTACTTTTATCATTAGTCATATATCTCTTGAGCATCCACTATCATTGTACCACCGTTGTCCTTCATCTCGTGCATGTAATGTTATTTGTACAAGCATGGAATTTTCTTTATCAATCCCAAATTTCTATGGCTTCTTTTTCCATATCCTTATAGGTTCTATTTTCTTTATGTTTGAAGATCTTGTATTTTGATTTTATCTAGAATATTCAAACAAACTTCTATAAAACCATGTATATTCATTTTCTCCTTATCATACTATTATAGAAGACAATATCATCCTCATTATAGTATGATAAGGGAGAAAATGAATTGTAATTTCTATTCAAAACTCCATTGACACCTTTTGGTTTGATCCTAGTTTCATTATATTTCATTCACTTCCTACAATATATCTTCTTATGACCAAAGAGATTGTAATAAAAATAATAATCATGGAAGGAACTATTATCACCGAATCACAGCACCCTATGGTTTGCAAAAGTGTGTGTTCTTGATCTCACATTGTGATTGGATGACATGGGTACTATCTCTAAGTTGTGGGAATTACTTCTTGAGATAGACCTCCAAAGAAAGCTATTTCTTGCTCCTAAACTACCTACCATGATCTATTCTAATGTAGGAAAAACTATCTATCATAATCTAACTTTCAAGGGACCAGTAAGAGAGAGTGCATGAAAAAAATCCTACACTAAAGTGGTGATACACCAGAAAATGAGAGTGTGAGAGTAGTCTTCCAATGTGTGGAAAGTAGAATCAAAGTACATACTAGAAGGGGTGATAACAATTCTCCACAATCTAGAAAATGCATTCACATCAATATTCCATACATGCACAATAAAAATGAATCCCTACAAGAGTATAAGATAGACACAATATATATGCAATAAGATTGAAGGGGCAAGGGGATGCAACAAACACAACAGGGGAAGATACATCCACAAACTTGCATCTATTGCTTCATGAGTATGCACAATCCAATATATTACAAGATAAGGGCTGGATCACCATGCAAGGAGTCCACTACAAGGGCCTATAGCACATTGGCTTCACAAAAAAATTTTGACAGATTTTTGCTACATAAAACTATCTCCCTTACAATGAGCCCAACACTCCAATTTATAGGAATTTGAGAGAGAGAGAGAGAGAGAGAGGAAAAATGAAAATCCTGAAATCTATCTTTCAACCACTTACAAGATGTCATAAATGGATTGAAATGATGGTATGTTTCTTGCAAAAGGCCCCCATACTGCCCCATAACTTACAATAGTGAGAAATTTTAGCCCATGCTTCATTAATGCATCCCAACTACCAAATAAAACACTGTTTCTAAACATGGCCACGTTTTCCGGAAAATTTCCATTAATCCCTCATCAAATTATGGATTTATAGATTTGTGTGTGTTGGTGTAAGAAACTTGATTTCTACAGTACCAATTTTGTGCATTTTCATTGAGAAATGCAAAAGTTATGGCCTTCTAAGTGTAGGCAGCTATTTTGGGTCTACTAGGGCATTTATGTCATGTGACGGGAATTAGCATCTGGTTTTATAGAGATGGAGATGTTTCTTTTATTTTTATATATCTACCCTTAATAAAAATAATAGATCTATTTTTTTGGTGTAGAGGACGTTGTTTTCGTTCCATAAAGTCCAATTTCATGAAAATCGAAGCTCGGGGTAAAAAGTTATGGCCGTTTGAAGTTTGGGGGCTAATTTGCACTGTTTTCCTTTGTATGTGGGAATTTCAGCTATATCAGGTCCTTGTGTCCTATCTATCCTAGAAAAATCCTCTAATCCACCCGCAAGCCTCCTTTTGTGGAAAAATCAGGAAAATCGAGTCCTCGGCGAACTCGTGTCCCATGTGTCCCGCCGTTGATTGGGTGTCAGGGCCGTTGACCACCACTTCAACCGCATCTCTTTTGTAGTTGGATATTTTGGGCTCTTGGGTCCCAGATGTCCCACATGTACCTATGCGACATGGGGCATTTTTACCCGACTTCGTTGATTTTCTCTGGTGCAGTGAATTTCGGCCTTGCGGCGAACTCGCGTCCCGACATCTAGTGGTCATGTAACACAAAAACTTCTAATTTTTTCCATTTCTTTACAAATTGGTCATTTCAGCCATGCAGTCCCAAAATTATTGCATGTACCTATGTGATCCGGGCTCTAAAACTGATGTACCCGCAATACACTAGTGTGCAAAGTGAATTTTCTTTCCTTTTGGAATATTTTTTTAACTTCTTGGACTTTTTCCTTGGATGGGGAAGTTAGAGAGAAGTCGAAGGGACCCCTAAAACTTGATTTTTTGCCTTTCCATCTTTTCTACTTGCTCCAACATGGGTAAATTATGCAAGTTATCCCAAATTACCTCAAGGGGCAAATTTGGGATAACAGAACTCGTTAAACTTGGTCATATTCTTATGTCTCGGAATAACTAATATTTTGGAGTAATTCTCTTTATTGCCTTCTTTATGGATGGAGATGGCCTTTGTGATGTCCTCTTTCTTTCTTCTTCCATTCCTTTGGGATCCTTTAGAATTTATGCATAGCTTCTAAAGCATGTTCTATACTTGTCTTTTCCAAGAGCTCGGTAGACTTTGAAGCCTTCTCTAGTTCTTCTCCATAGCCAAGTGATAACTTGTTGAATGGTGATCTCTAACACTCCAAAATCTCATCTAGAACCTTGGTACTCTTTTCAAATATTAGGTTGTTCATACATTTTGCATTATCCTTTTCTAATTTCTTTCTCAAAACAATGATCTCGGACTCACATTTCTCACAATCTTCCTTTTTCATCTTAAGTTGAATCCTTAAGTCTTCTTCAATTCTTTTTCTTTTCGATATGGGTTTTTAGGTCAATGATTAATTTATCTAACTCTTCAATACTTTGTGATATCCTTGCCTCGGAAGTTTGATTCTCTTCTTCATATTTTTGGAGCTATAACCTTTGTTTCGATTCTTCTTTTTGAATGCTTTTATATCTCCTAAATCACGAGATAAGTTCTTCAAGATTTATCTCACCCTCTTCTTCCATGTCTTCATATCTCTCTAAGTCATCTTTAATTTTTGAAGCATTATCTTCTATAGCCATGAATAATATTTCTTCATCATTGCTTATCCGAGTCACTTATCCCACTTTCTTGAGATGATCTACTACCTCCTTTTGAATATAAGTTTTTATTTTTCTTCCAAATATTTTCTTGCCTTTCCTTTTCTTGAATTCTCTTTTGAACTTTAGTTTTCTATTCTTGTCATCGCTATCTTCTTTCTCTGGACACTTTGCCACAAATGACCAATTTTACCACAGCTTAAAACATTTAAATGGTAACTTACCTTTGTACTTTCCGGATCCTTTCTTTAGCTTTTGAATGAACAAATCTTCTTTCTCATCTTATTTGCTTCTTGAGTTCTCATTTGATTCATGTTCTTTTATTTTCTCCTTCTTTGAGGCTTTGAATGCAACTTTCTTCTTTAATGATCTATTAGACTCAGAGTCCTCATTTTATATGTCGTCATTATTCCATGTAGTCCGTGCATGCTCAACTTATCAAGATCCTTTATTTATTTAATAAAAAACACCTTAACATCAAATATTGATGGTAGAGATCTTAGTATCTTTTGAACGATCATAAATCCTTCAATATTTTCACCTAACTATATTATGGCGCGTTGACAACCTCATCCACATGGAGAAGATAGACTCGTAAAAATCTTCTCATCCTTCATTTCCATGCTCTCGAATTGTCTCCTATGGGTTTGAATCTTAGCCTTCTTAACCTTGTCATCACCTATGTAGATAGTTAAAATTTTTGTCGATATTTCCTTAACTATGTCACATTGCATTACTTTAACAAACTTAGAGTTTGATATGCCACATAGGATTACATTCATCACCTTGGATTATTTTCAAAAGCCTTATTTCTATCTTGATCTTTCGGTGGAATTGATGGGATTGTATACCCTACCATTACTCGATTTCCAAATATCTAACCCTAGTTCCATTATATAGGTTCTCATTCTTATGATCCAAAATACATAATTTGTTCTCAAACAACAAAGCCTTATTTGAAGAAAAACTTTCTTGTACTTGATGATTAGCCATATGTGCTTCTAAAATATAATTTCCAATTTTTAGATTATTCCCGAAGGCACCCGCTCTAATACCAATTGTTAAGCGAAACTTATACCGATAGGGGGTGAATCTATATAAGATATTCTTTCAATTTTAATATTTAATCGTAGATCTAAAACCATAATTACTCTATTATGTAATTGATATATTAAAGTAATTAAAAACACAATGAAAATAGACACATATTTACGTGGAAACCATTTTGGGAGAAAAAAATAAGTAAAAATATTCCTTCTTGTAGTTCTTAAATGTTAGTAGGCACCAATCTACAGGAAACACCAATCCCCAAATTACAATTTTATAGCCACCAACCTACAGGAGAACCAACCTCTTTTGATAAGCACCATTTCAGCAAGAGACACCAATCTCTTCAAATGTAAAGGCACCAACCTTCCTTGCAAAATTTTCTTTCCACTTTTGAACTTGTTTCTTCCTTAACAAATAATGGAAAATTATTCTTACTTTCAAATTTGTTGTTTTAAAGTTATTCCCTTATGCTTTCTTTTATTATATTTTTCCTTAAGATATTGGATCATATGAATCTTATTATATAGCCTTTCATAACTTTTCTAAAGGGCATTACACACTAGACCATCACACCCTTTCATTAGCATTAGTCGGCCTTTATTTATCAATTTATTCTTTCTAAACAAATTTCTGCCCCCTTTGAATTAATTAATGCATACATAAATACTACCCCAAATAATTTAATTATCACCTAAACATTCAATTCTTCCCCTTAATACTGGGGCGTTGCTCTCCAGGTAAGTCGTTGACCCTCTTTTGTGCAAATTGTGGACCTCCAAGGATAAATCATGGCCTTCATGAAAAAATGATCCTTTCTTTTCATCATGGTTATCAATATCTTCATTTTTCTTGAATGTTGTTCATTTTACAAAGACATCGTTGTATTTCTCCTATAAAGGTGATCCTTTTCACATATATAAATATTTGATTTCTACTTTTTTTTTCTCTATATGTTGTTGGTTATTTTTGTCGACATACTCACAATTCCATTAATAATTCCATTACTTTATGACAGACTTCCATTCACTAGTTCAACACATATTTTGACATCAATGACAATATTTCCAATAGGAATATCAATAAGAACACATAGATAAGGGATACCTAATCATAATACATTAAAGCTAATAGAAGTAACAATCAAGAAAAAACTGATGTAATGAGAAAACCAATAGTGATAGGTAGAATGATATGTTGGTAGTGAGGATTAGTATTAAATGATATATTATTATAGAAATGCTAAGAGATTGAAGTAACATGAGAGAGAAAACACTATACGTATGCTGAAATCATGATCATGGTGAAATCAAGATCATCATGAGGTCTTTGAAGGATTTGAAACATCAAGAACTTCATTTTAATTCAATCCATCAAGGAAATGGTCATCAGGAGCATGATAAGAGAATATCACCATGAGTAATTTTGAAAATCATCTCAAGCTCACAAATAATGCACATCTCATGAAAGTGTTTTTAAACACTTAAACAATGTTTTGTAATGTGCTTAAATATTGCAAGTCAAGGAGGTGGCATTCATAATGTTTCAATGTGGTTTGGAGGTCGGGAACATGGAACTCGTTCTTATATATTCCTTACAATTTCATTTAGATATCAATCATTCTATATGCAAGGTTAATACCTCTCTTAGTAAGTAACAGATAATAATAAAAAGGTTTGAACATCATAGAATTGATTCTTGGTCATAGAGGTGAATTTTTAAAGCCTAGATAAGTAAGAAATTGATCCTCATATCCTACTCCTTGCATATAATTAAAGGAGATCATCATATTCTTGTCACAATGCAAAAATTAAAAGGAATGATAAATAAATCTTTCCAAGCAAAAAAATCATATGCTAATAAAACATCACACTTAATAAGATGAGAGAAATTTTCTAGAATAAATTTATAAAAACCTTTTCAAATAAATAAACAACAATATCATATATTATTATGGAACTCTATGTAGTCTAATGAGAAGGGGTTTTCTTATATAGGCCAAGAAGATCAATGTAAGAACTAGTCAAGGCCATAGATCAATCCCTAAATCAAGGAAATAACTAGACAACAAAGAACTAGTTAAGACCATAGATCTAGGAAAGAACTAGACAACAAAGAACTAGTCAAGACCATAGATCAAGGAAATAATTATACCTAACAACTAGATAATATCATCCTAATATCTAAATAAGATAAAATAAATATCCACACATAAGTGGGTGAGGATAAATAAAAGAGAAGGTAAATAAAGTACCTAGGTGAACATGAGCTAAAGTAAACAACCTACTCTAACACCCACCTCAATTAAAGATAGGGGACAAAAATAAAATTAGCATATCTAAAGTATGAGTCTAAGAAACAAGGCCCGATCGGTACTCATGTACACTATATCCATGGAAAAATATCGAACCAAAAGTCGGAAAGAATTCTACTAGAAGGAAATATAAATAAGAAGGGATATTTCTCATAAACACCCTAAAGAACAACTTATGAAAACCCAAGCATGTCATGCAACTCAAGGTATTGAGGCGATGTAAAAGGATTCATAAAGATGTCGAAACTTGCTACTAAGTTGAAATGTAATCCAATAAAATAAATCCATCTTAAATGTGCTAATAAATTAAGTATATGTGAATATAAATATTCTTGGTGCTCAGCAGGTTGCGAGAAATGTGAATTGCACTTTGGTTACCACACCAAAGTATAACCATGAATCCTATGGGAATCCAAACTATCTTAACAACTATCGAAGCCAAATAATATGATGAATCAATTTAACATGATAACTTGTACTATACCTCTAAAGATGAAAGTGAAATATCATGTTTCTTTTTTCATGCTTAAGCAATCTGGATAATAACTACTAAGAAAAAGAATGTATCCGTAAGTGGAAATATTATCACTAATAGAACCTTCCCAATTTGAATCAGATATCTAACCAAATGAGTAGAAACCTTGGTGTAGTGTAGTCCAAAGTGGGAAGTACCTGCAAATAGTGAAAAGTTATTTTACCATCCTTCTAGTGAATGCTATGAGGAGAATTTGTAAACCACGATACAAGTCATATTGCAAATGAAATAATAGGGTGAGTATGGGTCAAGTACATGAGAATTTCAACCAAATTCCTATATAATGTAGGATCACAAAGTGGAGTGGTACATGTGGAAGTAAAAGTAATCCCAAAATGGAATTGAGATGGACTTGGTTTGTAATCATCCATATCAAAATGCTAAAGAATATCACGGGTGTACTTTTTTGACTCAAATGAATCCCTAAATATTTCTAATAAATTTTTAAACCAAGTAAATAATGCAATAACTCAAGATATTTCATGTCAATCTGCATGGAAAGATCCTTTAGAATAGTTTGAATGTGAGAAGAAAAGCTACCAAGTAAGTATAAATCATCAACATACAAGACAAATATCACAATATCCTCACAAACATGTTAGCTATATATTTTAGGATCAAAGTGACAAGTGAATAAAACTAGTAGATAGAAGAAAATAATCAATCTTATCATACCAATCCCGAGGGGTTTGTTTGAAACCATAGAGAAACCTTTATAGTCTACAGACAAGAGAAGATATAAAAAATATTACAAAGTTGCTCTATGTATATTTCCTCCTATAAATATCCACATAAGAAGGAACTATGCACGTTCATTTGGTATATGAGCCACCCCTATGATGCAATAATAAAAGTACAAGGTGTATAAAATCCATCTTGCCAATAGGTGTAAAATGATTAGAGTAATCAATACCTTCAACTAGTGAAAATCCCTTTGCAAACAAGATGAACCTTATACTTATCAATGGACCCATCAACTACATATCTAGTTAGGTATACCCACTTAAACCTAACCATCTATCTTCATTTAGGAAGAGATATCAAATCCTAAGTGTTATTCTTTATTAAAGAAGAATGCTCAGATGCCATTACATCACCCTACTCCTTTATCCCATGAGCATGTGAAAATGATTACGTGTCCTCAAAAACTACTTGACACAAAATTCCATAGCTTGTATAATGTGCATGATTATGCCTAATGGGTGGAAGATACTATATGAAAGGTGTTTCCTCGTAAAGCGTAGTACGAGCCCACTTAGGAATAGTGACAACATTATTGGAAATATGATCCTCATCGGAATCTATAACCTCCTCAGAAACCTCCTCAAAGAAGGGATCCTCAAGATGAGATAAATAAGTAGGAATGAAATAAGATGAAGTATCATGAGGAGAGAAGGGGTCATCAAATTAAATATGTGTTCGAATAATAACCTCATGAGTATAATGATCTAAAAATCAACAAGCTGTCATGTCCTGACAATACCCTAAAAATATCAAGGGTTTTATCTTCTTATATAAGGATTTCCTAGTATTCCTTGGCACACAAGCCCAACCATGGATCCCAAAGACTTGAAAAATTATACATCAAGCTTAATTTTGGACCAAGCTTCCTTTGGATTCAAATTCTCAAGTGATTTTTGTGGTGTGTGATTATACAATTAACTACTTTTGCCTATTATATAGAAGGTAAATATCTAGATTTCACAAATAATTATTTCCTTCAAATTTTGGTTCTTATGTTATGTTAATCCATTCTATTGTTGAGTATGAAGAAAATAATTCTGGTGAATAATGCCATGATTTTCCAAAAATAGAAAAATCTTTACTAAAGTAATGATCCCATTCAACATGAAGGTTATTTATGCAACTAGAGGATTATTTCTCAACTAAAGATTTAAAGAGTTTGAAGTGTGAAAAAACATCACTTTTTTACTTTAGAAAATAAACCTAAGTACACCTCGGGAAATTATCAATAAAGGTAAGTGCAAACTTAACTCCATTCAAAGAGGGGGTAAGAAAATTCATTACATCACTATACACAAGATAAAGTGGTGAAGAATATCTCTTGGAAAAATTCTTGGGAATGGATCTTGGTGTTGTTTCCTAATACACATCAGGAAAAAATCCCTACACACAAGAAACTCTAGGAATACCATCAACCATACTATGAGCGCTCTAATCCTTCAAATATCTATAATCGAGATGTCTAAATCTCTCATTCCAAAGCTTACTATTTGAATCTATATGAGAAACTAAGCCTGTCCCTATAGAGGAAATGTCATCAAAACCCTCAAAGTGATATAGTCTAGAACCATGATCAAAAATACCTTGAGAAATAAGTGAATGAGGCTCCAACAAGGTTTGTACTTCTTCCCCTTATGGTGTAAAATTCATTATTTTTCCTTGACCAGAATGAAAAATTTGATATACATAAAGCAAATTTGTAGTGATGTTAGGAACATATAGTGCATCTTGGATACTACCACCATCAAGGTGTATGTCACCTTTTCCTTTAATAAAAAGAAAGGAAGAATCTCCAACCTCAATTTTGGAAGTAGAACTCAAACCTAGAGATACAAAATACTCCTTAGAAGAAGTCATGTGATGAGAAGCACCAAAATATATAACTTAACTATATGAAATTGTTGACTAAGATATGCCAACAACATTAAGTGTTTTTCCATGCTCATTTGAAGGATTCAGAGTGGAGATAGAGAAATTGTGTTTTTTGATTGCATCATCTAAGGCTTGCATTCAATTCTAACACCTAGTTTTTACATAACTAGTGCCCCAACAAAAATAACATGAAAGGCTAGACTTGGTCTTGGATTTAGAATACTCCTTGTGTTTATAGTTGTTTTCTTTGAGTTTGATAAAAATTTGAGGTGGAGAAGGGGAAAAATTGGACTTACCTTTTGGTTTTTCCTTTCCTTAGGATTAGATGCTACTAATTCCTTTTTAGAGGTGGAAGACTCAAGGGTAGACAATTTGTATTCTTCCCTAGTAATTTTTCACAAAATCTTTCTAAGTTAGGAATTTGAAATGTGTCACCTAAGGCATTCATGCTATAGAAAAAGGTAGAAGCAAAGAATTGTAATGGACCTCTCAACTTGGATAGAATTAGGTAAAAACACTCTTCATCTTTCTTATCTCTTCCACTCCTCTTCAATTATGTCAAAAACTCGCTTAAAATTAGTAAGATAGTCTGTAATTTATGAAAGATATTCATGACTAAGAGAGGTTATCTCAATTTAAAGTCATGGCTCTCATGTGATCCACCATACCAAATAAGATCTCTAAGTTTTCCCAAAATTTAAAGGAGAATCATATTTTTCCAAATGAAAAAAAGACTATCACTTACGAAGTTCCTATCAAACCCATACACTCATAAAATTTTCATTGGTACTAAAAATTCTCATATTTTGTAGTGAAATTTTGTTGTTATGTAGAAGTTAAATCCGCAATCCTTTACATTTAATTATTGTTTTCATTCTTAATTTATGTGTGTGGTAATTATGTGTTGTTAATGGCTCAATTTGATCTAATGTAGAAGTAGATAAAGATGCCATTCTCAAAATCACCAAAAAGAATGCAAGAATCAAGGAATGCAACAAGACCCCCCATATTTGACACTTTACAAATGAGTGCATGTTACAATATGAAACTTTATAATGTTAGTTTGTTTCTCAAAATAAATAGTTCCAATGGAACAAACATGAAAAAATAAGCACTTTTGAAAAAATGGCACTCAAATTTGAGTTACCAATCAAAAGATACAAGCTTATCAAGTTTCCACTCTAATATTTATTTCAATTGACACTAAAAAAATAAAATGATTTTTCCTTCACCACACAAATTAAATCTAAGAGGGCTGGATGTAAGAACCTACTAGTCCATATGACTAAGGGCTAAGGATTTACATGAATCCACCTCCTTCCCAAGTTTTATGTTACATTTATTTCTATTTTGGGTGTGTGGTTTATTCCAAGAAAGTCACATTAGGTTACCTTTTTTGGAAAAAAATCCATTTCTAGATCGTGGTGAAAATGATTTGTTACACCCAAAATAATAGCCTCTAGATTTCAAAACTACACATTTCGAACATAGAAATCCATGTATACAACCAAATAAGAAAAGCCACCCAATCTAAAAATCCCCAAATTCTCACCAAATTGGAAATATGAAAACGAAGCAAAAAATCAATACCACATGCGTAAAACCCAAAACCATTTTTTTACCTTTTTCCTCACGACATGAATTTCCAAGTGGGTTTGTATGTACATCCACATCTACAAAATAGATAAAAATAAAAAAATGTTTATGATAAAGGCCAAGTTTACAATAATTTTTAGGGTTTCTCCACCTTCGTAATCCAATGGAGCCCTCACCTTTTCATAAAAATGCACCTTGTAAAAAATACTAAGAAATTATGAAAAATATAAATATTTAAAACCTTATTAAAAAAATTAAACTTATAGAAAAATTTCAACAATCTACCACTCGATAAACTAATTTTTCCAAGCCACAAAGAAATCAAAAGCTAATAAAACATCACACTCAATAAGTTGAAAGTAATTCACTGAATAAATTTACAAAACCTTTGCAAACAAATGAAAATCAATATCATATATTATTATGGAGCTCTATACGGTATAATGAGAAGGGGCCTTGCTTATATAGGAAATCAATATCATTCTAAGAACTGGTCAAGGTCATAGATCAAGTCATAAATCAAGGAAAGAACTAGACAAAAAAGAAATAGTTAACACCATAGATCTAGACAATAAAGAACTAGTCAAGACCATAGATCAAGGAAAAAAATATACCTAATGATTAAACTAAAATGTGAAATAATAGCTTAATATAATGAAATTTTGCAGTAAATAAATGAATATTGAAATATTGAAATAATACCCCAAAAATTAATCTAGAAAATATGAAACTCTAATGTGTAAAGAGGGTTAGAAGCGCCTTAGCCGATTCACGGAGACCATATGAACAGATATGGAAGACATTGTTAGACTATGTCTCAATGGAGACCGGATGAACAGATATGGAATATATTTGCATAAAACCCTAGAAAAATATATATCCGAAAGATTTGTACTAGACTCTGGGAACCTAGAGAAAACCTCAGAAAACCTCCTCTAAGGTTTCACAAGAGGTTCACACTTGTTTTCCTTTCATCACATGTATGTCACTGAATTATTTTGAATGTCTCTATAAATAAAAAAAGAATGAATCACTTGTAAAACCACAAATAAAGCATCAAACCCTAAATAATAAAGATGCAAATAAAGGGGTCATACATTCCTCATATACCAAAATGATGGACTTATAATCGAGCACTTCACTACATCTCAAACCCAATGTAGTTATGTGTGTGTGTGTGCAGAATTGTGCCCTAGGTTACTCTTGTTCCAGTCACTCTTTATGAGTAGCGAGCAAATAACTAGATGTAGAATGTAAATAATGTGTGCATGGAAACAATAGATTCCCCCTATTAAGTGTGATGTAGATGAGCCATTCTTTTGTCCCTTGTGATGGACCCGGAAGGATGTAAATGTATCTATAGATGCCTTTAATGGATGCAAACTTAGATGGAGATAGTAGATGTTTAGTCCTTGGTCACTTATTATGATCACAACTTTATATTTATATGATTCCTTCACTTGAATTTTGTAATTAACCCTGAAAAGTCGACTAACAAGAAGATAAGATGCTCAAATGGCTAGAAAGGACCCAAAAAGTGTGACCAAAGTACAAGGAGGAAAAAAAGAGCCCGGAATGGATGGGGGCACTGGCACTAGCATCTTGGCACAGCAATCGTGTCCGTAATGAAAAAATGTTGAAAGGTGTAAAGACAGATCGAGAAAGTAAGAGTGCAACACTTGAAAGAAGAATCTTAAAGCAAATAAAGGTGGAAAAAGACATGGGTTAATTAGTAATTTTCTTACTTAGGAACCATATGAATAGTAGTACGTGATCGATACTAGATAATTACCCAAAATGCGTGATTTTTGTTAGGTTGTGGAGATAAATATCTTCACTGGAGCATGCGTTACAAAGTTGCTAGAAAATACAACAATCACATCGGTCAAGGGGGAACCGACATCGGTCACCCAGATTGGCATCAATCGGGAAGGACCGACATTGGTCGGATCAAGTAGGAAACCAAGTGCGATTAAGGCTAACCAACGTCGGTTACCTATGCAATGATGTTTTAATTAACTCTCGGGAATTAAATCTATTTTTAGCATTAAAGTAGATTTATTAGATGTAATTGCATGGAAAAGTGCCCTAAGTTTATATATGCCTATATAAGCATGAAAGCTAGGGTTTAGAAATAGAATTAAGAGAAGGATTGAATTAGATCCTTGATTCTCCTAGATTGAGAGGATGAAGAAGAAGAGAAAGAAAGAGCGAGGTTACATGAAGACAGAGAGTCTCCATGGAGAGGAACTAGACGAAGGAAATAACATGGTACATCGACTAGTGAGAAGAGGGTAACATCTTCTACCGTATTTCCTTTATATAGTTATTGTCTCATTGTAATGGCTTCCAAAGTATGAAAAGCACATAGAGTTTCTTCTTGTAGATCCACATGTTGGTGATATCTTGTATTATAGATCCGTGTATATCTAGTCTTGTATTGTAGATCCATGAGATCATATTGTATTGTCGATCCATATAAATCTAGATATTGTAGAGGAGGTTGTCTTCATGTTTGCACAAGTTATGAAGTGATGGAGAGACAAACTTACTTCTTGGTGCACAATCGTATTTGCACATATGGTAGACCCATGTGAGAGGTCTTGTTTACAGATCCATAGAGAACTTGGTAGTAGTTCATAGATGTAGTAGTTCATGGTTATGTGAGATCTACTGGAGGTGTTTGGAGGCACAACTTGTAGTGCACTCATGGAGATCCATTTATAGATCTAGAGGAGAGGAGATACTCTTGGAGAGATGCATTGTACTCTTGTATTAAAGAGTTGGTTTGTAATCTTGTTATATTATATATATGAGATCTCTATCTCTCGGTGGATGTAGCCCACATTAGGTGAACCACGGTACATGCTTTGTGTTATGTGTATGTACTTTTTATTTATTTGGATTAGTCTATTTTATACTTCAACCGCTGTAGATTTTGGGGAATTCTTTAGATCCCATGTGCGTGATTTTGTTTGTTATTGAATCATAGCACTATTTCGCATCCCGAATTCCCAACAATAACCGGTATCGAGCCACGTTTTTTATCTTATCTTATACCAACAACTGGTATTAGAGCTTGTTTTTTTCAGAGCAAGGTTTTTCTTTAGTATATTGTTAGTGCTTCTACCGACAAAATGTATGAGAGCGGTGTTTTTTTGCACGATGATAAGTTCATTGGAAGAGATTCAATCTCAAGTGGAAGTCGGAAGAGTAAGGTTGTTTGAAATTACGGTGGATCGGCATCGGTTTCATGGTGACTAACATTGGTAGGGTGACTATGGTCGGCCCAGGTAACATGCGTGGTCGGTTATAGGGTGACCATGGTCGATTACTGGGCAGCCTTGTTTTAAACAGAAAATCACAGATCTGAAGAATTAAGAAGATGTATGGAATGTATCTTGGTTACTGAGGTGTCCCTGGTTCTTGAAGGCACAAGCATGTTGGTCGATTGCAAATCTAGTTATTGAGGCATGGTTTTATCTTGGTATTTTAGTGCTTATTTTATTTTAGTTGCATATGCATGTTTGGGATTACAAATCTAGATCTGAGAATAAGAGAAAAGGAGTAGTTATGCATCCTTTGGTGTAGTTAGATGCATGGGATTCATTAGAGAAGCTTAATATAGTAGCACAATGTGAAGATGGGGTTTTCATCAGAGAAACATGTTCTTCGATTAAAGATGTGGATGAGTATCTTGGTGCTGGTAAGGTGATGTATTTCATTTTGGTGCAGTTTTTATTGCATGTAATTATTGTTGTTAAGTTTTTGTGTAATATTTGGGTGCTTCTTGAAATGATTGGCTCAACACAACTATCGGCTTTGGTCGGAGTGGGAGCCTGGTTTGGTGACCTATGCCAATTTGTGGTGTTGTGTTAGTTTCAGCAAGTAGCATCGATGTCGATCATGGAACTAACATCGGTCATAGAGGGTAACCGGTACTGGTCAGCAAACCTAGTTGGTCTTTGTGACAATGAGTTTGTACATGGTTTCTTATAGTAGAAGAGGACATGGATGGTTTAATGTCCTATTTTGGAGGATCAGGTTTCTTGCACAATGTGTACAGATAGAAACTATGTTGATCACTTCAATGTTTAGATCAGAAAGAGGACAGATTTGGCTTGGTTAGTCTAGTGAGACTTTGGGTTAGGTATCTCTATATGGTTCATGTTTTCTTTCTTTCTTTTGGAGCAGTTGATATTATGTTTGGATAGTGTGCACAAATTTACACCATGTTTTTGTTGTCATTTGAATTTTATTTCCTGGTTGTGTGGAATCTTGAGGACAAGGATATCTAGTCTAAGGATGAGATACTCAATGAAAATTCATGGTTAGACACGTTGCGGAGTAATGGAAGATGTTGAGTACAGGTTGTAAAGAAGTTGATTCACCTACTTCACAAGAAGTCCAAACTTCTTTGATGTAGGAGTATTCTTTAATACGAAGGGAATCATTTTATATTTTATTTCATATGGTTTTATCTCTCACTCGCATATTATCTTTTGAGCTTGGTGTTAGAGGCGGTGCATGGGGAATTTTGTGTTCATTGAAGCAAGCCATGGTTGTTGGCATTACAGATTAGATACATGATGCACATGCAAAGTGAGAGGAGATTTCTACTTTTCAGAGTGGTAGAGACACTAGTTGGTTTTTCAGAAAGTCATTGATTTATAGGTATATTAAGTTTATTACTTTGTGATGTCACTTATAGTTTATTTATTGGTGCCCTGGATATCCCTATGGGATTACGGTTGATGGTTAGATTCAGCTAGGTGAATATGATAGTGCAATTTTTCAAATTTTTAAGGGTTAAAGGAGAAAATAATATGACTCAAGTTATAGATATCGGTGTCGCCTAGGATTAACCGTGGTTGGTCATCCGTAATCGTGGTCACCAGAAGTGACCAAAGTGTCAATTAGGGGAAGCCATGGTTGGTTTGGTCACAAGTTTGATAGCAATTTTTATTTACCATTTTTTAGATGGTGCCCTTGTTTTTCTTTCATCTTGATTTGGTTTGTGAAGTATGTTGATGACATGTTTGTTGGTATTTGCACTTGGTATTAATTGCATGGTTTAGCATGGTTGTTTTTTATTGACATTGATGAGCACAAGATTCATATATTGCTTTGGAGTTAGTTGGTGAGAAATTTGGTGCTTCTAGAGAGCCCGATGATATGGATGGATGTATAGGTGATTTTATACATGTGGATAGATTCAGTTTTGTGAGTCTATGATGATGTAGATGTTTGATTTGCACATGGATGCTTATGAGCATGGTTTAGATGCCTTGAACATGAGTAGGGGATGTTTTTATTTCCTCTTGATTACTATGTTACTCCTTGATAGGTATGTTATCTATAGATGAATGTATTGGACGTGCCAATTGCTTATGCAGAGTTGGATTTACAAATTGCAAAGGTGTTTGGATTTCTTTGAGTTATGCAGGTGCTTGTGTATTGATCACCCACTATTGCATGTAGAACTCGTTTAGGGTTGTTTTTACCTAGGATCTTGATTTGCTTTCACATATTCCAGTTTGACTTGTCTTTTGACAATTGCATTGGTGGTTGCATGAAGACATGGATAGATGGATGAAGAACATGGTCAGCTTTTAGGAGGTATGGCTATGGTTGCAGTTGAAGCTCGTAGTTTAGTTTGAGTGGCAGCTCTTGCAGGTGTTTTAGTCATGATGGCTTGGCTACATGAGAGGCGTAGTGTTATGATTAAGTGAGAACTTGATGTATGGATAGCTTAGTTATCACGAATTAGTAGTAGCTTCATGCAGGTCTTTGGTAAGTCATGTTTTTATCTTCTTGGTTTTAGAAGATAGTTTGATCTTCCAGATTTTATTTTTGGGAAAAATTTTGAAGGAAAGAATAAGCGGTATTCACGGTGTGTAGAGAATGGTGATGTAAAGGTACATGTATAGAGGTTTAGATATTTATCTCCAAGTGGGAGATTATTAGGATGTGGAGATAAATATCTTCACTGGAGCATGTGTTACAAAGTTTCTGGAAAATACAACAACTATCATCGGTCACCCAAGACTCGACATCGATTAGAGCAAGTAGAACTCGACCGTGGTTAAGGCTAACCGACGTTGGTTACCTGTGTGATGATGTTTTAATTAACTCTCGGAATTAAATCTATTTTCAGCATTGAAGTAGATTTATTGGATGAAATTGCATGGAAAAGTGCCCTACGTTTATATACGCCTATATAAGCGTTAAAGCTAGGGTTTAGAAAGAGAATCAAGAGAAGGATTGAATTAGATCCTTGAATCTCCTAGATTGAGAGGATGAAGAAGAAGAAAAGAAATAAAGAACAGGTTACATGAAGACAAAGTCTCCATATAGAGGAGTTGGACAGAAGGAAATAATAGGTACATCTGAATGGTGAGAAGAGGGTAACATCTTCTACTTTATTTCCTTTGTATAGTTATTGTCTCATTGTAATGACTTGAATAGTATGCAAAGCACATAGAGTTTCTTCTTGTAGATCCACATGTTGGTGATATCTTGTATTATAGATCCATGTAGATCTAGTCTTGTATTGTAGATCCATGAGATCATATTGTATTTTTGATCCATGTAGATCTAGATATTGTAGAGGAGGTTGTCTTCATGTTTGCACAGGTTATGCAGTGATGGAGAGATAGACTTACTTCTTGGTGCACATTCATAGTTGCACATATGGTAGACCCATGTGAGAGGTCTTGTTTACAGATCCATAGAGAACTTGGTAGCAATTCAGAGATGCAGTAGTTCCTAGTTATGTGAGATTTTCTGGTGGTCTTTGGAGGCACAGTTGTAGTGCACTCATCGAGATCCATTTAGAGATCTGGAGGAGAGGATATACTCTTCGAGAGATGCATTGTACTCTTGTATTGAAGAGTTGGTTTGTAATCTTGTTGTATTATATATATGAGATCTCTATCTTTGGTGGATGTAGCCCACAGTGGGTGAACCACGGTACATGTTGTGTTATGTGTGTGTACTTTTCCTGGATTTGGATTATTCTAGTTTATACTTCCACTACTATAGATTTTGGGTAATTGTTTATATCCTGTGTGCATGATTTTGTTTGTTATTGAATCATAGCACTATTCTCAGATCTGAATTCCCAACAATTTTGTGTCTACACCTAGCAAATAGATAATATCCTCCTAATACATAAATAAAATAAAATAAAATAAAAATCCACACATACATAGGTGAGGATAAATTGAAGAAAAGGTAAATAAAGTACCTAGGTGAACATGAGATAAGGTAAATAACCTACTCTAATAGATCTCATATAATTGTTTCGAACACCTATTCGATACTGAATATTTCCATATCTCATAGAAGAACAATATTGTGATCATAGTAATTTAATTCATTAAGTCCTTCAACTAAAAAGGATTCATCTTCATCGATTAGTCAACCCTTCTCTCTTTCTTCTTTCCTCTCTCTCTATCTCTCTCCATATTATAATTCTTCACTAAAAATGTACATTTCCTATTTTTTTCTTATTCAATTAGGTGACTGCACGATGGAAAAGTGACATGCGAGCGTGGGAATCTACAAGCAACTCTTCCTCGCACCCGACCTCCCGAGGTCGTGCCGAGATAGCCGGTGGGTATGGAATATGTGTGAGATGCAGACAAACTAGTTAGGCAATCTAATGTCTTCAATACACACTAGCGGAATTTGTGAGTCTAAGGCAAAGAAGGCCCTCCTAACTTGAACTGGTGTGATAGATCGGTCAGTGAGGATGACTGCTCGAAGGCTCTAATCAATATCAAGTTTTGGCGTGATTCGATCTATAGGTTGTGGAATACGTGGAAAATGACCCGGGATAGTTTCGTGTATTTCTCTAGGACAGGGTCATATGGTGGATGGTAAGTATAGTCAATTCTATGGATGATTCTCTGGCCTAGTCCAAAATTCCCTAGCTCTGTTAGCTGCTGTGTCTAGCAAGGATAATTGTTCGATAATGACAAGTGGAAGTGGGGTAGATTTGAATATTAGTGTACGTAGGCCAGTGTCTATGTCTAATTCTCCTATGGATTTGTTGGGCTGCGGGACTTGTGGGTCACAACCGTAGATTCTTAGTTGTTGTAGACCTGTTATGGTCATGCGTGAAATCAAGTCCTAATCCCTAATATCTAATAATCGTATGCTTTCTCAACTTCTATATTTAGGATCAATAACTATGTGATTTTCTCAGAATATCTTACAGGTGTTCGTGCAACCTGGATTCTTAGGCCGGTATCTATATCTAGAAGAGTGTCTCCTGCATCTGGCTGTGGGACCAAAGGATCACAACCAAAGGTTTTTTCTCTTTCGAACCCTTCTACAGTCATATGAATGTTACCTAGGGTAATCTGTAGTTCGGTTGATTCGACCAAAACGTGTGTGCTTGGTCGTCTTCTATGTTTAGTCCATTCAACTGGGAATTGATTTGTTGCAAGCTTACCATTGTTCGGAAGACTTGAATCCTAAGATTTTGATCTATATCAGTTATCGTTGTGATGAGATTGGGTTGAGGCACGATTGGCTTGAATATGTATTCCCTGGGCTCTCTAGGTCCCGTGATTGTCATACAAAAGCAACAAAGTAAAGCGAGCTACAGTAAAATAAAATTTACCTATGTGAAGTATATCTATAGCATATATAACTTCTCTATTTTTTTGTGTTTTCTGATGAGCTTTACGAATTTAAGAAAGCAGCTATTTAAAATATCTAGAAATGACAACTAATATAATAATTTTAAAACAAACAAAATAACCGAGTGTAGCTATCTGTCTGTGTAATTTGTAGATCTATTCTAAACAATGAAATAGCTTATCTAATCTATCTGCAAGACTCTCGATCCTACCTCAGAAGTGAGGAGTGAATCATAGTTTCTCAGAAACTATCAATCCCCACAGCTTCCTTGGCAATATCGAGAGTAGAATTAACTGAAATAAATCAATTAACTACTCTATTTGATATGATTCTAACTAGAACTTTGAAAGCTAGAACTTGGATTTGCAGAATGGTGGCGAATCCCGGTGTGTGTGATCTTGTCCCCTCAGTGTGATCTCCTCGTTCCTTCATGTTCACGTGGATCCGTAAAAGTGTGTAATGTTAGCATCAACAGAATTAGATATTGGGATAAAGGCAGCTCGTAACACCGATCAATACAATGCAAGTAGGAGAGGGATAGCACAAGAGTACAAAGCTTAGCTTACGCAATTCCTAGCGGGATCTATTGCGAGTCATGCAACATAAAGCATCCAGAACCTGAAACTATCCTGTTTGAGGAGCAAAACCTTCAACTTTAATGGCTTCCTAAGCTATTATACTCCAATGGATTGGATGAAATAACAAAGAAGTGCTTGCACAAGATGGATATGTGGCTTACTAATAGTAAAACAATGCTAACTAAGCATGCAATGAAAGAAACTAAGCATTCTAAGCAAAAGGAAGACTAAATCTATTGCAAAGAGAAATCAGAGGAAAATTTTGAGGGGCCATTTGCTTGAGCATGTGCCATCTATTTATAGTATTTGAATTTACCCAAGGTAAAACCAATTTGAACTCTTAAACTATAAACAATGGCAAAACACTATTCAAGGGAACCAGAATCATAAATGCAAGCCTATGGCGGTGAAAGAAAGCTAGTGAAACGTTGAATTTACGTGAGTTGTGTTAAAAGAGCTTTCGGAAAACGTAAAGGACCACCGCCCGAGCAGGGTGGTAGTTATAGGACCGCCACCCCTGTCAGGGGCAGCGGTCATGAGACCGCCGCCAGACAGGCGGTGGTTTTGTCACTAAAGAGAAAAAGGCTAAGAAAAGAGGGGAAAAGGAAAAAATAAAGCACGCAAGGGCTAAGTGGGGCATGCGGGATGTTAACACACACTCGGAGAGCTTTTCTAGATCCCAAACACCTTACGAGGAGACATGTATCATCATTGGGGCACGTGTCACGTTTTTTTGGCAGTACAGTGCCTTACAATTATGGGTACGTACATATTGACCCTCGGAGAAGCATTTTAGCCATGAAGAGGCATAAAATGGTGGGTCCGAGTATGGCGGTCCCGAAATGGGAAGTTAGAAGTTATACCTGATACATCCGTGTGTTGAAATGACGCCGTCCAAGATTCCCGCTACCTACAAAACGAAAAGAGAACTCAAGTGCAGATAGACACAGTAGTTTGAAGAATAAACGCTAAAATAATAGGGAAATGAGAATGTACCATTTGTGGGGATAGGAACTTACCTCCGTCGGCGCTCCAAACCTGTGAAAAAGTCATTTAAAACGAACCAGGGCACTATATATATGAAAGTGGGCCCATTTTCCTATTCATTTGTGCAAGTCGATTTGATTGATTTTGAGCTCTGGGACCCACGGTGATGGTTTCTTGCGTGAGTAGAGTCAAAACGTCCGTGACGACATAGCGATCATGCCTCCACGTGCGGAACATCAACCCTTGAGATCATAGGTTAGTTTTCTTGATTTATCCTTTTACGCCCTTAAATTTGAAATGCTAAATACTTTGTCATGGGGGTAATTTTTGAAAATGTTAGTGTTAAAAGGTCCACCTAGGGGGCGCCTACCTGGGTAGGCTTTGTTTTTAGGTAAAATGGTCATTTTTGCACTTTTTAGTCTTTTTAAATTCAAAAACCCGTGTGGGTTTCGGACCACGACCGCTGCCCTGTCCAAGGCGGCATTACATGACCACCGCCCCGTCAGTGGGCAGGGCGGCGCACGACCGCTACCCTTAAGGTGGCGGTTATAAAACCGCCTCCCGCTCGGTGGTGGTGGTTTTGCATAGAATGTAAAAGGAACATCTATTTGAGATTGTGTTTGTATTTTTAGCATTTCTACGTGTTTTCATGATTTTTCCAGATTACTTGGATGCTAACTTGCTCTTTCGTTTTTGTGTGTTTTTGGGTGTATGCAAAGCAAGAGAGGAGTGTATCCGGTGGATTCGAGAGAGGGAGTGTGATTGGCTCCCTAGGGTTCTAGATTCCCTCTCACAGGATGAGGAGGACACTCTTCAGCGGGCTAGATACTACGCATTTCACGCGTGCCCCATGTTACACCATCTAGTCACATCCTTTGTGATTTTTTCTCATACTGGGATGCAGATCGGAACACCTTCCGATTGCCAGGGGTCCGCGGTGAGTGGACTATTACATTGGAGGATGTCTATCGTATTCTGGGGGTCCCGATCATTGGGAGACGACTCACCCTAGAGACGGCAGGTTCACGGGCACAGATTGCACAGTGGGCCACATATATGGGAGATGCAGTCATCTCTACGGGGTCGAAGAAGGGGGTTAGAGTTCGATCCATTCCTTCTTTGCCCATCCCCCTACTTCACCAGGCCATCATGGGGATCCTTGCCTCGAGACTGATCGGGGACAAGGGAGGAGATACATTACTATACTGCTGGTCCCCCATTATTGCACAGATAGAGGGGCACGGTCGGATATATGCTTGGGGAGTAGATATTCTTGGGACCACCTACCATGACTTATACAGGGTGGTCCATTTACAGGGGCAGTCCTTGAGCCACCCGACCCTAGTCATGAGTTGGGTCTATGAGCATTTCATCCCTTATGGCAGGGGTGTGGAGGTGGCAGATCCTGGAGCTATGAGGGTAGCCAGATGGATAGACATGTCGGTGCTCAGAGCACCTCATCAGCCAGTTGCCTCCCTGACTACTGCCGACATGGAGGCCACACCATACCAGCCTATGGCAGGCATATGGGGCGAGGAGGGTCTTACCTTGATCTCCTGCTCCACAACAAGGTAGCTCATTGATAGAGTGGGGCGAGTGGAGATGCACCCCTTTGGCCGTGTTCCTCAGCAGTTTGGCTTACCATACATGGGTATGCTTCCCCAATGTCAAGTATACGATCATTCCGAGAGGCTAGAGGGGGGCCTAGAGGCGGGGGTTAGACAGTGGTTACTCCCGCATTCCTATTGCAGCCGAGGAAGGATAAGTACGTGCGCGAGGGAGAGGCTGGTGCACCTCAGGCACCTTTGCTTAAGATTTCCGCGGGTCCTACCCATAGCAGCGATGACCCCATTGAGGTAGACTTCGAGTCTGAGGAGTTTACAGGGGGAGAGATAGAGGAGGAGACCGAGGACAGTGATCCTGAGTGGCACGACACCCAGGATATCATACAGGTAGAGAGGGCCGAGCAAAGTGTAGAGAGGGTGACTCTGGTTTCAAAGGAGCCACTCTCCCAGGGCCATGGGGAGGATGAGTCCGTTGCGGGGCGTTACATTGCTCTAGCCACATGAGCAGCCCCTCAGTCGGCAGCGGCATTCATGGTGGGCGCTGATCCCATAGATCCATCTTGGAGGCCTGGTGATCCGAGTAAGTTACCCTCTCTCCCTTCTAGTGTTTGTTTAATTTTAAGATCATTTTAGTTGCTATCTCGTATCTTTTAATTTCTTGTTTTGTTTCTAATTTGTTTCCTTGGTTTGCAGAGACCACCGATGAGTGGCGGGACTTGATTCACAGGGTATGCACTGATACCCTGATGATCCCCATGGAGAGGACCCGCATGCAGAGCTGTCCGTGGATGTTGGGAGCCTTCAGCAGCCGGCAGACATATTGACGTCTTCGCTCCAGTCTAGCATGTGGCCAAGATGGTATCGACCCTTCGCATAGAGTTAGCGGGCTACAGGACGGCTGAGTGCTTGATGAGGAGCCATTCTTGTGGTGAGACTGTGGCTGCCCCTCGGGATCCTGAGCCCTCTCGTGCATTTAGAGCGCCGGCGTAGCTGGAGTCCTAGGCGTGGGCCTACACCTTTAGAGGGGTCTCGTAGGGATTGAGAAGCCACTTGGCTCTCGTAGATTTTGTACTATATATTCTTTTGTATATCCCGGGCTCTTTGAGTGTTTTGACCATGCTTAGTGCATGATGACATTGTATATAAACATTGATCATTTATATATATGTATTCGCTCGGATCAAAATCTTGGCATTCATGGATTTCTTTCTATTTCCAGTTTCCTCATGTATGCTATGATGTATGTTTATATGTTTCTTTTTAGAATATATGCAATGGTGAACAAATGATGCAAGTGTTTTACTTTCCTTTTGTGTTTCATGATGCTAATATATGATAATGTAGATATAATGTGATTTTGAATCTTAGTTTCTGTAAGCAATTTTGGATACTTCATGTTTGTTTTGGCAAAGTGATGAAAATAAACTAGTACGATGAATAGATAAACCTGCCCCTACCCCCAACTCCACGAAACTAGTAAGATGCGAGGGCTTATCACCAAGAGTTGGGAAGGGCACAAGTTATGAGGTGTAGTGAAATGATAGTGATGAAAGATAGACAAAGCTTTGGCAGAACCAAATTAGGACACCACAAGTCTACTCCACTCAAGTGACTTCATAGTTTTGGATGCAGCTTGCTTTGCAGTTTATCCAGACTTAGACCCATAGATGGCGACATAGTAGACAAAATCTGGGTTTTTAGGATTTTAACTCTCTTGGGATTTTGAACATCTGATTCATTTGTTTTTGACTCAAAGTTTCAAAGTTTGAATTGTTTGTGTATGACCTTTTGCATTTATTTGTCAAGAGGACCCCCTACACTTTGCCCCATGCTACTAGTAAGAAGCGTGGGTTTATCACCGTGGGAAAAGCATAGGCAAGTAAGGGCATTTCCATCCTTTCCCAACCCTACGTCACTAGTAAGAGACGCAAGCTCATCACCAAAGGTTGGTGGGGCAAGGAAATGTGTAAAATTAAAATTTTCTGTTTGATCAATGTTTGACTTGTTTATTTGAGTAAAATGTCAGTATGTGTTTATTTCCAAAGAGATATACATATGGGATAGATGTGACACCATGAAGCTTCTAGAACAGACCATAGGCAAGACACCTACCCTAAGAAGAAACCAAAAGTGAGAATAAACTTGTAGATCTTGGTATGGTTACCGTTAAGACTTTGTCATGTCTAGCTTTATTTGATAAAATGATTCGAGATAATTTGATGATATCATGAAAATGGAGAGGTATGATTAGAGTGTTTATGCCAACAACATCATGAGTTTGTAATGAATTGCTTTGAGAATAGATTCCTTGATCACAATTTGTGTACGAAACAAGTAGACAATATGATCCTAATCTATATGAAAATGCAATGTAGATAGATATATAAGTAGTGCTAGTTTCTTACGTGTAGAAACACTTGAGGTGTAGGGAATTGACTGTTTCACCAAATTCCTCACCTTCTAGTGTACATAAGAGGTATGCACCATTTCCATAGTCCTTCATGACTCGGTATGGGCCCAACCATTTAGGCCGGAACTTCCTTCCTTCACCAATCTTCTTGTCGATCCGGTTGTCTAGCCTTAGAACTAGATCACCTTCATATATGTCACATTCATAGACTTTCTTGTTATATTGCCGGCACATCCGGTCAGCATAGGCTCTGTGCCACACTGCTCAAAGATCTAACCTAGCTTCATCTAGGCTTTCTAGTTGGAAGAGACATGCTTTCCGTAAGCGTCTTCATCCGTAATCCTTGTAATAAAATGCAGAGACTAGGTATCTCAACCTCAAGCGGGAGAACTGCTTCTGCCCCGAATACTAGCGAGAAAGGAGTCACTCTTGTTGGTGTTCTTATTGAGGTTTGGTGGGCCCATAAGGCCGGATATAACTTCAAGTGCCAATCTCGTTTGTTTTCTTTCACCGTTTTAAGGAGAATGGCTTTTAGTGTTTTATTTGTCGCTTCAGCCTGTCCGTTGGCTTGCGGGTAATACAAGGAAGCCGTATGATGGCTTATTTTAAATTTATTGCACAATTCACGAACTTCGTCATTCTTAAAAGAAGTTCCATTATCTGAGATAATGATTTGTGGGATACCATACCTGCAAATGATTTGGTTCAAAATGAACTTGGCGATTACAGAACCCGGTACAGTAGTAAGAGGCATAGCCTCTACCCACTTGGTAAAATATTCGGTGGCCGTGATTATAAAATTATGGCCATCTGTAGATGAGGGAGAGAATTTCCCTATTAAATCTAGGCCCCATGTAGAAAAGGGCCATGGAGTCGCGATTGGTTGTAGAGTTTGTGCCAGCATGTGGATCTCATGGGAGAACTCTTGGCACTTATGACACCTGCGTACAAACTCTATTGCGTTGTGTTCTAGAGTGGACAAGAAATAGCCCATTCAATGTATTTTACAAGCAGTGGCATGGCCACCGAAGTGGCCTCCACACATTCCACTATGAGATTCATGGATAATTTTCTTGGATTCTTCTGTGTCGACACATCTTAGAAGCATTCCATCGAATGCTTTCCGATAGAGAACTTGCTCTATGATGACATATTTAGCTACGATAATACGTAACCACCTTCTTTGTTGTGGTGTAGCTCCTTCTGGATATGTATGGTCCATGATATAATTAATGATATCAGTGTACCAGGGACACTTAGAGATAGAGGGTCGGGTTTCGATGTAGTATACACACTCATCTGGAAAATCTAAATCTACTAGATTGCCTCCATCTAATGGGTTATCAGCTAACCAATCTACAATGATTTGTCCCTTAACTAACTTCTGATTTACAAATGTTAATTCGAATTCTCCCATTAAGGTTATAAAATGTCCAACCTTTTTAGACAAGGACCCTTGTGTGAGGAAAGTTCGTAAATGGTCCGTTTTTACCATGACCCTTGTTTCTTGATTTAGCATATAATGTCTTAGGCGTTTGGTTGCAAAGACTATGGTGAGGCATTCTCATTCTTCTTGTGTGTAACGTGTTTCATAGTCGAGCAACATTTGGCTAATGAAATAAATTACGCGTTCTCTCTTGTCATTGTCTTCTTGAGCCAGCATGCAGGCTAGCGAGACATTGGTAGCTCGTGAGTATAGAATTAACGGGTGATCTAGCTTAGGTGGCATTAGCGTAGGTGGTGATAACAGGAAACGCTTAACTGCATCAAAAGCTTCATTGCAGTCTTCAGTCCAATCAATGCTATAATCTTTCTTGAGTAAATTGTTGATTGGATGAATGGCGAAACTTAAGTCCGGGATGAATCTTCGGATTGCACCTAGCTTTCCGAGAAATGACCTGATTCCAGATTCATCCGAAGGTGGAACCATTTTGAGGACAACCTGAATTTTGGTTGGGTCAACATCTATCCCTCGTGATAATATGATGTAACCTAGGAGCTTCCCTCCTGTTACACCAAAGACGCATTTTTCTGGATTTAGCGTGACTCGTATTCTATCAGACGTGAGAGAATGACGCGGAGTACTTCTGGATGGTCATAATGCTTCTTGGCCTTAGCCAACAAGTCATCTACATAGGATTCCATGATTTTATGAATTAAATCATGAAATATATATGTCATAGCTCACTGGTATGTAGCACCAGCATTCTTGAGACCAAATGGCATGACAGCATAGCAATAAGCTCCCCAAGGAGTTATAAATGTGGTTTTAGCTTGATCTTGTACATGAGATATTTTGATTTGATTGTATCCCAAGAATCCATCCATGAGAGACAAAAGTTCAAACCCAGTTGTTGCATCAACAATGACATCAATGGATGGCAACAGGAAGTCGTCTTTAGGACACGCTTTGTTGATGTCTCAGAAATCTATGCAAATACGTATCTTCCCATTCTTCTTGAGAACGGGAACGATATTAGATACCCATTGGGAGTAATCAAATGACTTGATGAATCCTACTTGGAGGAGTTTGTTACCTCCTCTTTTACCATGGGAGCTACCTTGGGTTTCATGGGTCTCGATTTTTGTTTAACTGGCTTTGCATCAGATTTAGTGACAAGGTTGTGCACCACGATGTGGGTTGCAACTCCTGTCATTTCCTTATAATTAAATGCAAATGCCTTCTAATGTTCTTTGAGGATCCGAGTGTGTATTTCTACTTCTTTTGGGGTTAACGAGGATCCTAGTTTCAATATCCTTGGTTCGTCTTCCGTTCCAATGTTAATATCAATTGTTTCTTCGATCAAAGAGGCGTTACCCTCTTCAAACTCAGGTGGTGCTGGAGGTAAATCCAAATCATCCCCATTTTCTACTGTGTATATGCTAGGTTCCATTTCCGAGGGAAGATCCATCATGGGATTTCCGAAGTAGGAAGACGAATGTGGGATTAAGGACAAATCTATCATATGATAGGAGAGATGTAGTGCCGCATAGGCATTTAAGTAATCCAGAGTGGCCATATCACTATCAACATGGTCTAGGATAGTAGATTCATTTCCGTTTAAAAGAGAATTTGTCATTGTTTTTATCAATGGTTCATCACGAAGGGATACCATAAAATGGGTATCTTTTAACTCACTGTTTGGAGTAAAGCGTGATGCCGAGGTTGCTATAGAATTGGCAAGAAGATTGTGTTCTCGCGGGATTGCTTCAATTGATATGAAGTCAAACTCCTTGCTTAAATCTAATACAGCTGTTTTGTAAAGCTGTAAGTGCTCGGATTTGGTTTCATATACCTCAGAAACTTGGTTTGCTACCAATTGTGAGTCTCCTAAGACTCTGATGTTATCAACACCAATTCTTTTAGCTAAGATGAGGCCAAGGAGGAGGGCTTCGTACTCAGCGCCATTGTTTGTGCACTCGAAATTTAGTTTAAAGGTAAAAGGTAAGACTTTTCCTTCAGGGGAAGTAAAGATTATACCTGCCCCGCTCCGTAACGGCATCTAGCTCCATCAAAATGGAGTGTCCAATATTTGACTAGGAATATGGACGGTGGGATATCTGTTGTGTTTGTATATTCTACTTCCACCATACAGAGATCCTCTGCTGGAAGAGAGCCAATGCCTAGGGAATACCCTATGCCTACTGAATCGAATGGTAAGAATATTGGTAGATCATTTTCTAGCAATTCAACGATTTTTGCAGTAGTTCCTAATGATACTACTTCTACAGTTTTAGCCTCATCTTTGGGGGTTGGGGTTGCTTTGGCTAGGCTCATAGTTTCAAGATCTGTTGTAGGTATCAACTTTTCTTTTGGTTTTGGGTCGGTAGGTTTATTAAGTTGGTTTGTTGGGAGTTCAAACTCCGAGTGCACGCCTGGTCTTTTCTTTAAGTCAGCTAGGTGTACATCAAATGGTTTTGGATCACCTTTGGCCACAAATATCTTTCCTAAATGTAAAAACCTTACTTCTTGAAATAGCGTAGAAGGGATTGCCTTCATGCAGTGTATCCATGGTCGGCCGAGAATCATATTATAGTTAGTTTCCCGATCTATAATATAAAACTCAGTCAAGATGGTTTTGGGTCCTAAGGTGACTAGTAATATTATAGTTCCAACCGAGGTGGCTTTAAGGCTATCATAGCCCCTTAGTGTGTTTCGAGTTGTGGAACAATTGGTTTCTCCATACCCTAGCTTTTGAAGGAAAGAGAAGGGGACTATGTTAACTGCCACCCCATCGTCAACCATTGCACGCTTTACATAGTTGTTATAAACCCATACTTGCAAATGTAAGGCTGGATCACCTCGGCGTGCGATCTTAGCATCTATCGGCATTTTGTTTATCTTGAATATGAATTTGACGTCCCTATTTGCCTGCCCTGGAGGATGAACATCAAAGTCCACATGATTTATCTGTGTTTCAGGAGGTGGAGTGATGTTAATTAAATGACCTAAACCTAATGCTTCTAAAAGAACAACCCTGTGGGCAGGAGAATTCTTTAGTAAGTCTAAAAATGAAATGTGTGAGAAGGTTTTTGTTAGGTCGTTAATTAAATCATAGGCACCCAAAGGTTTTGCTACAATTTGTTGGATGTTATTTGCTTCCGGTAGGTGGCTTGGACTTGGCTGAGAGAAATACTCTCGTGTCCTTGTTATAGCTTCGATGGGTAGTTCAGTGTCTAACTCCACTAAACCGACTACCTTAGGTCGTGGCTGACTTCCTAGTTGTGGCACAACTAATGGATTTAGCGAGGTCAAGGCTTCATGATCATTGTTTCCTGTCACTACACCCTTGTTCGTCCCAGTTAAATTTAGCTTGTTGTTATCGTGATTTGGGAGTGGATCATTAAAGATCTTCAGGGGTGCGTTTTGAGGGGAAACTGCCCCTGAAAAGGTATTTGACGTTGGTGACGTAGGATCTGCTAAGAACATATCCATGAAAAGTTATTTTTTTCATCTGGCAAGCGTTGCATGAATTTATTGTAGTCACGACACGTTCTAGTGTCATGGCCCCGAATTTTGTGGAAACCATAATACGAATTAGGATTGTAATTCGTAGTTTTTTGGTTTGATGTGTATTGTGGCCCAAAATTTTGATCAAACCGTTGTCTATTAAAATTTTACGTTTGTTGTTTTTGGTTTGAATTCTAGTTTTGGTACCTAGTTGAATTTTGGCTTGGACCCTGTATAGGATTTTTCCATTGTTGTTGTTGTTGTGGATGGTTAAAATCCACTGTATTGATTGTTGGGGTAAATTTGTTGTTTCGTTGGTTGTTTATTTGTGATGGAGTATTGACAACATTTACCTTCTTAGGCTGGTCGGTTACTCCATCTGTTGTTACACCCCGATTTTTGTTAAGGATTTTAGGTCCTTGATTGACGTTCGTGGTAGTAGGATAAGTTGTAGTGTTGGGGGTGATTAACCTCCCGTTTGCTCCATATGTTTTGCGACCACTGTCAATTACCCTTGATCTATTCAAAGAGCGCTCTCAAGTACTTCATTGTAAGTTCTTAATGGGAACTTCTGGACTTCTTCCTTCACTTCTTTACTAAGAGAATGAAGGAATAAATTGCATAGTTCCATTTGATCCATATTGGGAGCACTTCTTTGAATAATAAAGAAGCGTATGCCACCTTTGAATGAAATGGGCGACAGATTCGTTGTGTTCTTGTTTGATGTGTAAGAACTCTCTAATTCCTGTTCTTAATAATTTGTTCATGTCGAAGGCCTTGATGAACTCTGACATGAGTTGTTTAAACGAATGTATGGAAGCCTTAGGTATTCTATAATACCAATCGAGAGCGATGCCTTCCAAGGTTTTTGGAAATATTTTAGCAACAACCCCATCCCATGGGAGTAGTTCTCGAATGGCCGTAGCGTAAGCCTTGATATGTGCATTTGGATCTCCCTCACCTTTGTATTTGGGAAAATCAGGGAGAGGTCTTGGAAGCATGACGCTTCGTATGGTGAAATCCAAGGGCTCTTTCAAGTATTCTGAATATGTCCCTATCGCATAGGTTTCGACCATTGATGGTGCCTGCTGAGGGAGCGGTGGTGGAATGGGTTGTTGATGTGGCGTTGCGTATACATTGGCAGGGGCATAAGGAAGCCCCTGTATTTGACCAAACATGCCGGAGAAGAGAACATATCCCCTTGTGGTGTTTTGGAGTACATGTTTAAGTATGATGGGGTACTGTCCATGAATGGATTGTTTTGTACTAGACCGGGAGGAACAATGTTAGAGATGATGGGTCTAGTTGGCGTTTGTTTTGAATACTGAGGATTCATGCCTAACGTGCCTACTCCTATGAGGAGATCTACTTGGCTAGGATGGTGTGGAGGATTGGAACTTCCTGCTTGCATGAATTGTGAATTTTGACTTGCTTGGGAAAGTTCTAACCCTCTAACCTTTTCTATTAGAGTTGAAATGACTTCATTTGGTGAAGTCACGGTGTTTTTCCTTAGTGGCATTTGTTGTATATCATGGTGTTGTATAGGTCTATGATACCCCACTATGAACTGATCACTACCACCCGCCAAGTTCCTCGAGGGCATTTCCTATATGTAATGGGATGGAAGTGTTTTCTTGAAAAGAGACCTCGGGTTGTGTTTGTAGACCTCCTATGGGTGGGTACATACTTCGAGAGCGTTGTTCATTCCTGGCATAATATACCGAATGTTTATCGTCTAAACTTTGGTATGGGTCTGATTGCCTACTAATTTGTGGTCTAAGTAGTACCTGAGGAGATGAACCGGATTCTCCGGTGAACGTCATATTGTTCGAGCCTGAAGGCTCCGTTTGTTGCGTTTGAGCGAGTTGTTCCAACTCCTCTGTTTGGAAGGACGAGCTATATCTGATCCTTGGAGTTTGTGTTGATAATTGGTTATCTGAATAGTTTTCACCCCATACTGAGAGTGAGGGTGATGATTGTCTATTTTGTTGGGCGTAGTATGCCTCGAGACCCAAGAGGGGTCTACCATATGCATCGAATCCTGACATATTACGGGGGTATATGAATACACGCAAAATAATGGGAGAGAGTGGAAATGATTGTGAAATCCAATGAGGCGGAAAAGATGAAAATTATACTAATTTGGAAGAACTCGTAATAATATGACTCGAACTAGAAAGTAGGAAGTTTCACGTTGGGTTCACCAATTTTGTATGACGGAAAAGTGACATGTGAGCGTGGGAATCAACAAGCAACTCTTCCTCGCACCTGACCTCCCGAGGTCATGCCGAGACAGCCGGTGGGTATGGAATATGTGTGAGATGCGAGACAAACTAGTTAGCCAATCTAATGTCTTCAATACGCACTAGCAGAATTTGTGAGTCTAAGGCAAAGAAAGCCCTCCTAACTGCAACTGGTGTGATAGATCGGTTAGCGAGGATGACTACTAGAAGGCTCCAATCAATATCAAGTTCTGGCGTGATTCGATCTATAGGTTTTGGAATACATGGAAAATGACCGAGATAGTTTCGTGCGTTTCTCCTGATGGGTCATATGGTGGATGGTAAGTATAGTCAATTCTATGGATGATTCTCTGCCTAGTCCAAAATTCCTAGCTCTAGTGTTGTATCTAGCAAGGATAATTGTTTGATAATGACGGTGGAAGTGAGGTAGATCCGAATATTAGTGTACGTAGGCCGCTGTGTCATGTCTAGTTCTCCTATGGATTTGTTGGGTCATGGGATTTGTGGGTCACAACCGTAGATTCTTAGTTGTTGTGGACTTGTTATGGTCATGCGTGAAATCAAGTCCTAATCCCTAATATCCAGTAATCGTATGCTTTCTCAGCTTCTATATTTAGGATCAATAACTATGTGATTTTCTCAGAATATCTTACAGGCATTCGTGCAACCTGGATTCTTAGGCCGGTATCTATATCTAGAAGAGTGTCTCTTGCATCTGGCTATGGGACCAAAGGATCACAACCAAAGGTTTGTTCTCTTTCGAACCCTTCTACAGTCATATGAATGTTACCTAGGGTAATCTGTAGTTCAGTTGATTCGACCAAAACGTGTGTGCTTGGTCGTCTTCTATGTTTAGTCCATTCAACTGGGAATTGATTTGTTGCAAGCTTACCGTTATTTGGAAGACTTGAATCCTAAGATTTTTATCTATATCAGTTATCGCTATGATGAGATTGGGTTGGCACGATTGGCTTGAATACGTATTCCCTGGGCTCTCTAGGTCCCGTGATTGTCATACAAAAGCAACAAAGTAAAGTGAGCTACAGTAAAATAAAATTTAGCTATGTGAAGTATATCTATAGTATATATGACTTCTTTATTTTTTGTGTTTTCGATGAGCTTTACGAATTTAAGAAAAAGCTATTTAAAATATCTAGAAATGACAACTAATATAATAATTTTAAAACAAACAAAATAACCGAGTGTAGTATATCTGTCATGTGTAATTTGTAGATCTATTCTAAACAATGAAATAGCTTATCTAATCTATCTGCAAGACTCTCGATCCTACCTCAGAAGTGAGGAGTGAATCATAGTTTCTCAGAAACTATCAATCCCCACAGCTTCCCTGGTAATATCGAGAGTAGAATTAACTGAAATAAAGAAATTAACTACTCTATTTGATATGATTCTAACTAGAACTTTGAAAGCTAGAACCTGGATTCTGCAGAACAGTGGTGAATCCGATGGTGTGTGTGATCTTGTCCCCTTAGTGTGATCTCCTCATTCCTTCGTGTTCACGTGGATCCAGAAAAGCGTGTAATGCTAGCATCAATAGAAGTAGATATTGGGATAAAGGCAGCTCAGAACACTGACTGAATACAATGCGAGTAGGAGAGGGATAGCGCAAGAGTACAGAGCTTGGCTTATGTAATTCCTAGTGGGATCTATTGCGAGTCATGCAACATAAAGTGTCCAGAACCTGAAACTATCCTGTTTGAGGAGAAAAACCTGCAACTTTAATGGCTTCCTAAGCTATTCTACTCCAATGGATTGGATGAAATAACAAGCAGTGCTTGCACAAGATGGATATGTGGCTTACTAACAGTAAAACAATGCTAACTAAGCATGCAATGAAAGAAACTAAGCATTCTAAGCAAAAGGAAAACTAAATCTATTACAAAGAGAAATCAGAGGCAAATTTTGAGGGGCCATTTGCTTGAGCACAAGCCATATATTTATAGCATTTGGATTTACCCAAGGTAAAAACCAATTTGAACTCTTAAACTATAAACAATGGCAAAACACTATTCCAAGGAACGAGTAATCATAAATTCAAGCCTTTGGCGGTGAAAGAAAGTGGTGAAACGTTGAATTTACGTGAGTCGTGTTAAAATAGCTTTCTGTCAAAATGTTTAAAGGACCGCCGCCCGAGAAGGGTGGTAGTTACAGACCACCACCCTATTCGGGGTGGTGTTCACGAGACCGCTGCCAGTGCAGGCGGCGGTTTCGCCACCGAAGAGAAAAAGGCTAAGAAAAGAGGGGAAAAGGAAAAAATAAAGCACGCGGGGGCTAAGCGGGGCATGTGGGATGCTAATGCACACTCGGAGAGATTTTCTGGATCCCGAACACCTTGCGAGGAGACCGTATCATCATTGGGGCACGTGTCACATTGTTCGGTAGTAGAAAGACCTTACAATTTTGGGTACGTACAATGACGTTCAATTTAACATTGTAAGAGTCCTTCATCAATAATAAAATACTCACTTTCATTTCCTAGGAATATGAAAGGGAAAACGTGATGAGGAAAAGTGAAATGTCATGTGGGAAGAGATGAAATACATGTTGTAGTGTTATAAATGGAATGGATTTCCCATTCCAAAGGGTTGGAAATTGTGGATTGTTGTATGTTGTTAAAATTTTTATCACTACTAAATCAATAAATAAGAGATAAATTTCATTTATGTCCTTTTATATGTTCCTCTATCCTCTCTACTCTCAAACTTTACAAGCATGTTGATCTTTTATAACCAAGAAGGAACTTTGTGTCCTTGATTAATGAATATGTAGAACTTTGTGTATCTAGTTTATTATTATTTTTGGATTACTTACATTTTTGTATTCTTATAATTTAATGTGAACCTACTCTAGCTACTTTAGGTGCTAATATGATAGCACCTACTCAACACATTAACCATCTCTCGTTGTTTCTTCTTCTCCCGTTAACTGCCTTCATAATAAATTCCTCCCTTGTACACTATACAAGAAATTTTCCACATGTTTAGTGTAGTACTCTGTATGATCCTGGCCTAATACACACCCACTATTTCTAGTTTACATTAAATTTGGGAGTCTAACCATAACCAAGAAGGAGAGTTTTAGCCTCATGTCCGTTGGTGAAAATCAATAATTTATCTCGCAACAAATTATTTCACCAACATGACATATCTCAAAACATGCTTCGTTGCATCCCAATGAAATATTTTTAGCTCCTACATGAATCTTAAAATACATCTAACAACAAATCATAAGTCTAATATAGTATAATTCAAGTAAATGAGACTTCGAAAAATCATCTTGTAGAGATTAACATCTACTTTAGGTGAATCTTATAATCAAGAGAGTTGAAAACATTTCTCCATTGGTGTGGAAATAAGTTTACAATCATACATCCCATACTTTTTAACGAGTGTCTTGATATATTTCATATTTGAGATTAAAATGTGATGCTTATTTTTCCATATCTCCGAGCCAAAATAGTAATGAGGTAGCCCTAAGTCTGTCATGTTGAAGGATTTATTCATATATTTATTAACATCTTCGATGATATTATCTTGAGATTCCTATGATCACAAGATCATACACATACAAAACAAGAATGATAATATTTGTGCCTACCTTCTTGATATACAAATTTGAATATGAGGGGCTACAGGTGAATCCTTGCTACAATAGTTGATCATATAGTATAATGTATCATGCCCTTGGTGCTTTCTTAATCCCATAAAGTGACTTAATTAGACAACATACATTTTTAGGATGATGCTCATCAATAAATCCTTCTAAATAGGTCATGTAAACTTATTCTTGTAGATCACCATTCAAAAAATCATTTTTATGTCCATCCTTTTTATGTTACGGTTGCAATCGACAACTCTAATTATTTAGATTTTCACATTTAGTGCAAAGGCATCCTCATAGTCAATTCCTTCTTGTTGAGAATATCCCTTTACAAAAATTCATGATTTATACTTATGGATAGATCCATCTTCCTTGTATTTTATTTTGAAAATCCATTTTCAACCAATATATTTCTTTCCTATAGAAAGGTCAAAAAGTTCCCATGTCCAATCCGAATCAGGGAGTCATAGTCAACATTCATGTACTTCTTCCACTTTGATTAACTTAGTTCCTCTTGAAATGTATCAAGTTCGGTGCTACCAAAAATAGAACTCGTGAGTGCGATATTTACCTCATTTCTCATTTGTATTCTCATCCTAACACCTAAGGAAACATCTAGGAGAGATTTTGGTTGGGATACCCTAATGGTGCTTTGGACCCAAATAGGACATTAACTATGTTGTTGATGTGAAGAATTATTTTCCAAATGATAAATATAAATAAATAATTATCCTTAGTTCATATTCCTTGTGTGAATATTCTTCATGCTCATCATTTGATTGTGAGAGAAATATGTGAGAGGTGGTCAGTACTAACACTACTTTGTGTGTAAATGAGTCAAATGATGACTCATCACAAGACAAATTTTGACTCTCATATATCTTATGTGTCTCAGGATACATGCTCGATGATATGCCTTTGAGGTAGTATTGACCCCAAAACTATACATTGGAGTGTAATAGGATCAATCTTCTTACTCTTTTAGGATGGTACATACATATATGTTGTATAACTAAACACTTTAAGATGGGAGGTTGAAGGCTTATGATTACTCCATACCTCTTTTGGGATTTTTTCCTACAAGATATTTGTATGTTCCATGTTTAGAAGATACAAAATTGTCTTGACTAAATATTCCCAAAATATTTTCTATAACTTGGTAGTGGAAAATATATAATGAGCCATCACCATGATACTCGATTATGACGTTCGTAATGCCATTGTATTCAGCGTATAAATTAATTCTAGTATTTTGTGATTCCATTATCCTACAAGAATTCTAAGAACTTATTTGATCTGAATTCCCCCTCAATATGAGTAGAGAACAAGAAGGGGATTCCTGGTTTGATGAACAAATCCCTAATAGAAGATATCAAAATTAGAAAATGTTTCACTCTTATTCCCAAGGATGAACACTCATGTCTTATGAGAATATTCATTTATCAAAACCTGGAAGTAATGAAATCACTTAAAGGAAGAAGGTAAGGGTCCACATAGATCAATATTAATAACCTCAAGATGGTCTTGGCATGGAAGGTACTTGTCTTAAATGGATCTCGATGTTTTTTTCTTCCAAAATATCTAGAACATATAGGAAAAAAATGAGAAAGATGAGGAAGGCCTCATACCATCTCCTTAGAGATGAGCTGATACAAGGATATGGAAGAAATGTTCCCATATCAATAGTTCCAGAGAACAAGCATCCTTTATTGTAGACACCAAATTTGGGTCACACTCCCCTTGGTCCTCTTCAATCAATTAACGTAATATATTTAAAAACATCATGACCCCTTCATCCCATATTAATATTGCATCCTCACATTATTAATTATTTTAATTAAGTTAATTTCATCCTCACACCTCCACCTCATCATTACACCTCACCCTGGACCCATTCCAGGGGCATTTAACTCACAATGACCGAGTCATCACTCAAGACCGAAGTCATCACTCTCGCACTAAGTCACCACTTGACTTAACTAGCTGAGAGTTCTTCCTAAACCTAATTGGACTTATTCTATGACCTTCCTACATTTTCTAATGAGAACTCCACTTCCCTAAGTGGAATCAATCAAAATCATGCCAAAAATAGTAAATATCTACCTATTTTTGGTAAACCTAGACTTTCCTTCCTTAACCAACATCGGTTATCCATTGACCAATGTCATTCACCTAACCGCCATTGGTCACCTTAGATATACTTTCACAACTCTTTACATGGGTTGGTAATTCAATGATTAGAGCTTGATTACATTCAAGCATAGATATTAAAGCCCTCCTACATCCAAACGACAAACACACACAACTACAGTGCAAGACAAATAGCTAGTTCTCCTTCCGGAGCATTGGAATACTCACAGAAGCACATAGGTCACTTGTGCCGTGACACCTGGACTCCTCCGATTAACCATCAACCATCCCAACTCCCAAGATCTGCAAGACATCAAGTAAGTATTGTGATTCTAATCATTTTTCTTATTCCTTTTGTAGATCTCTTACTTCTTTTAGTAGTTTATTTCCTTTATTGCATGTACATCACCTTCTTCCCACCAACCCACTATTCAACCATCCCAAGCCTTTTCACCATTCTAAACCTCCTCCTTAGTATCCCCGAGTCTTCTCAGCCATATTACGACCCAAACCATACTACCCTCACTCTCTGTGTAATCACAGAGAGCCTAAAAATATTCTTTTTAATAATTTACTACCTATTTCCCTAACGACATCGGTTCTGATCGACATCAATTTATCCCCCTATCAACATTAGTCACAAGACCGATATCATTCTCTATGTCATTTCATAGTCGCATACTAGTAAGCTTCCCACTCACCTAAAATCAACCCTAGACCCTTACCAGACCTTTGACAAACCTATCTGACTTGAACAAACCCCGTTTCTAATTAGATTTAGTGTTATTTTAATATTTAGCATAAAATCTAGTGTATTGTGTGTATGAGAAACCTAAATCATTACATTACAATAGGAATTATTTATTTCAGTTGTTTATTCACATTGAATTGTATTAAACAGAGGATTGACAACCATTCGAGGAAGCATCATGCTTCCCGGATCTAGCCTTGCTAGGAAGTCCTCTGAATCTTGCTATTTAATACTCTTTTGGTGGTCTTGCTTTGTATCTATAGGTAGTCCTTCCCAGAAAAAAATGATTTCTCTACGATCAGCTTGGATAAAGTCAATAACACGCACATTCAACCTTTGACCTACATATCACAGGTATTCCTCCTTGACCGTTACCTTATCTATTTTATCACATACTTTACAAGAGAAAAGTATCCTTTACCATAGAGGGTGATACTAAAATATTGTGTAACATTATTAAATAAATTGTAATATTATTAATAATGAGTTTAAAGAACTCATATTAATAATATAGTTATAATAGTTTAATTATTTGAGTGTGTTGTGAGAACAATTCACGTAGATGTTTTTAGTGTGAGTGATCCTAGGGATGTTTGAGAGAGATTAGGAGATAAGGCTGAGAGATTCATGGAGAGAGATATGAGGGTTTGAAGATGAGTGTTGACTCCACCTTTGTAGGAGATCAAACACTATAAATTGTATGCTCCATCTATGTAAAGATATCCCGAATGAATTTAGTTTCCATTTTTATTATTCAAAGTGTTTTTATATTATATTGCAGTTCTTATCATAGGGAGATTGAGCAAATGTGGAGGATGAAACTAAATCTAGTGCAAATAAATGACCCTTCAAATAAGCTATAGCTATTATTGTACCTTTTCATGAGATAAAATAGGATTTGATTCCTTTTTAGACCATGAAATCCACCATGCCATGATCATATGATTCAAGAGATGAGATACATACAAGAGATTTTTTTGTCAAGCTAAGAATCTAGAGAACCTTTGTGAGGGTATGAATCCTCATCCCGAGAAGGACCGGTGACATTGTAAATTCCTTCTACAACATAATATTTATTACCCGCAATGCAAACTCTGATTTCCAATTATTTGATCAATTAATGAATCAAATATATTTTTATTCCTTTTCATATTTTTAGTGGCACCTAAGTCAATCAACCAAACATTATGCGATGGTGTGAGGTTTGGGAGAAAATAACAAAATTATGATGTGCACCACAATTGAATGATTCTAGCACTTCCTCATTAGAGTTATCATCTTTCTTGGCCACAACATGTCCTTTATGCTTCCTATGGAAAGGATGTTTTCTAGATTTTTGAGCATCACTGCGACCAAATGTGCTCTCTTTACTATAATTTCTAGGACACTATACCAACATCCGGCGTTTCGTGATATTTTTAGTACATATGTGACACCATTGACTTATTTTCTAAGACTTTTGTTCTTTTGGTTTCTTATGGGGTTGCTTTCTATTATTGTCCCTTTCGAGATTTGTGACTATACCAATGTCTCGAGGTCAATGCCTTGTTTTTAAACTCCTCATGCATTGTCTAGATGGCTTCTTCCCGGTTAATAAAATTCACCAATTTTTCAAAGGAAGCCACTTGTTTGGTGATGTTCAATGTTGTGACAAACATTTGGATCTTTGAAGGAAGAGATTAGGGTGATTAGGACTAGAATTTATTCCTCCACATTCTCACTAAGTGTGATAAGATTTTCTCGTAGTTATGTAACACGGTTTAAGAAATCTACTTTCTCTTCATCTTTCATACTAAGTGTATGAAGCTTTGACTAGAGATAGAGTATCTTTGTCTAGTTCTTTACCTCATAGATGGTGGATATAGTATCTCAAGCCTCCTTTAATATTTCCACATCCCATACGCGTGGTTGAACCTTGTTAGAGATGTTGAGCGTGATCAATATCAAGGTTTTTATATCAACCTTTTCATACTTTTTCTTCTTGTCTACGCTAGAGGATGCACCACTTTACCAAGAATGATACCACCAAACTCTTTGAACTAGATAATCATTATCATCGTCATCTTCTAGGTGTCATAGTTTGGTCCTTTGAGAAATTGAGCATCGAGAAAAAAACTTGGGAGTAGACATGATGCCGAAATAAAAATAAGAATTGTATTCACAAAATATAATCCCTTATGAAAGAAGAAGATAATGTAGGTGATCCTGGTATTTTTTATAGTGAGACACAAATTCTTGTGGGGTATTCTACCTCACATTCATCATCTACATCATAGAATTCCTCGAGCATGGCATGAATCTTATTTTCCTAACACCCCAAATCAAACAAGAACCAGTTAATAAGTCCTTGATACAATATGTATTTAAATTACAATTTGTCGATGTTATGAAGAGCATCTAGAAGAGAAAAATACACTTCGTTTGTATTTTTAAAATACATAACAATATGAAAACACCTCTTAGGTTGTCCTTATTCAAATGTATAATTGTAATCGTACCCTTTAGGATTACCGATGATTTCACTCCTTTATCAACATCATATGCCTATTTTCAACAAATAATTATCATATATCTCTTGGATTAGAAGCTTTAGGAGGTTACACTACTATCATGGGTTCAGTGGTATTTTTATTAGCGACTTTGGGAGATCTATTTCCTCCTCTCTCACAAAAATCAATGGTCTTATGAATGACACTCAAAACACACCAAAAATCCATGCTTATCCTTCCACATGTTTGCATTAATTATCACATTTGTTGTCTCCTCCAGGATTATTTCCTCCTCTGGAAATTTAAATTCTCTTTCTAAGGATTTAAAGGACTAGAAAATCCATATTCCACTAACACTTGCGCTATGACTTTGGACATTGCCACGTCTTTATTCACACGAATGCATTCCACTATCCTATAAACTACTACACAACATTTCAACTTCATCACATGTTGTTGAACAAATGTTAGAATTTTTCCTTTGGAATGTGCCAAGTATCCATGATTTGGAATGCACCAAATAGGTTTTCTCCTTCCGCATGTCAAATGAAGATGAGGTTATAGATTTTATACCTTGCACTACATTCACTTTGATACTAATGATAGAGAAAAGAGAATTATTTGATGATATTATTTATTCCAAACATGTCGAAATATATATACAACATGGTATACAGTTATGTGTAGGTCAATTTACAAACCGAATCCTATGTGGAGAAACTGGAAGTAGAAAACAATATATTATTTAAGGTAACACTGAAATATATGAAAGGCAACCTAAATCAATTGGGAGTAAATATCCATAATTTTTAAAGTATTGCATTGAAGTATTGTCAATCACTCATAATCCTTTTGAAGTAGACTGTAGCCTATTGTGATGGAACTCTGAAAAGAATCAACAGAATCAGAAGAAATATTTGTGTCATGGGTGGCCACATTATCTACACTCTTTAACAAATCAATATTCCCTATAGAAACAACATGTCTAGTATCCTCCTCAAACCATGTAGTAAAAACATCCAAATTTTGGTCAATCCTTTGCATCTTATTAATGCGAGGAGGCATATATGATAATCTAAATTGATCTCGTAACTAGCCCTTTCCAAGACCAATGAAATGATGAATGCTTTTATAATCTACATCAATGTATAAATATATCTCAACATATAATTATTTTATAAAATATAAATGAACTACATCCTTCATATGCTACATCTTATGTGCCACTATATAGCTAGGATATATAATAGATGCCATCAACTCATCCTCACATAAAGTCACATAATAAGCTTTGACTCTCTTTCTGTCACTAAGGATTATAAAAATGGTTTGATTTTAGTTGTGTAAACTAATTTTATAACCTATTCCCAAGGTTTTCTGCCTTTCACACTAGGAGACAATGAATCTTACAAAAAAATCAAATTAACTCTCATATGGATTATGAGATTTAATGTGATTAATCATTCAGTCCAACTCATTTTTAATATTCAATAAATGGTAACGTTGGAACATTGTATTAGAATATGCCAATTTAGTTTCTGAATTTACAATGACATATTGAAAAAAATTCAAAAAAACCTCCCTAACTATTCTATTAGCCATCTCAAATATATTAAAAATTTGTGAAAATTAAATCTTATTATAGCTAGAATTTATATTTTGTAACTTTTATTTTTAAATTTTGAAATACAATAACCAATATGTAATTAAATTAAATCTTAAAAATAAATTAATTTAACATAATATATTTAAATATGCCTTAGCATAGTGATAAATATAAATAATATTTTATTCAATGAATTTTTGTAATACACTCGATCTCAAAAATATATTTTCTTTACAAAACAATATTTTTTAACATTATTGAAGATAAGATATAGAATGCAACAATGTATAGAAAGTATGTGACATGATACAATGAAATTCCCCCTCCTATGTTGTGTATGCAGAGTGATGCAGCCCTTGTCCCTTATATGAGTTTTCTAGATGAATGCCTTTGAAATACTCTTGTTCCTTTGAATGCAAGCTTAGGTGATGATATACATTACTTATGTTTGGAACTTTATTTGAGAGAAATAGCTAAGTATATATATGATTCCTTTGTTTGAATTTTGTAATTGATAGCTAAAAGGCTAACCCAAAGTTTTAAAGGTGACCTAAAAGTAAAAGAGACCCAAAGGAGTAAGAAGAAGATAAATAAGGTCGGGAGAACCCAAGAGGGACATCAACACCTAGGCGCTTTTATCCAAGGCCATAAAATATAAATCAAGAAAGTTTCGAAAGGGTTGTAAGGTATGTAAGGCCAATAAAAGTGGAAGAGATAAATAAAAGTACCACTAGTTTTCTTTCTTAGGAATCATTTATATATTAGTATGCTTAAAGACCTAGAAAAGTACCCAAGTTCATACATGTTGTGTCTATATATGCCCCAACTTTATGATATTGAGTGAATAATCAATAGCATAAAGTAGATAGAAGATGCATACCTTGTGATCCTATAGAGAAGAGTGTAGTTGATATTGTTTCGAGTGGACAAGTGAAGCGTGAAGTGATCGTAATGTGAAGCGTGGAAAATAGGAAGGGGGTAGACCCTAAGGGTGAAGCATATGCATAATAGTGTGTTGTTGGAGCTTGTTCTCGTTGATGTAAGTTGCTTTTTTTTGTGCATAAGGATGAACCTGCAAAAGAAGAGAAAAAGAGTAGTCAAAGTCCCATATGTGAAAATTCGAGTAACATGTGTATAAGTAAGTAAAAGTGTGTAAAAGTAAAAGGAAAATGTGCACTCATTTGTATAAGGGAGTAAAATATATAAAGTTGTCTTGTTTTATTTTGGATATGTTGATGGATTTATTGTCGAAAGGTGAGGTTTTTGGGTGATCTCATGCCAAGAGTGATTTTTTTGGGTGATCTCATGCCAAGAGTAATTTGTTTTGGTGATCTCATACCAAGAGCAAGTTATTTGAGTGATCTCACGCGAAGAGAAGAGTGTTGGGGAGAGAGGGATGTTTTTCTCTCCTTACATGACACTTTCCAAATAAGAACCGCCGCAGATGGAGTGTCCCTAATTTATAACTGATTGTAACCTATTATAACCTTTTGAACTAAATCATATTGACTAGATTTTGTAAGCTGGAGGCAAGTGTCGATACTAGAGAACTGTATTGTAAAGAAATTGTGCTAAAATAAGAAGTTGATGGTTTTACCCCCAACACACAAGTGCTCAAGGGGGACACAAGTTCCCATCGCTAGTATCTACTACTAGATGCTAGTGTTTGCTATGTGTTTGTGATCTAATTTTTATTCGGTCCACTTTGTACCTATGTCCTTATAATAATTTTGTATTGTTATGTTATGATCTAGAGCTCGAAAGTGCTCCAAGGGTGAGTTTTTATTCAATAGATGCCCCCCTCATTTGGGGTGCATGTGAAGACTACAGGATAATACGGCCCAAAATAGAGGACCCGATACTAATATACATATCTGAGAGGTCCACTTTGTAGGGATGAGGGGATGTGCATGGTAAAAACTAAGGAACATGCAAACAATGTAGGATAAAAATAAGTGTTAGTGTAAAGAAACTAACATATAACCTAATAAAATGTAGTAAGAAACTATGAAGACAAGAGGGACTATGAAAATCGGGTTACATACATGGGACATCGCTCACAATGTCATAAGACAATCAGACCAAATAAGCCATAAGAAAAAAATGATTAATCATGAGATAGGGCATAACCCACAAACAATAATAAGCAAAAAGTGACAGATAACCATGGTTGTATAGAATCCTGCAAGGAAAATGCTACACATGAAGCACCTGTTAGCATGTTAGAAAGATAAGTAGTATGTCAAAGCATGTATATAATAGTGAAGAGTAAAGTGATAGTAACAATAAGTAGTAAATAATGTAACAATAGGACCTATGATGTGTAGATTATGAAATTACTAAAGGTAGATTCCCCGTGAGCCTTGGGGGACTAGTAAAGTGCAAAGTGTTGAGTATCGTGCATTGTGTAATAATCTATAAAGGTCTTGCATTCACCTCAAGATACCAAGTGAATGTGCATGTGTATATAGAAAAAGATAATTACATACTAAGTATCCAACTAACATAGGAAACAAAGTGCAACATGTAAATAGTACAATCTAACAAGATTAAATGTAACCAAAATGTGATAATGCAATGTGAGTATGATGGTACACTATGATATGCAAGATGGGAAGATGATAGGATCAACGTTGTCCCCTATTGGATGTGTATGAGATGAGATCAATTTAGGAATGCTACCTCAATAGTCAAGTATGAACCGTGTAACAAGAGTGCATAATCAGGTAATGACAGTACAATGTGTGTACCAGAGATGTGAGAGTGCGTAGAAAGATAGATATGAAGTGTGGAGTGTGAAGTGTAAAGAAAGTAGATGATGTGAGGTTCATTTAAGATTTGGACCCTTAACGAGTCAAGTATGAATCGTGAAACTAGAATGCATCTTTGGGTAAGGATGATATAGTGTGTGTACTAGATATGTGAGGGTACCAGAAAGATAGACATGAACTCGTGGAGCGTGAAATGTAGCAAAAGTAGATGATGTGAGGTTCATTTAAGATCGGGTTCAACAAATTATTTAATATAAATGTAATTAAATCTTAATTTTAGAGTAAAATTATTGTACTAATGACATAAAAGTAATTACATATAGTAAGACACAAGAAAATAAGCATGTACAATATGAAACCCTAAGAAAGAGAAAGAGAGGGTGACTTAGCTAATTTTGCACAATCTAAAGGTGATCTCGGGAGGGATAAATTTTGAAACAGACTATAAAAAGTGTTGTCAAGGCTCATTGGAGGTTCTCAGACTCAAATATGTGTAGGATAGAAGCACTCATGGGAGGATAGGATCTCTCGGGTGCTAGTGAATGTTCTAGGTGTTAGTTTTCCATCAAGTCCTTGGGTTCTGTCCTTTTTGTGTAGGAGGAGCTTCACTTTGTTAGTTTCCTTTATCGCTCTGGTTCTCGCTCCAATATCATTGGTCATACCTGTAACCTATAAAATAGATACCTAACTGCACATACCCACAAACCACATCAAACCAAATAAATAATATGTAAAATGGGAGTTGTCTTGACTCAAAGCGATCACCCGAATAGTGATCTTATGACCGAGTGCTACACTACATCTCAAACTCCATGTATTTTTTTGTGTATGTGTGTGTAATGATGCCCTAGGATTTCCCTTGTGAAACTTGTGCAGTGATAGTGGGAAAAATATAGAATGTAAGAATGTATAGAATGTGTGTGATGGAATAAAATGAAATTCCCCTCCTATGTTGCATATGTAGAGTGATGTAGCCCTTGTCCCTTGTATGAGTGTGTTATATGAATGCATTTGAAATGCTCTTGTGCCTTTGAATGCAAGCTTAGGTGATAATAGATAATTCTTATTGCTTGGCCCCTTAATTGATAGTAATAGCTAAGTAAATATATGATTGCCTTTTTGGAATTTCGTAATTGAAAACTAAAAGGATGACCTAAAGTTCTTAAAGGTGACCAAAAAGTAAAAGAGAGCCAAAGGAGTAAGAAGAAGATAAAAAAGGTTAAGAGCACTCATGAGGGACATGAGCTATTGGGTGTTTATGTCCTAACCGGGTGCTACTTGTATGAGGCCATAAAAAATAAATCAGTAAAGATCCGAAGGGATGTAAGGTACGTAAGGCCAATAAAAGTGGAAGAGATAAAGCAAAAGGCCCAAAAGGAGTTATTAACCACTAGTTTTCTTGTTTAGGAATCATTTATACATTAGTATGCTTTAGGACCTAGAAATGTACCCAAGTGCATAGATTGTATGTTTAGATTGTAGCATTCATGTCACCGCTTTGTTGGAGTGTAGACTCTTTAAAGTAAATGGGGTTACGTATTGATCCTAGAAAAAAATCTCATATGGTATCGTGAGTGGTTTTTTGATAAATGTGCACTTGTTTTTATTGGTTGCTAATTACTTTGATTTCAATTTTTGTGCTTCTCATGCAAGTTTTCGTTCATTTGTTGGAATCTTGCTAACTAGTTTTAACAACTCATTTTTGGAGTATTTTACATTTTTGGGGTTTGTAGATGTGCAGTTTAGTACTTTCACCACAAGATTGAGTGAGATGTAACTAAATTTTGAGGGAAAGCAAATTTAGAGGTTTTCTCTCTTTTGGTCTTATCGGTTTATTTTTCATTGAAAGTGATTTTTTTTGAAAAATTATGTGATTGGACCTCTTCTTTGGCCTCCTTCCCTTTCTAGTATGTATTTTTAGTTTATCCCTACTTGTTGCCTCTCCTTTTTCATCCAACTCGATCAAGCTCTGTCTAGCTTAGCGAGCTCCTACTTTGGATCAACTCGGCGAGTTAAGTTGCCTTTTATGGGAGTCATGTTGGGTTGTGTTTTGAATTTTATTCTCTATCGAGTTGAGTTGGCTTGTTTATGAGTTTGGATTTGCATTGGTCCTACATTGAGTTATTTTACATCGTAATCGTGTCTATGTCATTTGTGTTCAATAGTTTGGATTTTACTTCATTTCATGCTCAAGTCAAGTTTCTTTGATTTACATGGGGTTGTTTGTGCCTCCGAGTCAAGTTTGAGTCGGGTGACTGTTTTTGACAAGTTTCTTTTCCTGGATTTAATTCAGACATCTTTGCATCGAGATACTCTAATTTTAGATCTATTTGTGGGTTGGGTTTCTTATGAGTGGAGTCATTTTGCATTACTATCGAGCTCTCCTTGGGTTTCCTTTTCTTTTTCCTTTCTTACATCTTGAACCTTGCTCGTTGTTCAAGCTTTTTTCCTCCCCGTCGACTCATTTTAGGACCCTTCTCTCACATTAGATTTAAAGTTCCCCGCTAATATTTCTAATTATTGCATTGTTCCTTCAAGGCATGAAACCCTCTCTCTACTCAAGCCTTGGTGTTACCTCTCGCAACCTTTTCATGTGTTTCATTCCCTCCCGCATCCTTCTTTCCCGTCAAGATTATCCATTGGCTCGCCTCAAATGCAATGCTCGAGCCTAGGCCACTCCACATGGATCCCTTCTTATGGCCACCTTGACCGAGTTTCATGTCGAACCACCTCACTCTTTTGACCTTACTTTCCCTTTTATTTCCCCCATAATTTTTCCCACTTTTTTACTTTGTTGCAAAGTTTAAATTATTCAAATCCTTTGTAATTAAAGTGGGATTTTTAAAAATTAAAGGCTCTTTTTTTAAAATAAAGGGTAAGGTTTAATTAAATAGTTAGGTATTTCATTTTAAATTAGGATCTAGTAATATTTTTAAAAGGTGGTAAATTAATTTAAAGCTTTAATAATTTTTAATTAGGAATCTAATTAAAATTAGAAGCTTTTTTCAATTAATAGTAGTTTAGTCGTCTAATTAATGTTTTTAATCATTTTTATTCCTTTTTTAATATTTAAAATTAGACTAATTGGGCATTCTTAAAGTTCATTTTAAGATTTATCCGAAAATTTCAGCTACTCATATTTTTTTGGAGTGTTTAGCACTATTCCTAGTGTTTTTTTGCCTTTAGGGAGAATTTTCTAAGCATCTAGGAGGTCTTCTAGGACTCATTTTTAGCCCTTTTTACATTGTATCACCCTTACTATTTCTTTCATACTAGTGAGCATGTATGCCACAATCTTGCAGCAATGGGGTTTATATTGCAACTTGAGATGCTATTTCTCACACATGACTATGTTTTCTCCCCTTCTCTTGCTTTTAGCTAATTTTTTGTTTTCTTACGGTGAAAGATTGCCGCAATTGCTAGAACTTGATTGTGGTATCTACTCTTGCATGTTATTATGATGATTGTAAGGTGATTGAATGACTATTTCATGATGCACATTTGCACCTAACTTTAATCAACACACTAAAATATAAAGTGTCGAAATCAAGAGGTGATAAAATTGTTCTCGAGTGGTTTATTTATTTTCTATTTCTACATTACTTATTTCTCTCTTCACAAAGTGGATGTTAATTATATTCCTTTTCTCATGCCATTCAACTTATTTGAATGGAGATCAAAAATGGTAATGAAACTAAGGGTTAAAGGGTTATTTCACATCACCATGGGAGTTGAGACTAAACTTGATGATGATCCGAAAAATATAAGTGGCTGAACCGATGTGACGAAGCCTTAGGTCTTCTATGTATGTCCATTTCTCTTGACTTTATCTTCCACATTAGGTCATCTGATAAACCTGATGAAGCATGAAAAATTATGAAAACTATGTTTGGATAACAAGATGAAATGAGAGCGCATGAGTTGGAAAACAAACTACTAGGATTAAATCCTAGTGACTTTGAAAACCTACAGGCATTCTTCTCAAATTTCATCCACACTATATTGATTTTAAAGGAATGTAAAGTGGAGAAGAAATATTCTCAATTAATCTTTTCAATTATTTCTAATTTAGGTCCTGAATACTTCGTCTTCATTTTGACTTTCCATGCCATGAAAGCCACCTTGGGAAGTACTTGGAAAATTCTCTCATTTGACAGTTTTTGACTTAACATGCCCTTGTAGCAAGTAATGGTAAAGGACAAAAAATGAAAAGAAGAAAGAGAAAAAGGACCAACCTAAGAAGGAAACCAAGACCAAAAGAGCCGAAACCAAGTCTAACATGAACGCTTCAACTTCTAAGCCTAAAGTGAAGAAGGAAAAGTGTAAGTGTTCCTATTGCAAGAATTTTGGCCATGAAGAGCATCATTGTATGATAAAATAAATAGACCACTTAAATTATTTACTTAAGAAAAATAAAATAATTGTTCCTAAGTCTATCAAACAAAATGATTTGAAGGTCGAGTCTTCCAAAGAAAAGGATTCTAAATCTGAGAAGAAGAAATGAAAGGCCCTTGTAGCTAGAGAAACTCCTTCATCAACGTGGATTATCGATTATGGTGCCTCACACCACATGGCCTCTTCACATGTTGAGTTCTCCAACATCAAACCATGTGGCATGTCTAAAATCACATTTGGTGATGACACTACAATGTAATTTTCTAGTACTGGATCGATAGAGATGGATAGTGGAACATTCAACCAATTTTTGAGTGTTCCCAATCTCTCTACCAATATCCTATCAATTTACCAAATCAATCACCTTTGTGAAGGAATGCGAGTGGAATTTGGTCCTAACTTGGTGATTATTCATGAGCTTCACTCTAACTCCACGATGGATGAGGGAAAGGTAGGTCACCATTTATAGTTGAATACATTCTCCCACTTTATTTCTAATTTGACATCCACTTCCTTACTCACTCATGCAAATGAGGTTAGTAAGCTATGACATGAGAATTTTGGCCATCTTAACTATCATTACCTTGAATAATTGAGCCAAAAAAAAAAAAAAAAATGGTCAACGGGTTACCCCACATACATTTTTCTAAGGGTCTTTGTGAGGGTTGTTCCTCGAAAGCATCTAGAAGAAATTTGGGAAAGGAAAATCCTAGAGAGCTACTTATCCTTTGGAGATTTTTCATAGTGACATTTCTAGCCCTTTCCCATATCATTTGTTTACTAGAGATCTTTATATATTTACTTTCATTGATGATTTTTCACGTTACAATTGGGTGTATTTTCTTAAGCTAAAGCATGAAGTTTTCAATACCTTTTGAGACTTTAAGGATCTTACTTGACAAACAAGCTACAAGGTCTATTAAGGTTCTTCAAACCAAAATGGAGGCAAGTATGTGAGAAATACGTTCAAATATTTTTGTTCCTCTAAAGGGATTTCTTTATAGCTTACAGTTTCTTACAACCCTTCGTAAAATGGAGTTGCAGAAAGAAAGAACAAAATGCTTAAGGAGATGGCCACATGTATGGTTCACTCAAAATCCCTTCCTCCGCAGTATTGGGATGAAGTAGTGAACTACACTTTATACATTTATAATCTTGTTCCACACAAGTCTGTAAGAGGGATGACATCTTTTAAAATGGTTTGGATGTAAACCTAATGTCAAGAACTTCTACATCTTCATATCTAATTTTATGGCCTATATTCCCAATAAGAAATGAAGGGATTTAGAACCACATTCCAAACATTATAATTTTGTAGGGTATTCGATGGCATGAAGGGGTATATATTTTTGAACCCTACTACTCATGATATTTATATTGAGAGAAGTATGAAATTTGATGAGTCATCTTTGAATTCTACTTCTCCACCCTCTAAGGTTCTTCTACCATCCAATTCTAATTCTAATTATTTGGATGATGATGTTGTTGAGAATTTTCCTCCTCTTGATCTTCCTGATCCTCCCACTCCTCCCAACCCTCATGATTTGTAGTCTTCCACCGAAAGTAGTGATGATGAGAAAATTGTTCCTTATAACTCGAGTGTAGAGTATTTAGATTATGAGGTTGATCCTCCTAGTCCTCACTGGGCTAGGAAGAATTTACAAAGTACTTGGAAAATGGATTTGAGATCCTTCATATGAGAGATGTACTCACATAGATTTCATTGGATCCCACTCCCTATTTAGCTTTGCTTCGACCCTTAGTTTTTCCAAGAGGATTTTGGGATTCCTGAGTGGGATTCTACCATAGATGGGGATTATTCCTCACTCATGAAGAATAATGCTTGAGATCTCACCCCTCTTCTGAAAGGAAGAAAAAAATTGTTGTAAGTGGGTGTACCACACAAATTCTGGCACTAATGGAGAAGTACAGAATTATAAACCACACCTTGTAGCTAAGGTTTTCTCCCAAGTACACGGGGTTGATTACATGGAAACCTTTTCTCGATTGAAAATATGAATTTAATTCAACTCACCCTCGCCATCGCTTCTACAAATAGATGGGAATTCCACTAGATGGACGTTAAGAGTGTCTTCCTTCATGGGGACCTAGAGGAAGATATCTACATGGAACAACCCTTGGGTTATATCCATGATCCCTCCCTCATTTTCAAGTTAAATAAGTATCTCTACATCCTTAAACAATCCACTCAAGCTTGGTATGCCAAGATGTACTCCTTTCTAATTGCATCATGGTTCACTTGGTGTCCTGTAATCTAAATGTTTACATTTTATGGCAGGATGACTCCATGCTCATCCTCGTTTTGTATGTTGATGACTTGTTGATAACAAGAAAATATTCCTCTATCATCGAATTTGTGAAGATCACCTTGGCCAACAATTTCTCCATGTCTAACTTAAGGTTGCTTCATTACTTTTTTGGGATCCAGATTTCACAATATGGCTTTGAAATTGTGATTTTACAGCCTAAGTACTCCCTTTATTTTCTAGCTCAATTTAACATGTCTGATTGTAAGCATTCTCCTACTCCTTTCCTTTTTAGGGTTAATTTGGTTTCTAATTCCTCTAATCCCTTGGTTGATGGTACCTTTTATCGACATTTGGTTGGGATCTTGATTTACGTGACTCCCACTCAACTAGATTTAGTATATGTTGTAGACATCATGTCTAGATTTATACAGGAGCCTCATGAGTTGCATTGGAAAGAAGTGAAGTAGATCCTTCACTATGTTCATGACACTCAAACTTATGACATTCACTATTTAGGAGGGATGGAGATTGAATTGATTTGATATACATAATATGATTGGTCCAGGATTTAGATCATCATAAATCTACCTCATGCTATAATTTCTCTCTTGGTTTAGTTCCTTGTAGTTGGTCTTGCAGAATCAGAATGTAATTTCCATATCATCTATAAAGGAAGAGTACATAGGAGTGATTAATGCTATAATGAAATGTGTTTGGTTATAGAGTGTGTTGATAGAGTTTTCTATTCACTTTCAAAGTGGCCTACCATTATCTATTGTTACAACATGAGCACCATCTCAATTTTCCAAAATCGGGTTCAACATCGTATATTAAGCACATTGAGATCCACACGCACTTCATTTGGGAGATGATACATGAAGACATCATCGAATTACAGTATTGTCAAATTTCTGATCAAGTTGTAGAAATTTTCACCAAGCCCTTCATTGAGGTGAAGTTTCTTCAATTACGTTCTCTTCTTAGGGTGAAGTTTGTTACTGACCACCCATTATTTTTGGGATTTCTAATCTTCTTGTCCTTTTCTAAGAAGATGTTGTTTATACATGGGTACCTTATTAGTCCTTTAGGTTTTGGGCCCCATTGAAACATCTATCATAGTTGTCTAGGTAGTTCTTGCTTGTCACGACCTCTATCTCAACTTTGATGAAGGGGGGTTTTGGTTTGTGTAAATTACATCATCATCACTGGGTATTTTCCACATCACATGGTGATTCATCTCGCTAAGTGATATCATAGATCTTAGGAGTTATATGACACATGGAAAATTTTGTCACAAAATATTTCATTTTCATATGCATCATGGCATCATAGAGTTACTATTAGTGCAAATCAACAACACCCTCTAAATGACCTTCGGATATGCAATCGAGAATTGGGTCATTTAGTGTGATTGCACAACATGAAATCTTTTCCCCAAGTGTGGGACTTGTAAAAATGGGGAAAAAATCTCCAGATTAAAGGTTGGTTCCTCTACTCTGATCAGATGTATGCATGAAATTTGAAGAGGTTTAACTCAAAATCCTACTCTAATTCTACCAAGGAGACAAGGATAGAAGAGAGAAAAGAAGATAAAACTAAACTAACAAGGTGATACACCAAAAGAGTGGTGAACATATATTCCCGTAAATTGACATAGATTATAAAAATGTGACACAAATCATGCACAACTTGCTAAAATTGTAATGAAGGATCAAGATAGAGCAAACAACACAAGAAAGGATTGAAAATTCATTCATAGAGCTTGCATTGTCATTTCTATTTTTAAATATAGTGCATTACAACAACAAGGAGGTAGAAAACATGTTGCAATCCTAAAAGAGGTCTGATGTTCCATAAATTCACTTGCCAAGGTGAAGGAGGGAGCCTGCAGATCATAAAAATGTCCAACCCTTTACAAATGAGCCAAAAATGGCTTTTAACAATGAAAACTCGAGTTCAGGAAGGAGAAACGTGGGAAAATGAAATGAATGATTCAACCACTAAAAAAATCCATCAAAATAGCATGGGTACCCTTAAAAGTTCATTCCCCAAGATTTTCAACCATGCTAGAGAAGAATGGAAGCCATACTACATTAAAAATGGTGGTTGAATGTCGGTTCTACTCTTTTCCCCATGCCAGAGGTATTTTCTCATTTTTATCTTGCTAAACTCGCCAAAAAACAAAATTGAAGACTCTATTGTGTAAATGACTTCAATAGATTTCCAATGACACCAAAATTGAGAAAACCGAGCTATGGATCGAAAGATATGCCCCTCTCGAAGATTTAGGGAAAACAGGCAAAATCGAAGTCAAGCCAGGGTGAAACCTAAAAATTTTCCCCTTTTTTGAATTTGGGAAAAATTCCCCAAAAATCTCTGCGCCCCACCACTTTTCTCGCCACGTGGCACATCCTTATTCATCACAGCCTCAAATGGCCATTCTACACTTTTTTGAATTTTGGAAAAATTCCTCCGCGTCCCCGCTACTCTCCCCGCCACGTGTCACCCTCCTATTCACTCGAGCGCGCGCTCCAAACATTTCCTTTTCACCGCTGATCACTTTGGAAAAATGGCCAAATTCTCCCCATGCCCCATACCTCCGCCGAGAACAAGACACGCATCATCTTCTTATTGGTCTACGGGCCGTTACAATTTTGTTTTCCTCCTCCATGTGGGCTTTCGGGCCAAGATTTTTCTTTACGCTCTTTGACTATTTTGGTGAAAATCCAAAATCACTCCACCCCTCCGACTCCTACCAGCCTTATGGACACGTGGCATCCTCCCATTGGTTCACGGGGCTTCGGGCCAAAAATTTTCTTTGCACCTCCATCGATAACAAGACATGTGTCATCTTCCTATTAGTCCGCAGCCATTACAATTTTGTTTTCCTCCTCCGTGCGGGCTTTGGGACAAGATTTTTCTTTGCACCCTTTGACTATTTTGGCGAAAAGCCAAAAATCACTTCACCCCTTCGACTCCCGCCGGCCTTATGGACATGTGGTAGCCTCCGATTGGTTCGCGGGGGTTTAGGCCAAAAATTTTCTTTACGCCTCCACCGAGCCCTTTGGAAAATTTTCTAACTTACCTCCACCGACCCACCATTCCACCACCATGTGGCGCTTCCCCATTGGTTGCAGACCTTCCCAGGGAAAATTTCCCTCAAAAACTCCACCGAGCCATAACTTGCAAAATACAAGGAGTTAGAAGGAAAATTTTACCTTTTTGAAAAGGTGAGAAAATTCTCTATCTGATGAAGCCATTTCCTGATAATTTTGAGTGCTTGAAAAGTGAAAAAAATTGACGAGATGCAAGGAAGTAATGAAAGAAAGTTAGTCAAAATAAGCAAGGGGCTTATTTTGGATAACAATTTTAGTGATTAAGAGGGGTCATCTACCCTGCTGGATGAAGTGTCCAGCTACACCGAAGCAATCCATTTGGCATCGAGTCATCACTTTAACTACTTGGTACTCTCAACTCATTAGAAAATTTCTAGGAAGAAGATTGTGAGAGTAGAACATCACTTGATCGGAACATGGCCTCGTAAAATGCATCCTTGGGATAGCAAGCTTGTGCTAAAGCACTTAGATAAATGTAAAACTAAGCTACAACAAAACAATGTGCACAAGCACTTGGAGGAATGAAAATCTAAGCTAGTATGTACAAGGTGAGGATTTTCCCTTCTAGAAGAATGCTTTAGATAAATTCCATTAACTCGGAATCTGTAGTTCTTCACCATCCAATGTAGACAATTGGAAGGCACTGTTGTTCTTACATTTTGTGACCATGTAGGGGCCACTCCAAATGGCATCAAACTTTGAATGTCTTCCCGACTTTTCTCGGTCTCGCATCCCATTTCAACACTAAATCTCCAACTTGGAAGGTTCTAGCCTTAGCTTTCCTATCAAAGGTTCTCTTGATCAAGGCTTGGTCCTTCTCCATTGTTTGGGTTGCATGCTCTCTCGATTTCTTGTAGTTCCATCAATTTCGCATATCTAACCTCCATGGGTTCAAACTCCATAAATTCCAATTGCTTCATGAGTTCCAACGTTGGCAACTCAAGTGACATAGGCAAGATTGTCTATCTTCCATAAACAAGTCTGAATGGAGAGTTGCCGATGGATCTCTTGGGATTTATCCTATCAGCCCATAAGGCTGATTTAAGTTTAGTGTGCCAAGTCCTCTGATTTTCATCAAGAGTCCTCTTGATGATCTTTAATAGGTTCTTGTTGGTAGACTCGGCTTGGCCATTACCTTGAGGGTAATAATTTGATGAAGTTCTCAGATAGATCCCATTCTTAATAGCCCATTCAGTTACCTTTGATCCTATGAATGCCAATGCATTATCTGATATTATAGTGGTAGGTATACCAAATCTGGTTACTATCCCCTCATAGAAGTCTAGAATGCTAGATTCATTTGCCTCTTTGAGTGCCACCGCCTCAGTCCATTTGGTGAAGTAGTACATTCTTTGTTAGAATCCACTTGTGTCCTTGGCTTGAGTTTCGATTAATGCTTCCAATGAAGTCCAAACCCCATTGCATGAATGGTGGTCAACTGAAATTGGGTACAATGGAAGGGCTGCTAATCTTTCCTTGCCTATGAAGAATGTACAATTTTTGCACCTCTTGATCCATGCATAACAATCACTAAACACCTTGGGCCAATAATATCTAGCCTTCATAATCTTGAGGGCTATCACTCTTGGAGAAAAATGACCCCCAGCTGATCCACCATGGAACTCTTCTAACATTCTCTTAATTTGATTTGTCCCAATGCATCTTAGCATCACTCCATTTATATCCTTTTTGAACAAGACACCATCAACAAGTACATATGGAATAACCTACAATCTGAAGTGTCTTCTCTTGGTTTTGTTCATCTCTGGAGGGCATAGGCCTGTTTGTAAGAAGTGCATTATGTCTTGGGTCCAGCAAGGAGTGAGCATGCCACCATTCTCTTCTTGAACACCTCTTTTCTCTTGGTTGTCTTGCAATGCCAAAACAACATCCTTCCCATTGCTTGCTTCCATTGATTTTATCAAGAACAACTACTCACACAATCCCTTTCCTCGACTAGTTTGGTGACTTTTATCTCAATGTCATACTCCATGACATGAGTAATCCACCCTGCACATTTTTTATTTAGGTCTTTGTTGAGGAGGAAGTCCTTAACTCCCACATGAGAAACCAGCAGTTGAACCTTGTTGTTTGAAACTAGATGATTAAATTTCTTCAAGCTCCTAATCACTACAAGAACATGCTTCTTTGCATTTTCTTTGTTCATTTGTACTAAAATTAGTAAATTGTATCATCACCTCCAAATGCATAAAGGATAAAATCCTTAGAGAAATCTGGGTTAATGAGAGTTGGAGCTTGTGAGATAGCCTCTTTGATTGCCTCAAAACTTGCCTTACCTTCAGTTGTCCATTTGAAAGCCATACTTTTCTTCAACATCATAGTTATTGGCTTGACAAGGGCTACAAAGTCTGGAACAAACCTTCAAACAAAATTGATTCTTCCCAAGAAACTTTGAAGGTCCTTCTTGTGACTTGGTAATGGCATTGTTTTTATTGCTTCAACCCTCTCTGGATCAATTTTTAATCCCTATTTGGAAACAATGTGGCCTAGGATCTTTCCTTCATGAGCTAGGAAAATACATTTTTGGGATTCAAGGATACCCCAAATCTTCTACATCTTTGGAACACTTATCTCAAATGGAAGAGATGATCTGCATATACTTATAGAAAATATAGTAATATAATCTAGGTATATTAGCACTATTTTTTGATCAATCCCTTGAACGCCATATCCATTACCCTTTGGAAGGTAGCTCTGGCGTTAGACAACCCAAATGGCATTTTCCTATATGCATAGGTTCTCCATTTAGTGGTGAAGGATTTTTTGAACTGATCATCCTCCTTTACCATGATCCGATTATACCCTGAATAACCATCTAGCAATGAAAACCTCTCAAATCCAAAGAATAACTTGCAAAATCTACTCCATAGAAGGAAGTGGGTAATGATCCTTGAGGGATGCTCTATTCAAATCTCTAAAGTCTACACACAATCTAATTTCTCCACTCTTCTTTCTAACTGGAACCAAGTTTGCAACCCAGCTTGAATACTTGATGGGGAATATGATACTTGCCTCTATTAACTTATTCAATTCCTTCTTCATGAGAGGCTCCATGTGTGGATTGACCGGTCTTTGTTTTTACCTGATGGGTTTAGCACTTGGATCTAATTCAATTGTGTGTTGAGCTAGCTTGGGATTAAAACCTCTCAAGTCTTCATAGCTCCAAGAAAATATATCTAAGAACTCTTGGAAAAGTTGCATGAACTCATACCTTTCTTGCTTGGTTGCCACTTTACCAATTTGAAGTGATTTGCCTTCTCCCACCGAGATGGGAACTGAATCTTCTCCCTTGACTTGGATGTTTGCTTTCTCCTTCCTAAATTGATCATTAGGATTAAATATGGACTCCAAAGTGACAAGTCCTTTTGGCAGTTTATTGGTTCTTAGCTGTACCACTTGATCACCATACTATTGTTCTAACTTTTTCTGATTTTTGGCTGAGAACTCAACTTCTTCTTGCAAGAAATTGATGATTTGTTGGTCACTTTCAAACACTTTCCAACTTACATTATTTTCTGGCACTGATGGCCTTACAATCACATGAATTTTTGGCTTCACTTTATCCTCCTTGATACTTTCCACAACATCAAAGGCTGCTTCAACTACTGCAAGCCTATCAAAGAGCTTGGTTTTTTCCTAGGGATGAATTTGATGTCAAAACCTTCAAAATCCTCAATGAGGTCCCACACCCTATTCTTATAACTCTTGAGAAGGTCATTTTTGGTAGCATGTTGTCCTTTAACTTGATTAAAAATCAACTCACTATCACCAAAGACTTGTAAGTTTTGATACATCTCTTTCTTGACCAATGCAATCCATGTATCAAAGCTTCATATTTAACAATGTTGTTAGAACATGCAAACTGAAATATAAAATTTGATTAATACTTAATGCCTTGAGGTGAAACAAGCATAGCTCCCCCGCATCTTATCTACTTCTTGATCCATCAAAGAACAACCGCCATACCTCATTGTCGACTTTATGGTCTAGCTTGGTGATGCTAGGAATAGGCTGATTTTCTTCATGCATGTAATAAACTCCTAGTTCAGATTCTTCTATTTCCTTGTAGGGATCAAAATCATGTACCTTGCTTTCCCATTCATCAAGAGTCAAATATGGGATGCTTCCAACTTTGGTGTCAGCTTCATCGGTGCTTGGATAATCCTCTTGATCAAATGTTGAACAGTTGGGATTGATTAAGCTTGGAGTATGAGGCTCAATGTGAAAGTTTGCAATAGGTTCAGACCTGATTGTGGCCTTAGTTCCATATCTGGTCCAAAACAACATGTGTGACCAATCAGTAGATAAATAGCCTCCAATGCTAGCTGTGAAATCCTCGACAAACATAGGGCAAAAAGTGGTGGTAAATCTATCATTGAGACATCTTGCAAAACAGTGACATTGGGGCATGCAAGCAAAGTGAGGCTCAAATATTTAATTAACCCCACTATTTTCACTATTGTCCCATCCAATTACACCACCCCTTTGGATATGACTTCATATTGGAGACCCAATCGATCAACTATTTGCTTAGGCATCACGTAACTACTTGCCCTTAATCAATCATATAATTATGTAGTAGTTTATCCCCAATGATCATGAAACATAGAATGGAGGGGCTTCAAAAATTTACCTTGTTGTCCTCCAAGCTTCCCCTCAGCCGAGCAAAGATTTGTGAGTACCTTATCTTGCATATGAGCTTGCTGATTTGAAGTTGACCAATTCTTCATGGAAGCTTGTAGTAGATCCCTTTGTCCCGGGATGGATAGTGATTCCCACATAGATACATTCACATTTGTCTTCTTAATTTGTTTAATGATGCTAAATTAGGATGAAACATCTCTTTGTTACCCCTTAGCTCGCACACTCTTTTCTTGTACATGAGCTGCAATAGCTAGCATTTGAACTAGTCTAGAAGGTGGCTTGGGCTATCCTTACACATTTGGAACCGCATTTTGCTTACCAACACTTTGTGGAGTGGTGGAAGGTTGTGGATCACCTGGAGCTAATGATTTCCCTTCACCAATATTCATCTTCTTTGACCGTGTGTTAGCTGCTACATTCTCGAGAAATTATTTGATTCATACCACAAAAATCTTCACCTACCGGTTCACAAGTGTAGTCTCATTTGGAGTTGTATTTTGCTAAAATGTTCCTTGTTATTGGTTTGTTTTTGACTCACCTCACTCTCTACGCCGAGTTGTTGTCACCATTAAAGCTTGGTTCAAAGCACCATTGAAGCAATGTGGATCGGTTGTGAGGCTCATTGTGCATGGGAAACACCAATCATAATCTTGAGCTATATTATTTTGCACCGGCACTAAGGCTTTAGAGGTAGATGCAACATTGGGGTTATAGGGCTAAAATGGTCTATTAGTAGGAGGCCTTACTTGATTTTGATTTACGGTTGGATTGGATGGCCTATTAGGATGATATGGTTACCTATTAGGCTAATTTTGTGACTGGTAAGAAGGTCTAAAACTTTGGGCTTGCTGCCTCTTGAGTGTGACCAGCTCATTGCCTAAATTTTGTAATTGTTTCATGACTTCTTGAAGTTCATTTGAGGCACTAGAGGATGAAGTATAAGTTTCATTTGAACTTTGATTTCTAGGAGTGGGAATAGGAGCTAAAGTAGGTTCTTGACTAGTACTTGGGTTTTCCATGTTTGGATATAAGGGCATGGGAGGCCTAGGCACCAATTTACCACTTGGATCAAATAATTCTCATCCCTAATTGAAATACTATAAGCTTCATGGGTATATTTTGCACCTCCTATGGATTGAATTAACATAGAAATATTAGAAATTAAAGATTTGAGATAGTATAAGAAAGCACCTTCACTGTTGGCCTTATTGTCACCGGAATTCTATCCCATGTCCTTTGAAATCTGAAATTGAAGTCACACCGCTCATTGGGATCTCTCTTGATAGTTGTTAGTTGTTCCAATAGAGACAAATTATCTCCCTTTTCTCCAAACTGCTCATGGAGAGCTATGCACAAATAGTTCCAATTTTGGATAGAGCCTACCCCAAGGCTCCTAAACCATTTCAAGGCTTTCCCTTTGAATGAAGATGCCAAAAATTTGACAGGAATTTGCATCTCAACAATCTCGTGGATTACACAAACATTAGCAATGTCTTTGACATGATCACTAGGTGTGGTCTGATTATCCCCAGTAATGTATGGGATGTTCTTAAATGCTGCAATTGGAACTGGGTTTTTTTATTGAGAGAAAGTGGGATGCTACCAGTGAAGTTGACATAAGGGTTGTGTTGTGCCATTCTGATTGGCCTGAGAACCCTTGTTGATTGGGTGAAAGGTCTACCAGGTGGAGGAGTTGATAGAGTTTTGTTTGGTGGAGATGGAGACCTTTGAATTCTTCTTCCTCTCTCTCTCTTCCGCGATAATCGTAGATACTGACAATCCCTCTTCTTTGGTCCTTGACCTTGTTTGGATCCTTCTCATGAATCTTCAAAATTGGACAATCTGAAACCAGTTCATTTTATATCTTTGGATTTTTCAGATGTGTAAATCAAGGCTCTTTTAAGCAAGAAACTTACAACAAATGCACATCAACTTTGTTGTAATGAAGATGAAGACCTCTAAGGTCCCACCCAATGTGCCAAAACTATTAGTGCAAATCAATAGCACCCCCTAAATGACCTTCAGATCTGCAACTGAGAATTAGGTCATTTAGTGTGATTGCACAACATGGAATCTTTTCCCCAATTGTGGGACTTGTAAAAATGGGAAAAAAACTCTCCATATTAAAGGCTGGTTCCTCTACTCCTTTGATCAGATGTATGCATGAAATTTTCAGAGGTTTAACTCAAAATCCTACTCTAATTCTGCAAGGAGACAAGGATAGAAGAGAGAAAAGAAGATAAAACTAAACTAACAAGGTGATACACTAATGTAGCCAAATTAAGAACAAACCAGATATGCTGCAAATATTATGAACTCCAAAAGAAAATAGATCTCCTTCTTTGTTATCAAATAATGAATTACAATGTTTCCTAAATAGGAAAACAACTCCCAACTCGAGTTGCCAAGTAAACTCTAGCTAACTCTGACTAAATCTACTCTAGGTGGCGGAAATTACTATTTTTAGCAGTTTACTAGAACTTGCTATTCTTAGTAAGTTTGCATGCTTATTCCTACAGCATAGAAATTTCCATGCATCTTCTACATCCCTAAATTAGAGGAATTTCCAACTTTCTAACTCATAATGCAATTAATAGACTAAAACTAACTAATGCTCAAAAATAGGAAAATCGAACTATAACTTAAATCCTAATTTTTGGCCTCAAGATGGCGGATTTAGGGCCCGAAAACATGTCAAAAATTTCCCCAACTAGTAGGGCGGTTTCTACTGCGTTTGTCTCATTGAAACACGTGGTTTCAAAAAAAAAATGGACTCAAACGGACACCCGAACTCAAGTTATGACCTTGTCAAGTTCCTGCTAATTCTGGCGCATCATTCTCCCCTGCTTGAAAAAAATGCAACTCCTACAAGTTGTCTTCTTCAAACTACTTCCATTTATCTACATCCAACTTCTTAATCTCCCACTCTATGACCCAAGTATTTTCCTCTTGTTCCAGTCCTTTCCAAGTGTACCAAATATTTGTTGTATTTCCCATTTCGTGTGTCCATTGTTTTCTTATCTAGAATCTGATCCACTTCTTCTTTCTTCTTCACCGGAACCTGTTGCCTCCAATCTACTACTTCATCAATAGAATCCCCTTCTGCACCATCCCCATGAAAAGAATACAAATCTGAAACATTAAACACTGGAGAAATATCAAAATTCCCTAGCAATTCTACCTCATAAGCATTATCATTTATTTTTTTCACGATTTTGTAGGGACCAATCTTCTTGTACTTCAGCTTGTTATAGGTTCCTCTTGGAAACCTTTCCTTCCGCAGATATACCATAACCAACTCACCAATTGTAAATACCTTTCTCCGTCTATGCACATCTACTATTTCTTTATACTTATCATTACTATTTTGTAGCTTCTTCCGCACTTCTTCCTACAATTGTTGTATATGTTCGGAAAATGCTTTTGCATCATCACTAACTCTGCCATCAATTGGTAGTTGCACCAAATCTAACACCCCATTTGGATTACTCCCATACACAATTGAAAATGGAGACTTTCCCATGGATCTGTTTATGGAACTGTTATATGCAAACTCAACTTGTGGTAATGCTAAGTCCCATTGTTTTGGATTTTCCCCAACAATGCACCTTAACAGGTTTCCCAAACTCCTATTTACCACCTGTTTGCCCATCAATCTGCGGATGATAGGCACTACTGAACTGTAGTTGAGTTCCAAATTTCTTCCATAAAGTCCGCTAGAAGTGACTTAAGAACCTGGTGTCCCTATCTGAAGTAATAGTTTTTGGAACACCATGCAAACGAACAACTTCTCTGAAAAACAAATCTGCTACGCCTGTTGCATCACTTGTTTTCTTGCAGGCAATAAAATGAACCATCTTAGAAAACCTATCAACAACCACAAAAATTGATTCATTACCTCATTGTGTTTTTGGTAATCCCAAAACAAAGTCCATACTCAGATCTGTCCACAACCCTTTAGGAACAGGAAATGGCATATACAACCCTATATTTTGTGCATGGCCTTTTGAGACTTGGCAAATTCGACATCTTTCCACATATCTTACCACATCTCTTTTCAACTTTGGCCAATAGTATTTGTCTGCTACCAAGGCTATCATCTTATCTTTACCAAAATCCCAAACCTAACCCTCCGCCGCTATGCAACTCTTTCACTATATTCTCTCTCATAGACCCAACTGGAATACATAGTTGGCATCCCTTGAATAGGTAGCCATCCTATAAAATATACTCATCTAGGACATCTCCTACATTGTCTGACAATGGACTAATTAGTCTTTCAACAATATCCTTGAAATCGAAGAAGAATACAAACCCTTTATCGCTTCAAAACCCACCACCTCATTTTCCATAGTGGTAAACAAAGTCACACGCCTACTCAATGCATCTCGCAACTTGATTCTATTTTCCGATTTATGTTTTAGAGAAAATTATATCCCGCAAAAATGATACCCACTTAGCATGCCTACTATTCAACTTCTTTTGGGTATTCACAAACTTCGTGGCTATGTGGTCTCAGAATAACACAAACTCCTTAGGCACTAAGTAATGCCTCCAATGCCTTAATGCTTGTACAATTGCATAAAATTCCACATCATAAGTAGAGTAGTTCTTTCTTACCTCATTCATTTTCTCACTAAAGAAAGCTACTGGCTTTCCTCCTTGACTTAGAACAGCCCCAATACCCACATGTGAGGCATCACAATCAACCTCAAACACTTTATCAAAATCTGGTAGTGCCAAAATGGGTGCCTCTGTCACCTTCTTCTTCAAGAATTGAAAACTATCCTCAGCTGCCTTTGTCCACAAAAACTCCCTTCCTTTTGTGCAATCTGTTATAGGAGCTACAATACTGCTGAAATTTTTAATAAATTTTCTGTAAAATGTTGCTAGACCATGAAAGCTCCTTACCTCTATTATACTGTGGAGTATGCCATTCAATAATTGCCTTTATCTTTTCTAAGTCCATCTGTACCCCATCTGCTGAAATAATAAAGCCCAAGAATACCAAACTCTCTTGCATGAACGTGCACTTCTTCATATTTGCATAGAGTTTCTCTTTCCTTAACACTTCAAATACCAACCTTAGATGCCTCAAATGTTCTTCTTTAGTTTTACTAAATATCAAGATATCATCAAAATAAACCACAACAAACTTACCATTATACTCCCGTAGCATAGTGTTCATCAATCTCATAAAAGTACTAGGTGCATTGGATAACCCGAATGACATCACCAACCACTCATATAATCCATTTCCCATCTTTAATTTTGTTTTCCACTCATCTCCTTCTCTGATCCGAATATGATGATAACCACTTCGAAGATCAATCTTGGTGAAATACTTAGATCCAAAGAAGCACATCCATCATATCATCAAGGCGAGGTATTGGGAACCGATACATGATTGTAATTTTATTGATCACTTGGCTATCCATGCACATTCTCCATGTTCCATCCTTCTTTGGTGTTAATAAAGCTAGTGTTGCACATGGACTCATGCTCTCCCTTACGACCCCCTTTCGCACGAGCTCTGCCACTTGCCTATTCAACTCTGCATGCAATGTCAGGCTCATCCTATAAGCCACTTGATTTGGGAGTGAAGACCCCGGAATCAAATCAATGTGGTGTTGAATATCTTTTTGGGTAGTAATCCATCCGGTAGCTCATCGGAATAACATCCGAAAATTCTTCTATTAATTCTCGATGTTTCTATTGGTATTTGAGCACTTACAAGTTCATCCGTATTTCGCAACTAGTGCATAACAAAACTCGGTTGCCTTTGCCTCCTTCACAAATTCCTTTGTAGAAAGCATATTTTCAGCCTTCCCCTCTTCCTTAAGAGGTAGCAAAACTATTTTTGTGCCATCCTTCCAAAAAATTGTAAGTATTCTTTCCCCCATCATGAATAACTTTTCTATCAAATTGCCATGGTCTTCCTAAGAAAGATATGACATGCATCCATAGGGATAACATCACACCAAATCTCATCCTTATAACTGTTCCCAATAGAAAAGATTATTAAACATCTCTTATCAATAGTAACTTCATTACCCTTCTTAAACCATGCAATACGATAAGGGTTAGGATTCTTCTCACAATGCAAACCCAATTTATTGACCATCTCATTTGAAACCATGTTCTCACAACTACCACCATCAATAATAACATTACATACCTTTCCTCCTAAAGTGCATCTTGTTTTGAAAATATTTGTACGCAGCCATGCATCCCCCTTGACCTCCTTTCTTGGAGCAATCATCATCCTCTTGATCATCAGAGTTTCTCCAAAATCTAGTGGGATTTCCAGGTCCTGTTCATCTTCTACTTGCTCAGCTTCAACAAGATTTACTCTTGGAGCATCTCCTTGCCTTTTTTCATGTGTATAAGTATGTGGGCATTCAAAAGCTAGATGCCCTTCTTCACCACATCTCAGTAATAAACAAATGGTCTTTGTGGAGCCTCCCATCCTCTATCGCCAAGATATCCTCTAACCTAGGGAATCCTCTACCTCTTTGTTGATTCTGGAAATCTTGTCTCGTATCCTCTTGTTTTTCCAATCCACGAGATGATTCTCCCCTACCTTGGCTAAAACTAGCTCGTCCCCGAAAGGAAGTTGAGGCCCCCCTATTCATTCTAGGTGATCTCCTAAAACTTTGACAATTTTTTTTTCCTCAACCTTTAAGGCTAATTGATAGGCATCCTCCATCCTTTTAATCCTATGCATACTTATCTCATCTTGAATAGAAAATTTTAATCCATTAACATACCTTGCAGCCATTTGTTCCTCATTTTCTTCGTGCTCTACACGAATGGACAACTTATAGAACTCATATGTGTATTCTTGCACTGTTTGTAAGTTCTGTCTGAGATTCTGAAACCTCCTGTAAAGGGTTTGTGCATAATCCACATGGAGAAATTTATCTTTTAGCTTCTTCTCCATCTTACTCCACGTCCTTATTCTTTCTTTCCCTTTCTTGACCACTCTTTTTGTAGGTGATCCCACCATAACATAGCATGACCTTTCAATTTCATGCATGCAAATTTTACCTTCTTTTCTTTCTGACATAGTCTTCCACTCAAAAAAATTCCCATGCTAGTCAACCAGTCTATTAGCTCCTCTGGTTTTAGACTACCACCATACTCTGAAACATCAACTCTTATCCCATAATTATTTCCTTCTAATGCTCGAAGCATCCTTTCTTCAAAAGCTAATGGTGGTGCTTGTGTTTCCTCCTCTTCACAAACTTCTTCTTCATCTGTGTCATCTCCACTTTGATTTCCTCTCTGGGTTATCATTGCAGCAAGCGCAATAACTTGTCTCTGCAAATCTTGCATATTTTTATTCATCTGTGCAATACCACCTCCTCTTCCTCTTCCTCTTCCTGCCATTTAAAAAAAAAAAAATACTTCGAACCAGCTCTGATACCAGATAATGTAGCCAAATTAAGAACAAACCAGATATGCTGCAAATATTATGAACTCCAAAATAAAATAGATCTCCTTCTTTGTTATCAAATAATGAATTACAATGTTTCCTAAATAGGAAAACAACTCCCAACTCGAGTTGCCAAGTAAACTCTAGCTAACTCTGACTAAATCTACTATAGGTGGCGGAAATTACTATTTTTAGCAGTTTACTAGAACCTGCTATTCTTAGTAAGTTCGCATGCTTATTCCTACGGGCACAAAAATTTCCACACATCTTCTACATCCCTAAATTAGATTAATTTCCAAATTTCTAACTCATAATGCAATTTATAGACTGAAACTAACTTATGCTCAAAAATAGGAAAAAACCGAACTATAACTTAAATCCTAATTTTCGGCCTCAAGATGGTGGATCGAAAACATGTCAAAACTTTCCCCAACTGGTAGGGCTGGTTTCCACTACATTCGTCTCATCGAAACATGTGGTTTTCAAAAAAAAAAATGGACTCAAACAAACACCCGGAACTCAAGTTATGACCTTGTCAAGTTCCTGCTAATTCTAGCGCATCATACACCAAAGGAGTGGTGAATATCTATTCCTCGTAAATTGACATAGGTTATAAAAATACAACAAAAATCATGCACAACTTGCTAAAATTTTAATGAAGGATCAGGATAGAGAAAACAACACAAGAAAGGATTGAAAATTCATTCACAGAGCTTGCATTGTCATTTCTATTTTCAAATACAGTGCATTACCACAACAAGGAGGTAGAAAACATGTTTCAGTCCTAAAAGAGGTCTGATATTCCAAATATTCACTTGTCAGGGTGAAGGAGGGAGCTTGTAGATCATAAAAATGTCTAACCATTTACAAATGAGCCAAAAATGGCTTTTAACAATGAAAACCTGAGTTCAGGAAGGAGAAACGCAGAAAAATGAAATGAATGATCCAACCACCAACCAAATCCATCAAAATAGCATGGTTACCCTTAAAAGTTCATTCCCCAAGATTTTCAACCATGCTGGAGAAGAATGGAAGCCATACTACATTAAAAATGGTGGTTGAATGTCGGTTCTGCTCTTTTCCCCATGCCAGAGGTGTTTTCTCATTTTTCTCTCACTGAAGCCCACCAAAATACAAAATTGAAGACTCCATCATGTAGAGGACTTCAATAGCTTTCCAATGACACCAAAATTGAGAAAACCTAAGCTCTGGATCGAAAGATATGCCCCTCTAAAGATTTAGGGCAAAACAGGGCAAAATTTGGGACGACTGGCCGAAACCTAAAATTTTTCCCTTTTTTTGAATTTGGGAAAAATTCCCCAAAAATATCTGCACCCCACCACTCCGCTACCACATGGCACATCCTTATTCATCGTGGGCCTCAAATGGCCATTCTACGCTTTTTTGAATTTTGGAAAAATTCCAAAATTCCTTCACACCTGCCGCTCCGCTGCCATGTGTCACCCTCCTATTCACTGGGCGCGCGCTCCAAACTTTTCCTTTGTTGTTGCTGATCACTTTGGAAAAATGGCCAAATTCTCCCTACACCCTTGACCTCCACCAAGAATAGGACACGCGTCATCTTTCTATTGGTCCGCAGCTATTGCAATTTTGTTTTCCTCCTCCGCACAAGCTTTTGGGCCAAGATTTTTCTTTGCGCCCTTTGACTATTTTGGCGAAAAGAAAAAAATCACTCGCCCTCTAACTCCCGTCGACCTTATGGACACATAGCAGCCTCCCATTGGTTCACGGGGCTTCGAGCCAAAAATTCTTTGCACCTCCACCGAGCCCTTTGGAAATGTTTCTAACTTACCTCCATTGACCCACCATTCTACCGCCACGTGGCGCTTTCCCATTGGTTGTGGACCTTCCCATGGAAATTTTCCTTCAAAACTCCATCGAGCCATAACTTGTAGATTACAAGGAGTTAGAAGGAAAATTTTACCTTTCTGGAAAGGTGAGAAAATTCTCTATCTGATGAAGCCATTTCCAGATAATTTTGAGTGCCTGAAAAGTGAAAAAAATTTGACTGAGACACAAGGAAGGAAGGAATGAAATAAATTTAGTCCAAATAAGCAAGGGGCTTATTTTGGATAATAGTTACATTCCATTTTGGAATCATAACTCCTCTTTCCCTCATGGAGGTAATGATTTTCTAGGCACGGGAGTTACACAACACTCCCATATGTACCCTCATTTTTTTGATATATGAGCATGAGTATACATGTTTACCTTATTCCTGATTTTCCATTGTTGTTTGATTCTTGTTGATTACTTAGAGATTCATGTCATCATTGGAGTGCAACCTCTTCAATGTGTATGGGGTTCCATATTAATCATTACATAACAATATCACACAATTTTTTTAATATCTTTAGTTGTGTGTGTGTGTGTGTGTTTTTATGTGTGTATGCGTGTACGTGTGCATGCATATGTGTGTGATTATGTGTGTGTGTGCGCATGTGAATGTGTGTGTGCGTGTGTGTGTGTATGCATGCATGTGTGTGTGCGTGTGCATGTGTGTGCTTGTGTACATGTGCGTGTGTGTGTTTGTGTGTGTGTGTGTGTTTATGTGTGTATGCATGTACATGTGCATGTGTGTGTGCGTGTTTGTGTGTGTGGGTGTGCATGTGTGTGTGCGTGTGCGTGTGCGTGTGCATGTGCGTGTGCATGCGTGTGCGTGTGCGTGTGTGTGTGTGTGTGCGTGCGTGCGCGCTGTGTGTGTGTGTGTGTGCATGTGTGTGTGTATGTGCATGTGTGTGTGTGTGCATGTGTGTGCGTGCGTGTGCGTGTGCGTGTGCATGTGTGTGTGTGTGTGCGTGTGCGTGTGTATGTGCATGTGTGTGTTCATGTGTGTGTGTGTGTGTATGCATGTGTGTAATTGTAATTAACTAGGCTATAAGAACCAAATATAAAAGTATCCATGGTCACAAAATAGAAGGCATAAAGAGTTGAAAATTTTAGAGTAAATTCAAATTTCAATATCATGTTTAAATTTCCATTTAGTATCATATTTAGCATATTCTTTTTAGTTTCATTATGTATAATTTCCTATTTTTTCAATGTGTGTGTGTGTGTGATTGATTAATTGTTATTGTTGCTATTTAAATCCTTATTTTATGGTTCTTTTTGTATATTGACAAGAACATAAAATATCTACAAGAATTAATTATTGATAAAAATGCCACTTTCTTAAAAACCAAAAAAATATTCAATATATTAATTTTCCCAAAATAGTACAATGAATCCCCTTATTTTGGTTGAGGAATCAGCCATCTGCATATCAGATAGGTATATTGGTAAATCTAAAATTCATTGTTATTAAAAGGATGTTATGATGTGAAATTCACAATGGGAAATTATGAATTTAATTAGTTAAAAGGGCTTATTCTCATTCCTAACCATTAATCGCTTAAAAGGTATGGAGTATTATCTTTGTAAATTTCAATCTGTATTGGATCCTTCCTAATACCTTCAGACACTTGGGAGCAATGGGATCCACCATATAAACATTGCATGATAAGAAGATTATGGAATTTGGTCCTACCTCATACCATATGGAGATTGTGGAAAACCAGAAATGATATAATTTTCAGAAACAACAGACATGTATGCAATAAGATATTTAAGGAAATTGTTATTGATTTAGGATAACATTGAAAGGTTTAGGCCCCCAAAAATAGACCATACCCCAAGCGTAAGAACATATACTTGCTGCTTGGAAGATTGATACTGGCAATATACATAGGAATGATCAAAATAACATTGACAGATCAATAGTTCATTAGATTCAACCACCCACATTTTGGTACAAGTTGAATTTTGATGGAGCTTCCAAAAAAAAATCCTGGGGCCTCAGGTGGTGGTGGGATGATCAGAGATCACAAAGGATGTCTTGTTGCTGCATTTGTAAGAAAAATGGGCCACCAAATAAACCACTATTTTGAATCCCTGACAACATTATGGGGATAAGGCTTGTTAGGGATTGCAATATTTCCAATATTGTAATTGAAGGAGACTCTTTGAACATAATAAACCTCCTAAATCAAGTTCAACCCCCTAGTTGGACTATTAGGGATTTCATTTATGAATCTATTGAGATTTGTAAATCCTTTATAAACTGCCAAATCATCCATTCCTATCATGAAGGAAACAAAGTGGCGAGATAGTCTTGCTAACTATGGTGTTAGTAATAATATGCAAAATTGGTTTAGTGATGACATTCTCCCTAGCAAGGTACACAATGACATCATCAAGGATAAATATGATATTCAAAATCATCATTAAGGAGTCCTCTGACGCTTTGAGAGTAATTATCTCCTTTGCATGCATGGTCATTAATATCACTCACACTTCACACGCTTTTTGGGTATGCAAAGGTGTTGTTGAAAAGTGGTTTTGGGGAAGAAGCATTGCAGTTGGGAACCAAAGAAATAACAACAATAAAATGGGTGGACCTCCATGCAAAACGGAACCCATTTTTGACCCGACTGGAAGGATGATGTGATATTATGGACTTATTTACAAATGGGTGGGGTCTCTAACCTCATTGAAAAATGCAGGGTCATGATCAAGACATTTCTATTCAATTTGTGGCTGGGTGGAAACAAAGAATAGTTGAATATGGAGAGATCTATGTTAAAATCACTAAATAACTCATTGTTGAGGTCACAGGATGAGCTTAGAAGGGGCTAGATTCTTCAGTAAAAGGGTCAAAAAGAATACTGAAGCCAAGAAATTCCTTGCAAATGGTGAAAATATTGATTTTTTCACAACAGTATAAAAGTAACCTCCATTCAGAGCCCTTTGATGAAATAACAAGGATGATTTTCAGGTATGTCACTTTGGAAGGAAGATATGTGATGGTTCCTAACAAACATTTGGTTTTCCTAAATCATTTTAGAAGGAATTTGCATGTTATCTTTCTACATTATCTCTTAAACTCCTTGGAACACTCTATTCTTGAGTTTCAAAACCACACTCGTGTCACCCCCCTTCACCAAGGTCTCATCTTGTTGCTTCATCGCCATTGTCTTTCCCATCATCACTCAATCCCAGTTGCCCTAGCCCCCCTTACCCTGACTCCATTGCCACCACCACCGCTTCTAAGCGTAGAAAAATTAGAACTAAAAATCCTCTTTACCCCATAAATCAACCCTTCCCCTCCCAAAGGGTACTCTATAGTAGAAAAGAAATTGAATCAACAAAAATCTATTACATATTAGCAATCCTATGGATACTTATGCCAAGGAAAGGGAGGAAGGGATTCTTAACAGAATTGTTAAGTTGGAAAAGGAAGTTGGAGACCTGAAAGAAGAGCTCAAACATATTTGTAAGAGAGAAGGCAAAAGGAAGATGCATAATGACCCTGACAAGGACAATGAGTAGACTTTACAAATCTACAAGAAGCTTAATTCTATGGACAATAGACTAGGTAATGCAAAAGGTAGGCATGATTATACCATTTTTGTGCTCAAGGAAATTTACAACTTCATGGAGCAACATGTCAAAAGTGTTTGTATACTCAGTGACATTCCTGCTGCCATCTGGGAGTTGGATTCAGCAAGGGACTTGGTTCTCTCACAACTGGATAAAAAGGATCCCTCCCATGTCACTGCCCTGGCATTATTCACCTCTCTACAAAAGATAAAGACAAAGATTGATAAAGCAGTCAACTAAAGAGGACTATTCATGCTTCCAGATTTTTGTTTTGATGTTGAAAGGATGTTGTTTTCATGTTGCTTTGTTGCAGATTTGACACTTTTTGGTTCCCTCTTTATATTTTTCATTTAAACTATAGTTGGTCCTCATGTATATCCTAGATTCTGATCCTTTTTGATGTTTTTACTGCACTATCTAGCTTTTGATCCTTCTTGTAATAGGGTATAGTCCCTTCAAAACTATGGACTGCTTTTTGATGCTCTATCTTGGCTTGTGATATTTTTGTAACAGGGTATAGTCCCTTCAAAACTATTTACCCCTAGTAAAAAAATCATTTATGTGGCATGATTCCTTTCCTTTATAACTTAAAATTATAGAGAAAAATTGTGCAAAAATAGGGGATAAAACAATCTTTGGTAAAATTGGAATTGAGCTATAGAGACTAAATGACAACAATTTAACTGGAAAAGTTTCTCAAAAGATTATGCTTACATCAGCATAGGTCTGCAATCAATAACTTTATCTATGCCCATGTTAAATTTTCTTATTTTTTATCAACATACTTGTTATTTCTTTCCTTAAATTGAGATAACATATTTTAAAATACTAATATTTTCTTTTGTCAATGTTTTCTAAGTTATAATACATCTTTTTAAATATGTACATTCATGATTTAACAGCACATATTGATGCAAGAGCATCATTTTCATGGCGAGGAGAGTGTAATAAGGCCTAAATAAGCCTATGATAGGAAATTAAGCATAAATAAGGACTTGTCAAATTTTTCTATCTCCATGGGTGTATTGTCCAAGTCCAAATTTGAATGTATCTTGTTATAGTCACGGTGAAAACATTGTAACCAAGGGTAATTTTTCTTATTTGACTAGGTAGGAAGGTAAAATAGGTAAGAATGAGTTGTCAAGGGCTAGATAAGGTCATGAAGACTATAAGAATAGATATGCAACAAGTTGTGATATGTTTTAGATGTAATTACTATGTTTAGAGGCATAGTTGAGCCTTTTTAGGGTGACTTGGTCTATTTAGAAGCTAGTTGAGATTCTTAGGGGAGAGAATAGGGATTCAAAACAATAATGAGAGGAAGAATTTTATGAAGAAGACATGTAATAGGTTGAGGATAAGGAATAATACATGAATGGTGATTGGAAGATTTTGGCTTTGTTTTGCATGAAAATTGTATGTCTTGCTATGGATTGTGTTAAGAACCATGACAAAGGCAAAGTGGCATACAATGAAAGTATAAATTCTTGTATAGAGGGCAATGCAAAAGTGTGCATCATTTTTGGTATCGAGTTAGTTTTTATTTGATCGATGACAATGAAAGTATAAATTCTTGTATAGATGTTAATTTCTTTGATTATACTAATGATTGAATGAGGTCTGATTTCAAATTTAGGTGAAAGAGAAGATAGACTACAAATAGCCAAGGAAGAAGAAAAGAAGTGTGGCAAGAGAAGCCAAGAAACCGTAGCTAGCAAGAAGAAGAGTGAGCCAATGAAATTGTCCAAATGCCACGAGAGCTTGCATAGTGAAGGGTTGTGATAAAGAGAGAAGAAAGAGGTATCCAGATATCCAAGAAGGATATTTGATAACAGAGATAAAGGAGGCTACCGTAATGAAATTACTAGTATAATTCAGATTATGAGTAGCAATAGAACACAAAATAACACAATATTTCAGAATAATGATCTCAATATGCAATTATAATAGCTTCGCCACTTCGAGGGGGCAACCTCCAAACCATATAATAAGACTCAAATGCTCAAATGATAATGAACTACTACCTACAATCCTCTATATATACTATTCATATGTTATGGCCATCACTTAGGCCGACCTATTAAGCATGAGAAAGTATAAATGATATAATAAAATGATATTGTAAGCCACAAGTTGGCTACTCATATCCTAATACAAGTAATAGGTTAAGGGTGTAGCATGCCCTTCCCCTTCAAACCAACGTTGTCCTCAACATTGAATAATCTTGGATGTTGTTGCAGAAAACCTTCATCCTCCTGGTGGCATCTTCTATGCTTAGATTCTTCCACTTGATCAGATATTCCTTAATGTCTCTAGTTCTCAACCTCTTAGTACGTGTTTACAGAATCTTCTCTGGCTCCAAAATGATTCTTCCTTCCTCATCAAGTTCTAGTAACTCTATCTGGGCTTCAAATTTCTATCCAATAACCTTCTTCAGGCATGAAACATGGAATACTGGGTGTATGTGTGAAGATGGAGGCAACTCTAGTTTATAAGCAACACTGCCAATTTTCTATAGAACCTGATAAGGGCCATAGTATTTAGGAGCAAGTTTTTTTTCCTTTTCTGTTGCTTTAGAGACATTTGTTTGTAAGGATGGAGATGTACAAAAACCCAATCACCAATTTCAAAATGTCTTTCACTACGATGTTGATTTTCTTGTTGTTTCATCTTGTTTTGTGCTAATGCTAAATTCTCCTTCAAACTAGCCAAAACTTGTTGTTGATGTTGAATGTGTTCCTCAACATATCTGACCTTAGTTTGTACCCTCAAGGCGGAAGTGATAGAAGGTGGATGGTAACCATATAATGCTAAAAATGGGGTCATTTGAGAAGAGGTATGAAAATATGTGTTATACCACCATTCTGCAAGTGGTAGCCATTTAATCCATCTTTCTTACTTATCTGATACAAAACAACGTAGATACCCCTCTAAGCATTTGTTGACCACTTCCATTTTCCCATCAGTTTGAGGATGATAAGATGAACTATGAGCTAGCTAAGTACCCAAACATGAAAATAATTATGTCTAAAAATTACTTGTGAAAATAGGATCACGATCACTTACAATTATCTTTGGGGTTCCATGTAGCCTTTGAATTGTCTCCAAAAAAATAGCTGCAATGTACTAGCTGCAAATGGATGTGATAGGGCACAAAAATGGGCATATTTTGTGAGCCTATCCACAATCACAAAAATAACATTCTTACCCTTTGAACAAGGCAATCCGGTGATGAAATCCATGGAGACCTCCTCCCATCTCTGGCTAGGAATTGGTAAGGGTTGTAATAGACCTGGTGTCTTAATTATTTCCCCTTTATTTTGTTGGCACACTAAACACTCTAATAAAAAATTTACATCCCCCTCGAGTCCTTCCCAAAATAATTCTCTTTTTATTCTATGATATGTCTTCAAAAACCCAGAGTGTCCTCCAACAGGTGAGGCATGTAGCTCTGCAAGAATCTTATGCTTCAACTCAGAATCTTTACTCAAGTATAACATGTCCTTGTACCATAGGGCATTACCTTTCCACTCAAATTTTTAGATGTCATAGATCCTTGCTTGATATTTTGTATTAGAGATTGTGTATCCTTGTCTTGATCCCATTCCAATCTTGCTTCATCCACCCAATTGGTCGTCAACATGGACATTCCACATAGTAAGGCATCTGCGGATGTATCCCTTTTGGACAATGCATCAGCTACTACATTTTCTTTACCCTTTTTGTATATGATTTCAAAATCATAACCCAACATTTTTGTTACCCACTTTTGTTGTTCCTCAGATGATAAACTTTGCTCCAAAAAGTATTTGAGACTATTATGATCAGTTTTTACCTTGAAGTGTCTACCCATGAGATGGGGCCTCCATTGCTTGACCGCATGAAGAATAGCCATCATTTCTTTCTCATAGACTGGTTTGAGAATATATTTTCCTTTGAATTGGAAACTCTCAAATGCAATTGGTCTTCCTTATTGCATTAGAACTACTCCCAATACTGATCCTGAAGCATCACATTCAACAATGAAGGTTTTTGAGAAGTTGGGAGTAGCCAAAATTGGGGTGCTACACAAGGCTTCCTTCAGCTACTCAAAGGATTTAGTGGCTAAGTCTATCCAATGGAAGGCATCCTTCTTTAGCAATGCAGTGAGTGGGGTTGCTATTCTACCATATCCCCACACAAATCTTCTATAGTACCCTGTTAGTCCTAGGAACCCACGAAGATTTTTGAGAGTTTTGGGTCTTGGCCATTCCACCATAGCTTTGATCTTCTAAGGATCAACTTTGATGCCTTCATGGGATACAATGTGACCTAAGTACTCTACCTCTTGTACACCAAAAGAACATTTAGATGGCTTTGCATAGAGAGTATGTTTCTCCAAAACTTCCAACACTTTATTTACATGTTGTAAGTGTTCTTCCCATGTCTTACTGTAAATCAATATGTCATCAAAGAAAACTAATACAAATTTTCTTTAAAATGGCTTGAAAACGGTGTTCATCAAGCTTTGAAAGGTTGAAGGCACATTTGTAAGACCAAAAGGCATTACCAAAAACTCATAATGGCCCTCATGAGTCCTAAAAGCCATTTTATGAACATCTTCCTCTTTTATTCTAATTTGATGGTACCTCGAACGAAGATCTAATTTTGTGAAATAAATAGCACCATGCAATTCATCAAGTAAATCATCAATTACTAGAATAGGAAACTTATCTTTGATGGTATACTTGTTGAGTTCTCGGTAATATGGACACATCCTCCATGTTTAATCCTTCTTACGTACCATGAACACCGGGAAGAATAGGCACTCGACTAGGCTTGATGATACCTGCCTTCAACATTTCCTGAACCATTTTCTCGATCTCACTTTTCTAGGAATATGGGTATCTGTATGGTCTAATGTTAGGTGTTTGGCTCCTTGGAATCAACTGAATGGCATGATCATGATCCCTAACTGGTGGTAGTCCCTTTGGAATTGCATCAAAAACAAATGAGTGAGCATCAACAATCTTTTGAAGATCGGGTGGCATTGAAGACTCTGTATTTTGTACTTCTATGGAAAATAACTTTTCTATAAATCCATCTACTCCTTTTCTGAGAACCTTATGCATCTGATGAGAGATAATAATCTATGGATACTTAGCTACCATCCCATTCAATTGTATTGTCCTTCCATCTGAATGAAATCGCATGAACAATTCTTAGAAATTCATCTCTATAGTACCTAAGGTTATGAGCCATTGGACACCCAAAACAATATCTGCCCCTCCCATAGAAATAGAAAACATAGGTGAGTCTAACATGTAGTCTCCCATGGAAAGCTTGATACTATGGCATTTTCCTGTGCACTTGACTATCCCACCATCCGCAATCATAACTTGCATTTCTGGAGCTAGGTAAATAAAACAATTGAGGCAGGCAACTAACTTACTATTTATGAAGTTATGAGTACTCCCCGAGTCAATCAACACTGTCACCTTCTATTTTTTGAGATAGCCAATAACCTTGAGTGTTTGAGGAGTACTAATACCTGACAATGCATGGCAAGAAATTGTAGGTTGGTGATCCTCTACTTCCTCTTCTACTGGTTCCTCAACCTCTCCTATAATTTCAGCATCCTCATCATCCTCATTACCTTCACAATATAGAACAACTTCTTCTTAGCACATTTATGTCCCGGTCCATATTTTCTATCACAGTTAAAACATAATCCTTTTTCTCTCTTTTCTTCCATTTGTTGAGGAGTTAGTCTAATTGGCCTAGAAAATGAAGGGGAAGAGATACTACGGTCTTTGGTGTTAATGAAAGGTGGCCTCCTACTACAAAGAAATTTTTCCTTTGCTCGACATGCCATGATAATAGAATTAGAAATCTTGAGTGGATTAAACATACGTACCTCATGCTCGATGTGGTCCTTAAGACCCCTAAGAAATAGGTCATTCAGATTCTCTTCTGGTATATTCTCCACCCTTAAGGATAGGTTTTGGAATTGATGCACATAATATTTGACTGATCCTATTTGTCGTAACTTTGCTAATTGACTAAAGTAGTTCTCTGAAACACTGGAACTATAGTGCAATTGCAACTCCTCGATAAAAATTGTCCAAGTGACACCTGACCATTCTTCTGCCTCTGAGCACATAACCATCAATACCAAATGAATTGGTCTGGTTCAAGATACAGGGATGCCAAAGTCACCTTTTGTCCTAATGGTGTTTGATGTAGCTCAAAGAATTTCTCCATTTGATTTATCCAATTCAGGGGATCTTTACCATCAAATTTGTGCATATCCACTTTCGGCATCATGTTTTGTGGTTGCGAATAAGTTGGATTCTGATTGGGCTGGAAAAGTGATCCAACATGGTTATTTTGTCCATGATTTTGAACTGAAGATCCTCCTTGGTTGATATGGGATGGATTTGGGCCATACTATTTACCCTTTACATGTTGCATGATATCATCCAACCGATGATTGATTTGGGCTATGTCTCCTTTAGAGGCCATCTCAGATTGTACATTTCATAGCTCATACTCAAGTTGGCTCACCTTATGATCAACTGAAGTAAACCCTAGTGCTAAGGAATCTGTATTTACCCCTTCTAAATCCATCTCTTCAATCACTATCTCATCTTTATCTGGGGTTTTACCCGGAGTAACCGGATTCTTTTTTGCTCTTGTGGAAGGCCCCACCATGATATCAAACCTTAGGGTTTAGGGTTTTGATACAAATTAGGCTGAACAGGAAAAATATAGACAAAATACTAATACTATTTTTTTGAGCTTTCCGAAAATGTAAAGAACTTGAAAAATTCCACAATTTGCACCCTAGGGAGTGATTTTATGAAAAAACCTAAATTTGTAATAACTTGTGAAAAATAAATCAAAAAAGTTTGAAATTTTTAGGGAACCTTACTTGAAATGTTTCACAACTCTAGTAAAAATATCTTCTTCTAATTTTCTTTGGTTCAAAATATATTTTGGAAACAAAAAATTAGGGTTTTTACCCTAATTTTAGCCCAGATCGCAGCTCTGATACCACTTGTAATGAAATTACTAGTATAATTCAAATTATGAGTAGCAATAGAACACAAAATAACATAATATTTCAGAATAATGATCTCAATATGCAATTGTAATAGCTTCGCCACTTCGAGGGGGCAACCTCCAAACCATATAATAAGACTCAAATGCTCAAATGATAATGAACTACTACCTACAATCCTCTATATATACTATTCATATGTTATGGCCATCACCTAGGCCGACCTATTAAGCATGAGAAAGTATAAATGATATAATAAAATGATATGGTAAGCCACAAGTCAGCTACTCATATCCTAATACAAGCAATAGGTTAAGGGTGTAGTATACAATCCAAGGCGTCGAGAGACTTGGATGAGAGAAAGAAATTATGGATTTGAGACAGGTAAGGGTTTTGGTGTAGGTAATGAGAGAAGTAAGAGTGGTAGGAGAAAAGAAGAAAAATAAAATAAGAAAAGAAGAAAAGAAGAAAGCAAGGGAGATAGATAAAATCAAGAGGCATATTTAACTCCTTGAGAGAGAGATAGTAGAAGTAGGAGAAAATATATTTGGTAGAGGATATGAAGAGATTGAAAGAACATAGGAATCACTAAGATTCATGAGTGAAGCATGGGAATAATTTTACAAATAAGATATAGAAGGTGATGAAGAGAATGAGTGGTCTAGTGAAAATGAAGAAGAACCACAAAGAGCAATGAAGGAGAATGATGGAAGGTCCATGCAAAGGACATTTTTGGACACTAATGTCATTTTTAAGTCTGATTTTTCAGGTATATATGGAATCCTAGCCGAGAAATCTATGATGGATGAAAAGTCAAGTGAAGAGTCAATGAAAAAGGAAAAAAAAGAATGCATTTGAAAGCATTCGGGAAAGAAGATATGCTAAAAGAAAAAGGGAAGAAAAAGAAAAGAAGGAGCATAGAGGGCCATGCAAATGAGTATAGATACATAGTGCCCAAGTGGCTCAATAAACTAGCACCTAAGAAAGCGTATGAAGTCCAAAAGAATGTATGTGAAGGTAAGAAGACTAAGGAACTAGTCATTGTTTCAAGAAGCTACTGGAAGAAGAAGTTGGATGCCATTCCAAGAGATGTAAATTCAATGAGAGATAAAGGTAAGAAAACTGAATTTGATTCATCATTTGATGATACTTTGAGTATAATTAGTGGCAACAATGATGAATGTATGACTATTTTTTAAGAGAAAGGATAGTATGGGCTAATGTGGAAGCAGGTGAATGCTCTTATGGAGGTAAAAATGTGAAAATGAAGGAAAATGAAAACTTATTGAGAGAATAACAATAGTGTCTACATGATGGACCTAAATTTGATGAATGTCAAGAAGATATGGATGATTTCTTGTTGCGGGAAGAGTGAGAATGATAGAAAGTTTGTATGCAAGTCAGCCCATGGGTGAAGAAGAGATGAAATCATGGAAGAATGATGGAGAATAGTCACAGTGCATGAGAATGAAGAGCTAAAATGTGAAACCTTGAAATCAGATTTTGTTTGCTTTGATAATAGTATAGATGATGCAAAACTAACTTTCGAGAAGATGTTGTATTTTGAACAAGTGGAAAATAAGTTTTTATGAAAACATGGACCAAATACAGGCTGATTTGAATGCATCGAGCATGATCTTCATCATGAAGGACTCAATGACTGTCCTAAACTAGTAGAGATGGAGAAATTGAATGAATGGAAGGGAGAAAATGAGTTTCAAGAAGGAAGAATAGTGACTGAAGAATAAAATCCAAAGTGGTTTTCATGACACACCTTTGGAATGAAAGGCTCATTGAAAATCCTAGGGATGAAGCAAAGAAAGGAAAAAATAGGGATAAGAAGACCAAATTGAGATTGGTCAATGAAAAAACAAAAAGAGAAGAGGAGGAGCAACAACATGAAGAAGCTTCAAAGCTTCAAAATTTTGTGTCTAAGGTTGTTTCTAGTGTTGTGCATGCAAGTATAAAAACTGATAAGGTGGATGAAGCTCAAGATTTCATGAGAGAGATTTTGAAAACAAGATGACAAGAAGACATTCAAGACCTATATGAAGATGAAGCAAGATTATCATGGAACCTAGTGAATGAGAAGAAGACAAGAAGAAGAAAATTCAAGAAGAGGCAAAGGAGTAAGAAGTTGAGATACATAGAATACAATAAGAAGACAAAAATACAAGCATTTATAAGGATGACATGAGACCAGTGTACAATTCAAGGAGCAAGAAAAGGATGAAGACTCATGAGTAGGAGCTCATGAAATTTTTCGAGGTAGATAGCCTAATATAGGAGTATCATCTTTATGTCTTGGAGAGAGAAATAAGGCTTGAATAATCCTATGAAATAAAATTAAGCATAAACAAAGACTTGTAAAAATTTCTCATTCTGAATGGGTGTATTGTCCAAGTCCGCATTTCAATGTATCTTGTTATAGTCACAGTGAAAGAATTGTAACTAAGCGTAATTTGAGTTATTTGACTATGTAGGAAGCTTAAATAGGTAAGAATGAGTTGTCAAGGGCTAGATAATATCATGAAGACCATAAGAATAGATATGCAATCAATTGTGATATGTTTTGGATGTAATTACTATGTTTAGAAGCATAGTTGAGCCTTTCTAGGGTGACTTGGTCTATTTAGAAGCTAATTGAGCTTCTTAGGGAGAGAGAATAGGGATGCAAAAAAAATATGAGAGGAATAATTTGATGAAGAAGGCATGTAATATGTTGGTGATAAGGAATAATACATGAATGATGATTGGGAGGAAGATTTTGGCTCTATTTTGCATGAAAATTGTATGTTTCCTATGGATTGTGTTAAGAACCTTGGCGCAGGGTAGCGGCATACAAACCATCAATGTTATTTATTCATGATGGATATTTTTAATTTTAAGGTATATATCTTCTACACATGTCAAGGATGACATAAATAATTTGTATGTCTCTTGGAATTGCATAATTTGGTGTTTAGAACTAATTGCTCCTTCTCAGGCCATATTTAGGGCATCTAATAACTTGATATTCCTCTGTTTAAAATAGATGAAATTTTGATATAAGTTTTATCCTAGAATTTACTAGAAGCCCTCAAAATCCCATGTTGATTGGTTTTTCATGGTAGGATATATCATTAAGATTATAACGAGCTCTAATGGAGCTATAACAATGCACAAAAACGTTAAGAAGAGGGTTGAATTTACAACAAGGTTAGATTCTTATGACCCTATAACGAATATGGAAGTGATATCAAATCCAAATTGAGGTTTTTAATGGTTTTAGGGATATTTCAATTAATAACATGTCTCTATTCTTTACAAAATATAATTGTGCAGCACATACGACGTGTTAAGTTATCGTAAAAGGTTACATGGTAGTCTTCTCGTAAGAATGTGCAAATTCCTAGTACATATGAAATTTATATCACCTCAATCATGGTGTGAGAATTCTATTGAATATATAATCATGTATTGGATACCCTTAATTTACATTTTGAGCATTGGATTGGGCAAATTAGACCCTTAAACTTGAGGGTAGAGTATATGATAGTGGAAAATTTGGAGTAAAGGAGATTGAATGTGATTTTCATTCATCACTGGTAATATAATCACTTAAATCCTCTACAAATAGACCTAGGAACAAGATTTTGTGGATGGAATCAAGGTATGCAAAGAGTTATAAGCATTTTCCCTCTCTTGGGCTCCATAGTGAACTACAATCAAAAGCAAGAAGGGTTTATAGTTTTAAAGCCCCAAACAGGTGAATTATTACCTAAAATTTGGTATATAGAGTCTTAAGGAGTCCCTAACTTTTTGGAATAAAGAAACTTCAAGTATCAAAGTTGGAATTGACACATTTTCTTATCAGTCCTACAAATATTGTGTGCACAATATGAAGGGTCTAGTTGTAAGGGGTATTTGTAAAGGAAACAAGCTTTATCTTAAATAAGAGTTTGGCACTTTCCATATACCTTTAAAACTCTAATAGGAACATAGAAAACCTAAGTCCATGATTTGAATATTAATAAAAGAGATTGAATCCTAGGAGGGAATATGGAAATAGAGTGAACACTACAAAGAATTGAGGCCAAAACGTTTGTATGCACCTTGGGATTGTTATAAAGAAGATATAGAAGTTTGTAACTTATTGTGGACATCTTCAAAACACTCCAACCACTATATAGGAAAGAAATTGGTATTAGGGGAATGAAAAATTGTTTTAGTCTTGGGATTGAAGTTAGTATTTGAGTCCCCTAGGATGGCTTCCATTAAATTGGATTAAGGGTGATTTGATAGATATAATAGGTACAAAGTGAGGGGGAACTCATGAAATCTTGAAAAGAGACTAATTTAGTAGGTTTAGTGCTTGATAAGGAAGACTAAGGATAAATAGGATTGTGAGTCCAATACAAAGAGGAAGTATCATTGAATATACGTAGGTAGAAGGCCCTACGTGGTCTAGCCATATCAAGAAATGAATGTATATCCTCAACCCAAGGACTGTAGTGCATAAGAAAAGAGATAGAAAGAGTTGGATATATTGAAGATAAATTTTGAGATTGAATGGATGGACTAGGTGAAAAGGGTAATGTAAACAAGATAGGAAATCAAGATAACATGGAAGTTGTCTCATGAATGGCATGCTATGAACCAATAAGGGATGTTGTGGTGTCAATGTGAGCCATACAAATAGATTATAGCCTTTTCTAGCCTTGCAAAGAATACCAAATATAGAGCCTTGGATTTGATTGCTACTTTTTGCAAGTAGTAGCCTGAATATAGACTATAAATCACTCTTAAACCTTGTAAGAAGAGTAGAGATAAGTGTATGTATAATATGGAGGACATGAGTGTAAACAACAAGGAAGCATAGAACATACAATTATACCACGATATAGTCTTCATTGGGGAACTAAGCTAAGATGTGCATAATTTTTAGTATCAGAGCTGGTTTTTGATTTGATCAGCCAATGAAAGTATAGATTCTTATATAGATGTTAATTTGTTTGAATATAATAATGATTGGATGAGGTGTGATTTTAGATTTAGGTGAAAGAGAAGAGAGACTACAAATAGCCAAGGAAGAAGAAAATAAGTGTGGCAAGAGAAGCCAAGAAACTACAGCTAGCAAGAATAAGAGTGAGCCAATGAAATTGTCCAAATGCCACTAGAGATTGACATCTTTGAAGAGTTGTGAGAAAGAGAGAAGAAAGAGGTAGGCGTATATCCAAGAAGGATCTTAGATAAGAGAGAGAAAGAAGGCTACAATCCAAGGTGAGAGACTTGGAAGAGAAAGAGAAGTTATGGATTTGAAATAGGTAATGGTTTTGGTGTAGGAAATGAGAGAGGTAAGAGTGGCAAGAGAAAAGAAGAAAAAAGAAAAGAAGAAATCAAGGGAGATAGATGAAATCAAGAGGTGATTGAATTCCTTAGAGAGAGAGATAGCAAAATTAGGAGAAAATCTAGTTGGTATAGGATATGAAGAGATTGAAAAAACACATGAATAAATAATCTTCATGAGTGAATCATGGGAAGAATATTGCAAAGAAGATAGAGAAGGTGATGCAAGAAAATGAGTGGTCTAGTGAAAATAAAGAAGAACCACAAAGAGAAATGAAGGAGAATGATGGAAGGTCTATGTAAAGGAAATTTTTGGACACTAATGTCATGTTTAAGTCTTATTTTGTAGGTATACAGGAAGCCTATCCAAGGAATCTATGATTGATGAGAAGACAAGTGAAGAGTCCATGACAAAAGGACAATAAAGAATGTGTTTTAAAGTATTCGGGGAAAGAATATATGCAACAAGAAAAAGGGAAGAAAGAGAAAAGAAGGAGCATAGAGGGCCATGCAAATGAGTATGGATACATAGTGCCCAAGTGGCTCAAGAAACCAACACCTAAGAAATCATATGAAGTCCAAAATAATGCACGTGAAGGTAAGAAGACTAAGGAACCAGTCATTTTTCTAAGAATCTGCTAGAAGAAGAAGTTGGATGCCATTCCAAGAGAGGTAAATGCAATGAGAGATAAAGGTAAACAAACTGAATTTGATTCATCAATTGATGATACTTTGAGCATGATTAGTGGCAGCAATGATGAATGTATGACTGATTTTGTAGAGAAAGGATAATATGGGCTAATGTGGAAGCAGGTGAATTCTCTTATGGAGGTCAAAATGAGAAAATGAAGGAAAATGAAAACTTCTTGAAAGAAGAACAACATTATCTACATGTTGGACCTAAATTTGATGAATGTCAAGAAGATATGGATGAGTTCTTGTTGCGGGAAGAGTAGGGAATGATAGAAAGTTTGTATGTAAGTCATCCCACGGGTGAAGAAGAGATGAAAGCATGGAAAAATGATGGAGAATAGTCACAGTGCATGAGAATGAAGAGGTAAAATGTGAAACCTTGAAATCATATTTTATTGGTTTTGATGATAGTATGGATGATGCAAAACTAACTCAGGAGATGTTGTATTTTGAAAAAGAGAAAAATAAGTTTGTTTATGAAAACATGGACCAACTACAAGCTGAGTTGAATGCATAAAATCATGATCTTCATCATGAAGGACTCAATGAATGCCCTAAACCAACAGAGATGGAGAAATTGAATGAATGAAAGGGAGAAAATGAGTTTTAATAAGGAATAATAGTGATGAAGAAGCAAATGCAATGGTTTTCATGAAACACTGGAATGAAAGGCTCATTGAAAAGCCTAAGGATGAAGAAAAGCAAGGACAAAATAGGTATAAGAAGACCAAATTGAGATTGGTCAACGAAAAAACAAAAAAGAAGAGGAGCGTAAGAGCAAAGCATGAAGGAGCTTCAAAGTTTCAAAATTTTGTGTCTAAGGTTGTTTCTAGTGTTTTTAATGCAGGTATAATAGCTGATAAGGTGGATGAAGCTCAAGATTTCATGAGAGAGATTTTGAAAACAAGATAACAAGAAGACTTTCAAGACCTAGATGAAGAAGAAGCAGTAACATGGAGACTAGTGAATGAGAAGTAGACAAGAAGAAGAAAATTCAAGAAGAGGTAAAGGAATAATAAAATGAGATACATAGAGTACCATAAGAAGACAAAAATACAAGCATGGACAGGGATGACATAGGACCTAGGTACAAGTCAAGGAACAAGAGAGGATGAAGACTCGTGAGCAGGAGCTCATGAAAGGTTTCAAGGTAGATAGCCAAATGCACGAACGTCATATTTATGGCTAGGAGAGTGCGATAAGGCCTGAAAAATCCTATGAAAGAAAATTAAGCATAAACAAAGACTTGTCAAAGTTTTCTATCTCTATGGGTTTATTTTCCAAGTCTAAATGTGAATATATCTTGTTATAGTACACGGTGAAAGCATTGTAACCAAGGGTAATTTGTCTTATTTGACTAGGTAGGAAGGTTAAACAGGTAAGAATGAGTTGTCAAGGGCTAGATAAGGTCATGAAGACCATATGAATAGATATGTAATGATTTTTGATATTTTTTTATGTAATTACTATGTTTAGAGGCATTGTTAAGCCTTTCTAGGGTGACTTGGTCTATTTAGAAGATAGTTGAGCTTCTTAGGGAGAGACAATAGGGATGCAAAAAAATAATGAGAGGAATAATTTTATGAATAAGGAATTTAATGGGTTGACGATAAGGAATAATACACGAATGATGATCGGGAGGAAGATTTTGGCTCTGTTTTGCATGCAAATTGTATGTTTCCTATGGACTATGTTAAGAACCCTGACATGGTAGTGGCATACAAACCCTCAATGTTATTTATTCATGATGGATATTTTGACTGTTAATGTATCTAGCTTTTACATGTGCCAAGGATCATAGTAATAATTTTTATGTCTCTTGGAATTGCATAATTTTATTTTTAGAACTAATTGTTCCTTTTTAGGCCATATTTAGGGCATCTGATAACTTGATATTCCTCTAGTGAAAATAGATGAAATTTTGATATAAGTTCTTTCTTGGCATGTACTAGAAGCCCTCAAAATCTGGTGTTGATTGGTTTTTCACAATAGGAGATATCATTAGTAGTTATAATGAGCTCTAATGGAGCTATAACAGTGCACATAAATAGTAAGAAGATGACCGAATTTACAATAGGGTTGGGTTCTTATGACCCTATAACGAATATGGAAGTGATATAAAATCCAAATTGAGGTGTTTGAATTATGTAAGGGATATTTCTATTAATTACATGCCTTTATTCTTGACAAAAGCTAATTTTGTAGGTACATGACTGTGTTAAGTCATTGTAAAAGGTTATGAGGCAGTCTTCTTAGAAGAATGTGAAAATTCAGTACATATGAAATTTTTATCACCTCAATCATGGTATGATAAGTATGTTGAATAGATAATCATGTCTTGGATACCCTTAATTTGCATTTTGAGCATTGGATTAGCACACTTAAACCCTTGAATTTGAGAGCAAAGTATACAACAGTGGAAAAGTTAGAGTAAAGGAGATTGAAGGTGATTTTCATTCATCACTTGAATCCTCTAGAAACAAACCTAGGAACAATATTTTGTGGATGGAATCAAGGTATGTAAAGAGTTATAAGTATTTTCCCTCTCTCGGGCTCCTGACAATGAGCTATAGTCATAAGCAAGAAGGATTTGTAGTTTTGAAGCCCCAAACAGGTGGATTATTTCATAAAATCTGGTATATATAGTCTTAAGGGAGTTCTTAACGCTTTGGAATAAAGAAAATTCAAATCTCAAAGGTTGAATTGACACATTTTCTGTCCATTCCGAAAAGACTATGTTCACAGTATGAAGGGTTCAATTGTAAGGTATATTTGTAAAGGAAACAAGCTTTATCTTTGAGAGGAGTTTGGAACTTTCCATATACCTATAAACCTATAATAGGAACATAGAAAACCTAAGTCCATGCTTTGAAGCTTAAGCAAAGAGATTGAAGCCTTTGAGGGAATATGGAAATAGAGTGAACACTACACTGAATTGAGGACAAAAATTTTTATGCACCTTGGGATTGTCAAAAAGAAGCTATAGAAGTCTGTAACTTATTGTAGACATTTTCAAAAAACTCCAAGCACTATATGGGCAAGAACTTGGTCTTAAGGGGAATGAAGAATTATTTTAGTCTTGGGATTTAAGTTAGTATTTGAGTGCCCTAGGATGACTTCCATTAAATGGGTTAAGGGTGATTTGATAGATATAAGAGGTAAAAAGTGAGTGGGAACTCATGAAAGCTTGAAAAGAGACTTATTTGGTAGGTTTAGTGCTTGATAAGGAATACTAAGGATAAATAGGATTATAAGTCCAATACAAAGAGGAAGTATCATTGAATGAAGGAGGATAGAATGCCCTACATGGTCTAGCCATATCAAGAAATGAATGTACATCCTCAACCTAAGGACTTTGAGTACTGAGAACGAGAGATATAAAGAGTTGGAGAACTTGAAGACAAGTGTTGAGATTGAATGAATGGACTAGGTGAAAATGGTAATGGAAATAAGAGAGGGAAATCGAGATAATGTGGAAGTTGTCTCATGAATGTCATGCTATAAACCACTAAGGGATGTTGTGGTGTCAATTTGAGCAATACAAATAGGTTGTAGCCTTTTCAAGCCTTGCAAATAATACCAAATACAAAGCTTTGGAGTTGATTGCTAATTGTTGCAAGTAGTAGCCTGAATATAGACCGTAAATCATTCTTAAACCTTGTATGAAGAGCAAAGATAAGTATATGCATAATATGGAGGACATGAGTGAAGACAACAAGGAAGCCTAAAACATGCAATTAGACCATGATATTATCTTCATGGGGGAACTAAGCTAAGATGTGCATCACAGATGTATATCTTCTTAAAATATTTCTATTTAATCACACCCATGCCTCTTACAACTGTTTCTAAAACCCATGTCTCCGGTTCTCACAATTCAAGAAAATATATAGTTTATCTAAATAGTTGCCACATCAAATAGTCCATTTAACTTTACAAAACCAAATTAAAATCAAAATTTTAAATTTTAAATTTATTATTTTTGTATAGATAGTTGACACACATACACCCATGAAATTATCAACTTAATTAAATAGTAAATTTAAAAACGTAATTTCTATCTCACACATGCAAGTTGCACACACACAATCAAAATAATTATCACCAGCTCCCATAGTCTAAATAACAATCGCCACCTCACCATAGTCCAAATAATAGTCACCACACACACACACACACTTCTAAATGTTCTTATGTAACTCCAAATGGTCAAAAATGGGTTTATAAATATTTCATAGGTTACAACCATAACTCTTATGGTCGTGACCCTTATGATTTGTAAGTATTATGGACGTAACTTCGGTTTCCATGTAGTATTGCTGAGGTTACGACCATAACCCTTACAATCCTAACCTATGTGTTTCACACCATTTGCATGCATTCCCTATGGATGTCACTAAATGGGTCACAACTTTGTGCATTCACCCTTGATCTCTTGTAATTTTTCAAATACATATATTTAATATTTATGAATTGGTTATAATAAAAAAATTAAACAAAAGACAAACATGAGAGGTGATGGTTTGCATTATTTCTTACATAACCCATTAATTGTCAACCTAGTTTGTATGTGGAGTACAATAATGGACTATGGGGTGGGAGGAGTGAGTGTAATTTTTTTGATGCAATAAAAATGTATGACCTTAAATTCAATGAACATACATTGGAGTTTGGAGCCTATTATTTACCAATTTTTTTAGCCTAATAGAGTAGTAAAAATATAATAGAGTCATACATATAGATTAAAGTCATATATCATTATTCAATAATAAATATGTAGAGAAAATGATATACTTGTTAACCAATATGAAACATAAATGGAAAAACTATCTAACAAATCTTAGATAGATATTTTGAAAACAACACATCTAGGCATTTATAAACAAATATACTTAAGAAATCTATACAAATTGTGTCATCATTATAATGGGATTCATTATTAGTTATTACCGATAACAAGATATCAAACATTTCATGTAAACACAATAGTTTTTTCACTTTTAGCCAATCAACATCAAGAATTAATTTCAATTGTATAGTTCTTTAATTTTATAGAATATTTAAATCATTTTTGAAATAAACATAAAAATACTACATTTTTTCCTAGTTTTTTATTGACATTTCAATTTTGAAAAGACTATTTTTACGTCTTATCGCAATGCCGATTTTTTTAAAGATTCACATTTAAAAATTACCACATGTAATAACTTTTATATGTTGTGACAAAGTAGGATACAAATGTTGTTATAGTCAACATCATATCGAAATTGGTTCACAACCACCTTCATAAAATATTTTTAGATTGGAATCTCCATTATAAAAGTAATAAAAAGACATGTATTAATCGAGAAAATTCTACTATTTTTTAATATCCATGATATTTTTGATAGTCGAGTCTCCATGATTATTTTCTTCATATAATTCATTTGAATGTGTTAAAATCTAAAGTCATTCATAAGGGTCGGGTTCTAAAAGGAAAGAAAATCAATGGAAGACTGTTGGAGAGAGGGTGTACTAGGATTTGAATGACCATGCTAGGAATGGGGTAAACATCTATTTTTATTTTGTTTTTAAGGTATATGATTCCCTTTATATTTTTTTCTATTGTTGGCAATACATGCTAATACTTTTTCTTTTCTAGACTTGTTTTATAGATTTCTCCATATCATTATATTGAGAGTAACAACATAGGAGGATCTCCTAGATCAAGTTTGGATAACGGTGCGGAGTTATTTGTAGGGTTATCCTATTCTTGAAATAGAGTTAGTACGGATTCATATTTTTGCAGGAGTTCAATGCATTCAACATATTGGGCCTGTAGAGTTGTTTGTTTAGTTTTGAAACTGATTCAACTCTATTATTCCTAGTCTTTCCAATCTCCATTTACCCAATTTAGGGTAAGTACATGTGTTGTATCTTATAATCCCACTTGATGATTGTGGGCAATATGGAATTGAATACAAAGTAATAATAAGGGAGGGTATTGAATATATTTTTAAGTAAATATGAGTAATTTAAGAGTACTCAATCCTTGATTGCAAGGACCAAATATTATAATTTTTGTGTAGGGGAGAGGCTTTGGCTACCTTGTGGTCAACACAATTATGGACCTTGTGGGTCTTTGTTTACAACCTTTGACTAGGAATATATACATTTAGGCATGGATTTCTCAAGGTGTTGAGTTTCTTGTCAAATTGCATATGCATAAAGATCATGATTGTATGTATATATATTGTTCCTATTTTTTTCTTACACATACATGTGTGCTTCTTTGGAAATATGCCATAAATTGAGAAGGTTGAGTCATTTTAGCACCGGTCATGTTCCATGCTTGATTCCCTTTCCCTTCTCTTTTTGTGCTTTTTCTCTTCCTTATATTACTACTTATTATATAAATATTTTTTTGATCCATTGTTATTGAAAGTGATCAATTAAGGAAGTTGTTGATGCGAGAATCGCAACATCCCTAATTGTTTGAAATTCAAAGGATTGAGATAGTTAGTGTGATTACATAACATGGAGCTTTTCCCAAAGTGTGGGACTTTGCAAACGGAAAGCTCTCCGGAGAAAAGTCAGCTTCCTATTCTTGTATCTATCACCACTCACCAATTGTAGAGAAACTAATCTAAATCCTACTCTAAATTTTTCCAAGGAGACATGGAAGAAGGAATTGTAAGAAAAGTAAACCTAATTCTACTAGAGGTGATGCACCAATAAGGAATGTTGAACACCTTATTTGCTTGGAGATGGAAACAAAAATCAGATTAAGGAGGATGAAAACACACCACAGATCAATCTACTGTTGTGAATCCACTAACCAATAAACATGTAACACAATAACCATGCATAGATAACCAAGATTATAATGAGAGATCAAGATAATGCAATGAACACAAGAGAGGGTTTAAATTCATCCACAAACTTATATTATTGCTCCACATATTTGATACAGTACATTGCAATGGCCAGGAGGCTAAAATTGTATTTATAGTTAAATGGGAGGTTTGAAACTCCAAAAATCTTTACTGAGGAGGTGTAAAACAAGATTGTCCAACACTTGAACTAAGCCCCTGTTTACAATTTATAGTGGAAGATTTGAAAAGGAGGAGAGAGAAAATTGAATCCCAAATTTTCCCAAAAATCATTGTTTAATCTTGTAATGAGTGCCTTTTGATCTTCAAAATATTTGTTTTCATTAATGGCTTGCCTTGTGTTTGGAGAAACTTACCCTAATTACACCTCTTGTCTAGTCTAGCCCCTGTAGGCTCATGATGGCTCTACTTTTCACCAACCTCCACTAATGGCTCTCACCTACAACTGTAATTCTTTCCATTTTGGAGGTTCATGACCTGAAATTTGAATTTGGATGATCTCATGGTGTAGATTTTGCTCCCACGATTCCAACGACTATTCATTTGTGAGAATCAGACATCGGGGTAAAATATATTCAATTTCGGAGTTTGGTGAACCCGAGTAATTTTGGGGTTTGAAGAACCTCGAAAATACTTTTTTATGATTCCTTCAAGATGGTCTCCTTCTCTGCTTTCCAACAACTATAATTTTGTGTCATTCTGATACCCTTAGCTCCAGATATCACCATTTGAACATCAAGGATTTGAATGGCTCATTTGGGCTTTTCACTTAATGGCAAGTTAGCTCACCGAGCTACTCGATGAGTTGGGTAGTTTGCTTTTGCAAATTGGCTCCTACGAGCCCTCCTTCATCTACGATCGAGCCTCATTTTCTCCATCGCTGAGTTGTTTTGATGCACCACCGAGCCTTTTCATTCGATGTCAACTTATCACCTAGTCATCCATCTACCCACGCCAACTCTTCATTCTACCGGCTCGGTCTCCAATGACGACCCGATCTCCTATACGAAACTTGACGAGGTGTTTGTGTATTGCAATGTGAGTGTATGCTTGAGGTTTCCAACACACCCACTTCGGGTTCCTTTCCACCCCGTCCCCAAAATCCACTCGCTCCAATGTCCGAAACCCATGACTACCGAAACTTGAAATTTTCCACATGCCTTTCACTTTGGAGTTCGGGCCTTTGCTTTTTTGAGGTTCGAGCTCATCCATTTCGGACTTTCCCACGTCAAAGTCCTAAATCAAACCTCTGAAAGCATCACCATGTTGAACTCAAAAGGAGGGGTTGACCACGAACTCGCCGATGTGCCATGTCACCACTTCTTTGGGCTTTCAAACTTTACGCCTTCGAAAACATCGAGCCCTTCTCTTCGAGTTTCTCGCATCACCGAGCCCAAACAAAACCTCGAATCGACGCTTCCACGACACTTGAAATACTCAATCCCCAAAGTTTGAAGGAATTTGGGCCTTTAATCCTTTCAACTCTTCATTGTCGAGCTCTTTCCTCTCGTGTTTTGGCCGAGTTCCATGGTGAGTTTCTCGCAATGCCTTCGCCACATCATTGGCTCAACCCACATATTTTCTTACCTTGTGAACAACTCACACCGAGTTTTCTCAATGCCAAGTTAAATTGGGTCGTTTCCACTTCGGTGTTGGTTCAACCTCTTGACATCGCTCTTTGTGATGCATGCACTTGGCCGAGCTCGGGAGGTTGGCCCTTCATCTTCTACCAGGTCATCATTTAGCTCCTATGCATGCTAGCCCGAGTTCCCTTTGTCGATGCAACCATTTTGTTGAATCGCTTGATGCATGAGCTCCTCCATGACTCGACTGGATCGGCCCCCACCCTCCTCTATGATCCGCTCAGTTTCTATGATGAGATGAGTTCCCTTTTGGACCTCGCCAATGCCGAGATGGCTCATTATTGTGCCCAATCCCGCACGCCACGACTCACCCTAGCGGGCTCATATGCACTAAACCCTACTCGCCGCAAGATGACGAGCTCATAGAGCTCACCACCGAGCTCCTTTCAACTCATCTCGTCGATACTGAGACACTTTGGCTCGCCGAACTACTCACCAAGTCGCTCGACGAATTTGCTTTTTAGCTTGGTTGGCTCTAGAGGCCACATGAGGGTTTTTTTATTTTTTCAAGCTTGATTTGGGAATTTCTTTGAATTTTTTGACTTAGGGAGATGGGGATGAATCCCCAAAATCCTAAAATGTTAATTTTTTCTGTCATGGGCCATTTTTGACCTTTTTGGGGTCGAGAGGTTGTTTATGCACTACAATGGGACAATGAGCCCAGGATGATCCGATTTAGCCTAAAGTTTCCGAGTTCTTGTAAATGCTCCCCAAAACCCCGAAGACCACATATGACCTGTTTGTAACCTGTGGGGCCCACTTGGGGCTTAGGATTACTTTGGGACCTGTTGACAATGTTTTTCCCATGGGAGCAAAAATTGTCAATGAAGCTTCAAGCAACAACACCTAAAATATTAGAACTAGTTGATTTTTTTGTTAACATGCAAAGATTTGTACACTTTCTCCATGGCAAAAATTGATTAGCAATCAATCAACACACAAATTCTAAAACATGGAAGAGGAAAACAACACAAAATATTTTGGCATATAAATGGTACAATTGAAAAGAAGATATTTTGAGCTAGATCAATAACACCTTACAACTCTACATCAAAAATGTGAAAGACATGAAAATCTTTGCAGATTTTTTTTGGTAATTCTTAATGAAATTGTGAAAAAATTGATTCATCAATTAAAAACTCACAAAACCTTTATCAAGGTTTTTGAAATAAAACGTTATATAAGTGTAGCTATTATTCTGTCCCATATACTTTTAATTTTCTTCAAGTTACGTATTGGTGTGACCACCTATTATGGCAGAGGAAAACTTAATGGATTAGTATTTTTTCGATTAAATGATTAATTCAAAATTCACCTACATATATAATTACAAAATTAACACATCTTTTTAAACTAACCATGTCTTTAAGAAGAATTTAGGAAAACCGAGAAAATATTCTCATCCTGGTAGAGATGCTCATAATTGTATCCGTTTTAACTATAACAATCTACAATTACACCGACATATCAACCACATAGTACAACAATATGTCACATAAGATTTGGACAGGATAAGTAAGAAGACCCGCGCACATGAACAAAAAGGCGAGCGAGGGCAGGGTCCAATTTGGTGACAGCAGCGGGCTATTTACCCCGGCCTGCGCACATGGAGGGAATGTCAAAGCAAAAATGCGAGTACATGATTTTGACAGGTGGCAATATAATATAAACTGTACTGCAAACTGTTATTACGTGGCGTGTTTTATTAGGTTGATTTGATTGAATATTTCAAAAATATATAGAAAACTGTGCCCAAAACTATCCGTATTCAGTGCGCCCTTGGTAAGCCTAGGCAGCAGTACTTGCCGCTTGGTGAGCGCGTACGGAGAGCTCGGGGGTGCTGTAACAGTTGAAAATGCGCACATTTTCATTGCATGTGCGCGAGCTAGAGAGGAACATGTTTCATGATTGACATATTCGAGGTTTTTACTATTCATATGGCCCTAAATAAATTTGAAGGAGAAGGTATTTTATATTGATTTGTGTTTAAGGATTTGACTATTAATGTACAAAAGGTGTTTTATACAGAATTATATATGAGAATTCAAGTATTAATAATATGTGGTTGTAGAGTCGAAGGCGGAACGCGTTTCATATTGATTTGTGTTTGAGGATTTGACAACTTGTATCGCCGGACAGTTGATTGATTTTCACATGGATGGCATAGAGAACGTTGATATGCTCCGTATCTAATTTTAACTTTAGAAAAAGGGGATGCCGCCCCACATTACGATCAAATCGACAGGCCTACAAATTTGAAACATGGATTTTGATTCCATGGCAGATGGTAAGTAGGTAAGCTTGAATGGGATAATGCGAGTGACACCTTGCAAAGACAAAAGGGGAAAAAGGCAGAATGGATGCCTCAAAATGACAGAAAGGTGTCAGCAAAATGTAAGTTTAAAGCACGAGGACAACCTTCGTCAACCTTTCAATTATGTTATCTACGATTCGCCCTAAATTCCAATTCTTCAAAGGTGTCACTGTCACCCTAGATGCTTCACCACTAGGTACCACCTTCTCTGCTCTGCTCAATCTTGTACCTCACCCACTTTTGTATTATTAAAACTCTATAAATACAATAGAGCCCATGCCCTGAGAAACCCACAGCATGGAAATGGAGATGGAGATGGACTAGGAGTGGGGATAATGAACAGGTAATCTGCATCCTGAGGTTTGCATTTCCAAGCCTCAGGATGTAGGTTACCCATTCATCATCACCTATTATAATAAACACTCTCTTTGCAGTTTGGTATCTTTAAATTGAATCCATCTTCAAGAAAAACACGGTTAAAATCAATAGAATTGATCTGAAGAAGGCGTAAGCCTGCCTTTTTTTCTGACATTGTTTTTATTTACTCTGTGTTATGTATCTCGGAGCTTCAAAAGTAGAGGAGAGTCGGATGAAGGGTGAAATAATGTTTTTGTAACGATCATTAAAACCATGACACATCTATGATTTGCACTGCAATAGTCCTACGTAAGGTTATTATTTTTCTGTAACTATACCACCCTAGAAACTTCAGTTTGTGTGGCCGTAAATTTTAATTTTCAGAACTTCCAATTTCGTTGAAAATTCTAATCATTTTCTTCATATATTATTTTTTCTTATTATTTTTGTTGTTTTTCATTTATAGGAAAAAGATAACCAGTAAGAGCTGATGTTGTCGCTGGAGTTTGCACCGCCAGAAGTTGACAAGAAGAGCAATACAAGCGAAAAAAGAGAGAGAGAGAGAGAGAGAGAGAGAGAGCAGTAAAAAGAGGGAGAAAAAACCAGGTCTTTGGCGTGAAACTGTAAATCATTACATTAATTCTCGTTGGACTTCTTAACCAATGCTTCCCCAATTCAAGTGACCGAGTTTTCTAATTTATCTCTGAAACCATGAATCTGTTACTTGTCTGTAGCTATATTTTACGATTTTGGGGCTTCGAAACATGAAATATTAACTTGCTAGTCAATGCAGATTTTTATTAAGTTCGCTAAACAATACACATATAGTTTCCTTAATAATCTAAACATATTAATGAGTCATAGTTTATTCTAGCTACTATAGAGTTTTACCTAAATCGTGTATTGTCCTTCGAAATAATGTGTGGAAGACAGCCGTTTAAATTCATTTATGATACATGAAGTTCGAAATGAATTCATTCATTGCTAAGTTTTACGGCCCCTTTGGTGTTCCTAATGCAATTTCATGTTCAAACTCACATCATCACCAAATTTGTTAATGTTTTTAGGGGAAGAGTTTTTCATATCATAGTTGATTTCATTTTCTCTTATTATTATAATAAATTAGGAAAGTTTTCAATGTTTTATTTATTTATTTATTTATTTGGTAGACTCAAAGATGAGTTACGAAGGTAAAGTTGGAGGTGGTTTATCTCCTTTTAAATCGTTAGGGCAATACTCTTTGTACCATGATCTCTAAAGAACCTTTTCCAAGAGATGAGAGCCATGTACCACTGTTATTGTAGTCTTTTTTTTGGGTCTTTCTACCTTGTCACCACTTTCTTTAATGTGAAGAGCAAGCTCTCTATCGTTGCGCCACAAAAATTGGGCTCCTCCACCTTCTTTAAATAAGATTCCCCAAATGATGCTAGTTATCTCACTAATGTGCAATGAAAGACGTAGTAATGGAGAGTCTATAGAAGCTATTGAGACTATAGTCATGGTTGGGAGACCATTCCAAATGGGACTGGCCTTCCAAATAGCGGTTGGGAAAAGCCAAATAGCAAAGTCCCTCCTATTGTGTCATTATTGCTTAATTTGTATGTCTTGTAATTGATTTTAAAAAATTGTAAACTTGTCTTTAGGCCATATCATTAATCTAATGTGAAAGATTTCTATATGCTTCCGTATAACCAACATTTTTAATAATTAATTGTAATATTTTATTTTAATAATAAAATTACTAAATTTGCATTAAAATAACTAAATTCACTTCACTTAATAAACAACTAAGATGGAGATGAGTGCGGTAAGAAAATTGGAATAAATTCCTTCCCAACTGCTTTAACCAAACTTGGCTATGTGTACAAATGTTTTTGTAATATAGTTATGCATTTTTACACACAAAGAAGCAAATATAGGCATACTAGCACCTACACTATTTTGGTGGTGCAAGCTGAAGGGATGCGCTGATAGGACAACGGTAAAAAGGGTAGTGGGAATTTTTTTGGCAGTTTTCCACAGATATTTTCTTGTGCTCCTCTACTGTATTCTACGAAAATTTTCTGCCTTAAATTTATGATCTGTCATCGGAGGTTGGTCTTCTGATCTCTTTAAAAAGACACGAGTACAATTTATTGATAGAATATTAAAAACTATTTTTATATAAAAATAAAATTACATTTTAAATTGAAAAACAAAACATATTATTAATAAATGAGTTAACAACTAGAAAATTCAGTGACACGGATTATAAAATGTAGAACAATTCAATTTAAAGCAGTAAAAATATTAAGTACGGTTCATCCCATAATAAGAGAGAATGCAAGCAGCAAGATGTGTGAGAAGAAATGAAAAATGCAACTTGTGCGAGGGCAGGTGATTAGTATCCATTTGCTGGTATGACATTTGATTTTTTTTAAATCTTGCAATGGTGACTAATTATGTGGTAGACATTTCAGAAATTAAGGTTAGGACATTTGGCATTTGATTTACCATAAAATGGATATCATTTCAATATGGAGTATTCTAATAAGCGAGAGGGATTTAGTAACATCAGGAAGGATGTTGACTACCATGGGGTAAATGCGCTGCTGAGATTAGAACTAGCAGTTGCTTTTAAAGATGCAAGTGTACGCCATGAACTAATATATGACACAGAGAAAGTGAAAAATTGGAGGAATCAACACTCGTGTGAGAGCACGTTTAGCTCCCAGATAGCCCACAAAATTTACACTGAAACATTGTAAATCAATTATCGCATCAGAATAGCATGGAGGAAAAGGCATGGTAAGCGGCTCATAACAAAATAAAAACCAAATTTGGTGTACAAAATTTACCTGCAATGTTGTCATCCAACATTTCTCGTAAGCAAGAGATTGAAGTTGGATCTGCAAACAGGGAGTCCTCGCAGTTGCTAAATTGTGAGTGGTTATTGCAGCTACAGGAATGGAAATGTTCATCCAATTCAGCATCCTTTTTTTCTCACGATCGCACATAAGTCCTTTTGATTCCTTCTGAATCGAAGCATAGAGATTATTGAGGAGGTAATCAGGGACATCGGCGCCATCAAATGCATCACAAATACCCGCAAATAGCCAACCGTGCTCCGTTTCAGGGGTCCCTCTCTGAACGCAGAGTCCCTCGTAAACCCTTTTCTACCACACCCAAGAGGGCCGAAGCAGAGGGTTGGTTCAATAATCAATAAAAGAAAAACAAACCAGGTCATGGATTTACGAAAGTGAACACCGCCCACTCACACAGAGCTGCCCCAGCACCCAACGAGAGGAAAAAAAAAGCAATCCACACAGATTCGTGAAACAACGGAACAGAACAGGGTTGGTAGAATAAGAGCGACAAACTTACGGGAAAGTGCCTCCCGATAAGAAAACACCTACGGCGTAATAAATAGAAGAAGGTAGTTTCCTATCCAACCCTCCCAAATAATGATAGGAATTATCCTTCTTTGAAAATTTATTCGTAAGGACCAATTGCATGGAACAAGTTGGTCCCTCCAAAAAAGACTTTGAACACCAATAGCCACTTCAGTGAAAGTATCATTTAGAAGGCCAAATTTTTTTTAAAAAAAACATTATGAGTTATGTTGAGCTAATATAATCTTCTGATATATATACCTAAGTAGATTGTTAAAAAACTTATTGGACCTTCATAGAGCAGGATATCGCCTCGTGGCCTTGGTCCCTTCTGTAAGGAAGAGATTAATTTAAACCTAGAAAATGTGACTTGGTTTGACCGAGTTTTATACCATGAGGATTTAAATAAAGATTACGCATAGCCCACTAAATTCAAATATATATATGCTCAGATCCTCTTTGCTACATATACAACTCCCATGAAATTCTATAACAATTTCAAGAAATTCTATGCCAAGTATGATAGTGAAAATAAAGACAAAAATAGTAAACTAACATCTCTTTTCTTTAATAACACATAGGTGGGCATATGCCATTTGAAATTTAGTATATTCATATTTCAAATAAAAACTATATTTTCTCAATTTATGTATATATTTCAGATTATATTTCTCCTGTCCACCCCCTCTCCCCTTTAACATATTTTCTCCAGTTTTCTCCCGTCATGAAATTCTACAAAATTCACAAATACTCTTTCTTAATTGTAAATCAATGCCACATGATAATACATATTTGAAATCTTATAGCCTTGTTTATTCTACTGAATAGAGTTACATTCTAAAATATCTTAAAGATCACATTTTAATAATAAACACTATCAGTGAACAGAAAAATAATTGCAAACATATTTGAATCCATTTAAGTAGTTGATGAAGTGATGCATGCATTTTTCTTGAATTCCACCGGTGGATGTGTTACTCGTAAACAATTCTGCCATTTGTAAAGCCTTGGACCTTATTTGCCCACCTTCTTCTTCCACCATTATCCTTTTCACAACAATCCATTACTCAGTCCTTCCATTGTTGAACTCCACCCACAGTGGGTCACGAAGCTTCCAGTACAACGATGAGAGAGAATCTCTCTCTGGGGCGCCCAGCTCACCACAAGTCCCCTTTCCCCAATTCGAGCTTCAAATTGATCAGGCAATAAGCTGGATAGGCGGCGGCTCTGCTGATCACCATGAAAATCCTCCTCAGAATAACAAGGAAAATGAAGAACGCATATAAAAGGCTGCTGGCTGGCCTCTAAACCCAGAGTTACCTCCTCTATCTGCTCTTTTGAAAGAAAAAACTCAGTACCAAATGAAACATACGGAAAAGTCTTGGTACTGTATGAAGGACGTAGTTTTGTCTGATTTCTGCATCAAATATTTCTTATGCAGTGTTTTTGCTTTTGAAATGAACAGGAAAAGTGTAGTTTGGAGATGAAGGGTTTGAATGAAGAAAATATTGTGAAACCTGCCCAATCTTCTTCCAAGAGCCTGATGAGGACCAGAGCATTAAATATTGCAAAGATATCAATTATTTAGGATTTGAAGCATTCGGCGGACGTAGTATGACACATCTTTGCCTTCGGAAATCGAGAATAAGTCACTGGTGCGGACTTTTCCCCTTGAAACAGGTCAGTTGAAACATCACTTTGCAGTTGTGATGCAAATTTAATATCTTGTGTGGAAGGATTTGCAAATGTCTGGTTTTATTGAAGAGTCAATCTTGTTCAAGACAAGCTTTCTGGATGTATTGGTAGCGGCATGTTCTCAAACCTGGCACAATTGTTTGTCTCGCCTATATTACTCCCAATTATTGTTCAAGAATGTTTTCCACTGTGAAAATCAAAAGTTAAATTATGCAAGGATTGAAGGGGATGGTGCGCAGATTGCATACTTTTCAAATCCGTTTCCCCTGGTGGGTTTTCTCAGCAGAAACATGGCGGAAATTATAATAGCCAAGCGCGAAACGTAGGCTGGAGTTTGAATTCCTGGGACTGGGACAGCGTGATGTTCCTAGAAAAGGCCGTTGAGGAAAACAAGCATTGAATGGGGAAGGCTATCCAACCATTTCATAAAATGATACCATTCAAATGGCGGAGACGAAGGAAAAACGGGGTCAACCACTAAAAATGGCAGAAAATGGAAACGGAATAGGAAGGCGTCAGCACAAGCTCGACGACGAAAACGAGAAAGTAGCTCCCATTATAAAACGCCTACGGCGTAATTACACCGGAGGTGTTTCCTTTGAAGAGAGCCCTGCTGGAAAACGTCAAATTCCGGCAGGGCTCTTTCCCGGCTGCATAAAGCGCTCTTTTCCGGCAGTGATCTTTCTCCGATGGCTCTGTTGAAAGCGCTGCTTGATTTGGGCAATGAAATCTGTGCTTGTGCAAAGCCCAAAGCCTTCCAGAGGCGAAACTCCAGTGCCATCACGCGGCGGATGCAGACGGAGGCCATGTCTGTGTAATTTCACCAGTTGACACAGGACATGGCTACGGCCTTGGACGTGCTGCCGCTTAAGCTCGTGGACGTCACCGATGAGGTCAGAGAGCAGGTGGAGCTGCTGCACAAGCAGTCACGCAGGGCCGGGCTGTTCGTCGAGAATACCCAATTCCTGAAAGCATACGAGGTTGCTACTGTTCTCATGGCGACTCCATGGATTGATGATTACAGTCTCATTTGTGATATCCGTAACCTTGTACCCCTTCAGATATACGTCCCCACTTGGAGAACAATGGGTATCCAGTCTGTAGGGACACTCGACGCTGAACCCAAAAGGATATTTCACTGTTCTCGATCCACAGGTCCTATTGCAACCGCTGCTCAAAACGCCAAGAAAATTTACTACCATCCCCAGAAAAATGCACTGTAATTGTAATTTCTCCCTCATTCTCATGCTAATTCGAACTGATACAAGTTTCTGTTGAATATAAAGATAATGGATGTGCAAATCCTCTTGCGTGATATCATTCATCTTTCATTCCAGAGAAATTGGGCATCTGCTGTCTCTGGTAATATGTCTCAAAGAATCTCAATTCCTTGCCACGCTGTGACCCAAGCTCGACTCGTCCATGTGTCGCTCCACGTATCCTGATCATTGCACACTGACCTGCCACGTGGGCTCTGGCGCTGCCACCATGCTCGGGTCCTCTACTATCCATTTGACCTCGAGTCTGCCATGTACTCCTACGTCTTTGCTGTGAGCCCAAGTCTTTGCCGAGGTGAGAGGATAACGATTTATTCCACATTGAGTGGGATGAGCGATATCCCTCATTCATCGGGCTAATGATATAAGGCTTTGAATTATCCTTTTGACTAACTTCCATTGTGGCATCGAGCCACATGTTTAAGCATTTATAACCAAGTTGAGAACAACTTGCAAGCATCAACATGGCGGCCTGTCTTAAACTGCAACCCTCTCTGCCAACAATTGACGGTCTTATATCTTAATGTAATCTTGGTGGACGCTCTAGCTATTATCAAAGTGAATGCATGATAATATGAATTTTATCATATCTGAAACCCTTTCACACAACCTCAAATACAATCGGATTTGCTTTGTATTTATGGGGAGCACAGGTAAAGCGTTTCTAATCATAATCACTTTGTTTGATCAATAGCTTGATCGGGCTGGTGCGTTATTGTAAGTGCGTTCTCTTTGGCCGCGAAGGAGTGCTACGATAAGGATGAGCAACAGGTGGTGGGGTTTAAAGAGGTGAGTTCAACGGAAAATATTCAAGTGCCGGATGATTTCAAGTGCCCCATTTCGCTCGATTTGATGCGCGACCCTGCGATTGTGGCCATGGGTTTGACCTATGACCGTGTTTCGATCACGAGATAGATCAAGGAAGGACACTGTACGTGTCCTAAATCGGGGCAGAAGCTTTTGCACACGAATCTGATTATACGGGTTCTGAAAGACGGGCGAGGCATGGAATCCCGTGAAAACGTTGCCGCCACTCTGTTCAGTCTGTCAGTCATGACGATTACAAGTGAATGATCGGGGAAAAGGCCGATGCCATACCCGCCCTGGTGGATTTGATGCGGAAGGGCAACGCGCGGGGCAAACGTGACGCCGCCATTGCGCTCTTCAACCTTTCAATCTACCTCGACAACGATGTCAAAACGTTGGCGGCGGGCACTGTTCCATTGCCGATGACGCTCCTGACGGACGAGAGGCCGTCGTTAACGGACGACGCCCTCGTCGTGCTGGCCGTTTTGGCGAGTAGAGTGGAAGGGTTGGCCAAAATACAGAAAACCTGTGCGAATCCAGTGCTGGTTAGCCTCTTAAGATGTGCCGCTTCTTCGAGAGCGAAAGAAAATGCAATAGCCGTTCTGGTGGCACTTTTTGGAATAGGGGCAATGATATTGTGAACGAAGTGGTGAGCATTCCGTTGCTGGTGCCGTCAATGTCTACGTTGCTTACAGCGGGCACACCTCGTGCAAAGAGGAAGGCGAGGTCTCTTTTCAAAATCTTGCAGAGGAGGGACTCTCCTGCTTCCGTTTTGCACTCCTTCTTCCATCAATGCTCTGATTTTTCTCACTTTCGGCACATGTATACTTTCTTCCAACGACAATAGTGATAGGCCCGAGGAAGCCATCCGTGTACACTATGTTGTTGGGTTTATCCTCGTAACGAGCACAGCTAGCCCCTATGGATTAATCCTTCCCCTGATCGAGCTTATTTACAGGGAAACTTCACCCTAAATAATGTATACTCTAGTAATGGAGATGCAACTTATCATGTCAGTCTGTGCAAGTGTTGTGTGTACAATAGACATGGTGGTCTACAAGGATATCCCTGCTATTGTGAGAGAGGCCAATGCAAGTCCACTGGAAGGAATGTCTGTATTATACTTCGCTTCTTGCCGGTGTTGTTTGCTGGCAACTTTTCTTTATTGGGGTCTTTGGTATCATCTTTCCTCAATTGGTTGCGAAATTTCCATAAGATTAATCCCGCTTGAACTCGTGTAAAAGGTGTGGTGATTTGGGTATCGAATACCCATTTGCCATTGATGATGGATGTGGGAGTTTTGGAGTACAGCTCGTTATTCGTGTGTAGCAACAACACCCACTTGAATCAAGGATACCGATTGGTAGATATGTTGTCGCAAATATCAGCTACGATGCACATCCCTAAAATTTTTTATTTCAAATACCAACAAATTTCCTCTATTTCAATTGCAACCACACTCTGCATCTTGCTCAACCTCAATTATCGAGTCTATGTGACACTAAAATTACTGCGTAAGAGGTTCGTTGAGTGTCCCACTCATGCATTATCTTGCTTCTACTATCCACAGACTTTATATTAGTTGAGATTCATGCTTGAAAACTGTGAATCATATGTCCCTATATATTCTACGGATTCTCATGAATTATGAGATTCCCATCATGGCTAATACTCACTGCCTCAATTGTCACGAAGGATGAGGGAGTTGTGGCTACCACACCCAATTTTCCACTTTTCTTTGTCTTTGCAATCGCACCAATCTCACCCTTACTCGGTAAGAGCATGGTCCCATGGAGGGGGGCTCCATAAATATCTGAGCGGGGTTGCTGAAAAAATTTAGGAGCATTTTAGTAGTTTTAAGGTCTCATGTTCTTTTATTACTTTCCTCAAGAATACCCGTTGAGATATTATAGGATCCCACTATAACGACAAACTCCTAGCCCCCCTCTCCAGCCGCCTCTTGAGTTTAGGGGGCAAAAAAAATTGCAGCTCCTCCATGGGACCATGCCCTAAGTATGTCTTTCTAGGTTCTTCCCTCTATAATCTTTGTTTTTCTTTTATATGGATGATGACGTAAGCAGGGTGTTGTTACAGATCATCACAACCATGTTGGAGTAGCAGGGGTAGGTATAGCTACACTCCACACACTTTCTTATGCATTTCAACTTTGTATGCATGTTTTACTTAAGTATATTTGATGTTTGATGGCAGCAATAGGCGTTGGTGCAAGGATTTTTCTCGTTTGCTATTTTAGAAAATGCAGAGCTAAGAGAGTCTGTTTGAGATTGGGAGTTGTCTACACCATTCCTTAATAACAAACTTGATTTGGTCTAAAGTGTGAATATAATTCGATGTTAAATCTTATGCCAAGCTCATAAATGTTAGTTCACGGGCGAGGAGGGTGATTATGGAACCAAGGTACTTAGTCTGAATGATTTATAATAACGAGTGACACATTTCACAATGGGAGATTTACACACGGCATGTGAAATCTTCAATGTTAGTCAAATGTTGACATTGTTTCACCTAATACAACCAACATGTGTCTAATCTTTTTCTAGCACATGCTCACATCCTGTGAGAAAAAAGGAGCTTCAAAATAGGTCGTGGACTTTCACCAAAGCATAATAAGAATTGTTTTTCTTTCCAGATGTTGTAGTTGTACTATATTTCTCCCTCCTGCCCATAATATGAACTTGAAACAATTTAAGATAGCATATATTTCACCACAAATTGTAACTCCAAAAACTAAACATTGTTATCCTCTCCGGTGTAATTTGCAACTCATTTGCAATTGCTAGTTAATTGATGGTATTTTTCTTTCGTTTGTTTCTGAAAAAGTAAAAGTCTTTTCGTGCACCCTCCGAGATTTAATAGTTTGATTTACGGTGGTTTTAACGAATTTCGATGTCTAAATTTTGAACTATGTAATTAATGTTTTTTTATTAGATAAGGTAAGAAATTAGTTTTGAGGGGCCTCATAAATAAGGAGGAGAAAATATATTACACCGAGGAAAGAAGTGATGGCCTCTACCATCGGCCAAAAAGAAAAACACAAGATCAATACAAAACAAGAGACCTCTGTCCGCAAACATCGAAGGCAAGGTAAAAAAACTTGACCCAAAGCGAATCAAGAAGTCACCCAGAGAAACTCCGAGTGAATCAATGAGCATGATTTTGGGAAGGACCGTATTCCATCCATCCCCACTCAACGCCGAGTCCACCAACCTCCCCATCCTTCCTTCATGCAAAGTGAATCCCTCCCAAGATCAACTAAAGAAACATCCCACCAAATCACACTCCAAATCCCTATTCACCGTCAATCGTTGACCATCCATTCCCCCGCCTCGGATCCTATCAACCGAATTTGCAGACACTCCAGCCATGATGAGCTTACTCGAACGCCTCTCATCATCTCGCAGTCATACCCCACACCATTCTTGTAGACAAAGCAGTGTTCGACAAAGTGCTATTCCTCGCCTCCGTCAAATGCCTTGGTTCACACCTATCGATCTCAAACGTGACCGGGTGTCTTCCATCGCGCATACAACAGCCTCCTTTTCTTCTTCGGCCCGAGACGCTAAAGCATCGACTCCTCTCCCGACTCTTCATCCACTTGATTAAATGCCTACTCCAGTGGGGGTCCTCAAGCACCACAAGTATTTTCTTCGAATCGTATCGAACCCTTTCCGAATTTTCCATGTAAGATATGTGAGCTCTTCGCTTAAATCATTTTCTCCCATTTATCTTTCGGGGAATTAAAAAAATCTTTTGGGTTTTTGGAACCCACATGAACATTAATGCACAGATGAGCATAAACCAATCTGGATCGTTCTGTTAGCATGATCACCAACAATCAAAAACCCCATAGATCGAGCAATCCCTAAAAAAACTTCGTGCTCTCATAACTCCAAGGGGAGAGCGGGAGGCGTATCAGACAGAAATGGATTGAAAAATGAAATCATGTAGCATTCCTTGCTCCCACCAGGTGGAGATTAAGGCGGTGTTCCCATAAAAACCACGACAACCCCGTATACACCCTTTGCATCTTTGACTCATCTTGGAAACAGAAAATAAAACATTCCCTCGCAAGTGCCCCCGACATTAACCCTACGGGGCCATTTCCTTTTATACCATTCACTCACAAAATCGATGTTAGGTCTAAGTCCAATGAATCGCCTACAAATGCACATCTAAATATGGCCTTAGCTCTGTTAATGATAGATCTTGGTATTTCCATTTTCTAGTCAAGATCTCTCAGGAAGGAGAGAGCTTAACACATACTCGATGGGCTTCTCCAAACAACCTTCCAACCCATGTCGAAGCTCCCATAGCACCAAGAATCGTCATGTCACAAAAAGGTTGTTGCGGATGATTTTATCATTAAAGTGATTATCTATATATAATTAATATATAATCGATGTATAATTAATGTTTTTATTGGATAAGGTGAAAACAGGATCGACTCCTGGGGCCATCACAAGAGGAGGAACAAAAACCAACGAGTAGGAAAGAAACAGAAAGTCTAAGAAAGGAGTTAAACATGCTTAACTCTTACAATGAAGATCAGGACTTTGAACCAAAGAGAGAAAAAAAGAGAGAAAGAAAACCAGCTCCAAAACTTCAAAATTGTAGAAGTTCACCAAAAGTTTGCCGACATGATCGTCCAGAAAACTCAGCTAATTTTTAGTAAATCCTTCATTGTTACCATTATGACTACCTTTGATCTCGGCACTCTCAGTGCCCTTGACATTTATATCTTTCTCCAACTCGTCCTCGGAGCTACTGATGCGCAAGTTAAAATTCCTTCTTTTAGTGCCTTCCTATATCCCTTCCAACCTATCACTCAGCTTTTTGACCTAGTACTCCAGCTCCAGATAATTTTTCTTGGACTTCACCTAAGCAGAGACAATTTTCTTCGAAGCATTAATGGCATCCAACAAAGTTTCCCTTTGACCAACATTGGTTTCCTCCATTGCCTGAAGCACACCCTCTCAATACTGAACCTTTCTACTCAAATCCTCGAAACCCTTTAAGTTACCATCCCAATTCCTTTTTCTCAAGGTGCTCGCTTCCCCATGACCATCCTCGCTCTTCTCTTCACCAGAATCCTCCCCCACATTTTTGCATTTCCCAGCCTTCATCTTAGTAAGGCATTCTGCGAGAGTGAGGTCATCCTCTTCCGCCTTATCTTTCAAAGAAGAATTCAAAATAGGTTTCCCATTTTCAAACAGCAAAGAAGGATGATCCCTTCATGCAAAGGCATCTCAACTTTCTCCTGTTGGAAAGCCATCAAAGAATTTGTCAAAGAAATAAATAGGAAGAAAGGGATGCTCACCATGACCTTATGGCGGAACATATTCAGAAGGGTCATATGGTGGGTATAGATTTTTTGGTATTTGCCTTCCAGAGTTATATACTTCATGATTTGAAGGCAAACATCTCTCCATATTCCCAGAATACATGACCTAGAAATACCATCCGTAAAGAAAGAGCACCTTTCCTTACCCATGAAGAATAACTCAATTTCATGTTCTCTGCGGGTTCTTTCCTTAAAATTTTGAGACCGTCCATTTTCATGTTCGTCACAAGGGAAATGGTGGACTCAGAAACCACAATTTCCATACCTTTGACCTCAAACTTATCCTCTTTCCAAGCTTTGCCAAAATCCTTTGACATGGAGGGGTTGTGACCGTGTAATTTGGCTATGAAATTACTGAAACCCCCAATCTTAAGCTTGTTCCACAAATGTTGATTAAAAGCTTCAATGCTCTAGCTAGCAGGTTCAACTCTAATCCTATCACCACCCATCTTCACGAGACTAAACTTCCCCTATTTTCTATCACTTCTCAAAATTAGACCCCCTTTCACACTAACAGAAACCATGAAAAACAAGATATTAAGTAAGTTGTCACAACTCCGGAGCTCGCTCGTGCAACATCATCAAACTTAGTGCCCTCTATCTCTACTAATGGTTTCATTAATGTCCGTGGGTAATTCATCATCTTTACACCAGATCTTGTAATCATTACTATTGGCTCGTAATTATCCATCTTATCCACACACTTGTTCCCTTTACACATAGTATGATTATAAGAAACCCTTACAAAATATTTTAAAGTTTCCTTAACATCATTGAGGATATTTCTTAGGGACCAATTAATGGAACCTTGATTATTGAGGGCATTAATTTTGATGATAGAATCACATTCAATATGGATGTCCTTAAAGCCTTTTTTCGTAGCCAACAAAACCCCCAAAAGAAGAGCTCTAGCTTCCGTCATGTTGTTTATTTTCCATCCTAACGGACCCGCATAAGCAAACAACCAATCTCCTTCACTGTTTCTTAAAATTCCCCCTCCCTCAACAAGACTCGGATTCCCTTTTGACGCTCCATCGAATTTTAGCTTAAGAACATTTTCCACAGGCCTAATCCAACTAGAATTATTTTTTGGTTTGTGTAATTCCACCGGTCCAAGGGTGAACTTGTCAAGAACTTTCTGCTCACTTTTCGGGCAGGGTTTCTTGACTTTTCCTTTAAAGAGTTTAATGTTTTCCTTAATGGCAGCCAAATATGTTCTTCTAACTTTCAAGAGAAGAGATTTTTGATCCCGGAAGATACAATCGTTCATGGCCTTCCATAATCCCCCAAAAATGAGGGAGGGAAATATTCCAGGCCTAGACCAAAATGGGAAAATAGAAGGGACTCTCCCATTGAAAACAACAGTCTTCAATCATCAAGGGAAAGGTCCATTAGATATTGAATAGATCCAGAATGGAAGCAAAGACATCATGGGAGAAGGAGCAATGAAGGAGGAGATGGTTGACATTTTCCTCCTCCTTCCTACAAAGAGAACATCTATTGGGAAGCTTCATTCCCCTTTTCCTAAGATTATCCACAGTCAAAATTTTATTTTGGGCAGCCAACCAATAAAAGATATTAACCTTTGGGGTAAGATCCTTCACCAAATTTTACCCCAATAGTCCTTGTGCATATCAGTCTTGAAATTTAACATGTAGGCAGATTTAACTGAGAAAATTCCAGAATCTTCTTCTTTCCATTTGATGGAATCCTCCTTGGTTTGGAACATGGGGATGTGGAAATCCCTTAATTTCTTATTGAGAGCCTGAAAGGGTTGGATGTCACCATCAAAATACGGAGGAGGTTAAGTGGTTTCCCATCCGATAGAATCTTCCTAGATCCAAAAGCCCCAAATCCAAAATTTTCCCGTTTCTTGTAGAATCGAGCAACCCTTTTCCAGATTTCTAGGTTAGCTAAGGGGTAATCCTCAATCCAATTATCATATCAAAGCGATTCTAGAGCCCTTGCTATCTCCCATATAGTACCTTTGGTTAAGATTTCTTTGGAGGCCACAAAAGAATTACAAAAGGGAGACCCTCTAGAAGATTATCCTTATTAATGTTGTATAATTAATGTTGATTATTCTTTGGTCGCTACTTTTTTGGAATATGATAAAATAGGAGGGAAAATATGTACTTTCAGCTTTGAATTTTGTAATGATTGAATCAAAACAAGAATAATGATTCCAAATAGGGAAAATAGATGCAACAAAAAGGATTAATAAAAATCTGCCAAAATTATACTAGTAATAATCTAAAATAAGATATATTAGAGGAGAATAGAATATTTGAGGAGAATATAACAGGTTATGAAGAACAAAACACAATTGTAACAACTAATTATAAATACTAAGAAGAAAATATATGAATTGTTATTTAATGCATATTATTATGAATATAGTTATTTCTCTTATGTGCATATATAAGTGTATATACCTAACCACCTCCTTTTCTTTTTTGTCAGCTATCTTTCTAGATTCATGCAGGAGCCAAAGAAATATCATTAGGTAGCAAGTGAAGCATGTTTTGAGACATGTCTAAGGTACAATTGATTATGGTATGGAGTATTAGAATAACTCTTGGTTATTCTCGCAAGGATATACCGACTTGTACTATGTCGAATCTATTGATGATAGGAAATCAACTACAAGACATGTTTTTCATCTCAGATCTGGACCTATCTCATGGATTAACAAGAAGAAAATTGTTGTTTCTCTCTCATCCACTGAGGTAGAGTATCAAGTCGCACGAGGAGTTATGTGCGAAGTGATTTGGTTACATCGCATTCTGGGTGATATTGGAATTCCTAAATAAAATCCACGCATCATTCATAGTGATAATCATGGTGTGTTGAAGCTTGTGAAGAATCCATTTTTCCACGAAAGAACTAAGCACATTGAGGTCGAATGTCGGTACATTTTAGAAAAAGTCTTGAATGACAACATCCATCTCTAATAATACCAACAAATTCTTAGATAGTAGATATTATCACCAAAATATCTTGGGAAGGTGGAATTTGTATTGTTTCGGAGGTACATTTGTAAAAACAATGTAATAACAGGGAATGATGCTAGCATAAATATCTTGCATTACATTTTTGGTGGCTTCGTTTATTCACCGACGTGTAGGTATTACGTGGCCATTCAATTTTCCTTACCGTCCTCCTTAATAACTATTTTGGCATGTATTTATATCTTTTTTGTTCTTTGAATAAATCAATTCAATCTTCTCTCTTAAGATCCTTAATATTGTTCATTCAAAACCATTTCAAATATCGGTTCTAAAAAATATCCTATTTTCTTGTACTATTTTGATTATTCGTTCAAAACCATTTCGAAAATAAGTTCTAAGAAAATCCTATATTCTTTTAATGTTTTGATTATTTTTTCAAAACCATTTCAAAAATTTATTCTAAAAACTCTTGTTTTTTCTTATTTGATTTTTAGTTTACAACAATTTTGAAAAACAGTTCTATTTTTTTCTTTTAGATTGTGGGTTTAAAGTAGTTTGTGTTCTATATCTCATTTCATCCACATTTGATCCAATCCAATAATCAAAATAAATTCCTATCCTTTCCAAATCCAAAATTGAAATCAAAACTTGTCCAAATTTATCAAAGTTTGATAAAATAAAATCATCCTAATCTAAAGTATTATCTTTTGGACATTCACTTTGTCCAAATTTAAGTATATCATATCCTATCAATCAAAGCCTTATCTTTTGTAAATTCACTTTGTCCAAATTGAAGCATATCATATTATATCAATCGAGCCTTATCAATTGATGAAATTTTAAGAAAAAAATCAATTTATTCTTCGTCTCCTAGAAATGGGAGCTAAATTACCTTCATATTTTGGTGATGAGAATTTGAAACATCTTTATAGATAAACCCGAATCTAGCAAAAACAAAGAAAAATCTAGCGCTTCAGAACACATCAAACGAATCCTTATTCGCCAAAATTCAAGAGATGACAAAAGAAATTTCTAATATGGATTCTAAAGTTGCTAAAGGTAATGAAGAAAAGGTTTAAACAAATAATAAAACAAAGACAATAGTCAATATTCCTCTTAAAATTATCCATTTTCTTAAGAATGGAAAAGCATGAAAGAAACAATAATGGGGATGCAAAAACAAATGAAACAATTCAATTTTGAAGAACTTTTCCTTATCCATTCGACAAAGAAATGTTGTGTATACCCTTTCCAAAATATTTTGAAACCCCGAATTTGATAAGTACAAAGGAAAGCATGACCCATGAGAACACGTTAAAGAATTCTTCATGGCATGCCAAGAGGTAGCATACAATGAAGTTGATCTCTTTCAGATTTTCCCAGAGAGTCTAGGTGATGAAGGAGCATCATATTCCGGTCAAGAGTTTAGGTGTTAAATTGTGGTCAAGTTTACCTTCCCTCCATTATTTGTATTTGAAATTTTTCAATGTGTGGATTTCATGAAATAAATAAGCTTGAAATGTAATTTTGAGTGTGAGATTAATTTGATCATGTATAAGGCTAAATGAGGGCATGAAGATCATGCAAGTGGGGAAGAGTTATTTGGTATGAGCCATAGAGTGATATTAGGAGTGTATCTAGTATATTTGTAAAGTTGTTGCATGATGAGTCAAGAATGGACTGTTTTTGAGTCTTTCTAGGGTGTTGTTGAGTAAATTATGGAGTCTATGATAGGGAAGAGATTATCCATTTATGAAGGATCTTGGATGTAATAAAGGAAGGGATTGTAATGTGTGTAATATGTTGGATAATGAAGGAATAAGATGATTATTTAGAGGTTCTAGATTTTGGATCAGCATAGTGATGTTATTGTATAAAAATAAAGATAACTTATTCGTTATCCATCATGTTAAAGGAAGTAAATTTTTTTTAAAGCTAATTCCTTTGAATGAACAATTACAAGTACGAATTCTGGAGTTGCATAATTGTTACAATTCATTGGAAATAAAAAGATATTGTAAATCGGGCTTTATAAAAAATTTAAAGGTTGCTTATATGAATTTAAAGGTTGGAAAAGTTTTGTGATCATCCAATCGATCCTCCAAAGCAAGAAAATTAGAAAGAGAGCTCGAATTAAGGGAGAATTGAACATTTTTTTATGTCTTGGGTCTAATACAGTCGAAATACCTGCAACTAGGGTTTTCAAAATGAAATCTCCATCGTTCTTTTAATTTATCCCATGAAATTTTCTAAAATTTTGAAGATACGTCTCTGGGAGGGTATTCCAACTATTGAAAAAAATAGCTTGAAAGATCTTGAAATGAGGGAAACAATTTCAGAGAAATCTGGTAAAACTACGACAGACCTTCTTGTTTAACTTTTTTTTGGAAAAAATCAAATAGAAATTGTTAGTTTAGTATCTCTTGTTATTCAAAATGATTTGAGATAAGTGTGAGGAGTATGGAATTGTGTTAACAGAAGGAAGAATAATTTTCTATAATGGAAATTCAATTTTATTAGCACATAGAACACATAAAGGACATGACAGAGCAAAAAGAATTACATTGCCAAGAACTTCAAATACATATGAGGTGAATTTTGGACTTGAGTTTTCTAAAAGGTTGATAAGCATCAAATAAGGATGCCACTAATCCTTAAGAGACTACAATACTCCTTGAAATAATGTTGAATATCAAGGACGAGTCTACAATTTGAACGACATACTACCAGTTCAAATAAAAAGTTGATTTTTTGAATAATAAAAATTTGTTTTTATGCACCAATTTGTGGTATCAGAGAAGAGAATTGAGCTATAGAGAGAGAGGTCAAAGTGTTGTAGGAGAGTGTTGACCAAGCTAGTGGAAGTTTCTTGAAAATAGTGAAGAGAATGGTAGGAAAAGGAGGAACAACCAGGTGACTCATGCCTAATTTTTGGAAGAGATAAGGAAGCAAAACTAGTTGATGGAAGAGGTCAGAAGCCTAAGAGCAAGGCTACAAGAGGTGGAATTGTCTCAGAGAAGAGGCATTACATATGAAGAAGAGAGTGAAGAAGAGCAACCAGGAGAATTGACTATGGATGTACCTCCTCCAAAGGCAAAGTAGAAGATAGATTACTCAAGGAAATTGTGGGATCCAATTCTAGACCAAAGATGGAGGTCCCAATGTATGAAGGAAGCCTAAAACCTGAAGATCTCATTGATTGGATTGATGCTCTAGACAAATATTTTGAATATGAGGAGGTGGATAATGATTAAAAATTGAAATTCGCAGTGACTAGGTTGAAGAGTCATGCCTCCATTTGGTGGGATGGAGTGTAGAAGGAGAGAGTCAATAAGGACAAGGAAAAAATCAAGGATTGGGACAGAATGGTGGCAAAATTGAAAGCTAAATTCATACCTAAGGATTACTAGACAAATTTGTTTAGGTCACTCCAGAACCTAAAATAAAAGGATATGTCTATAAAGGACTATAAAGAATTTTTAAAAATTGACCATAAAAGCAGTCAAGTGGAAGATGATTTGGAGAAGGTGGCTAGATATCTTAATGGATTGAAGTTTGCAATCTTGGATGAAATCAAATTTTATCCCCTAAGATAGTGGATGAGGCTTATCAACTAGCACTCAAGGATGAGGAGAAGATCTCTAGGAAGAGTGGTTCATTCTCAAGAGGAAGAGGTAGAGTATTCAGAAGTAGATTTGGTCAATCAAGTGGAAGGAGATAGCTACAAACAAACCAAGAAGAAGGCAATAGTTCTCAGAGTACCAGAGGAGGTTTCTCACCAAGAGGAAGAGTACATTTCAGAGAGGAAGAGGAATATTTTTGGGTAAATGTTTTTGTTGTAATAGAAATGTAGATCATAGGTTTTCTAAATGTCCCGAGAACCCTACAAACAAGAAGGAAAAGAGTGCTCGTGTGGCACAAGGTGAAGAAGAGAGAGTAGCAGAACCTGAGGTTCATGAAGACCTACCAGAAGTGGGTGAATCACTCATGATGAAGAGGATTTTTCTCAAGCATGAAAAAGAAGTCATAGAACCACCTCAATGGAAGAACTTGTTTAGAACAACATGCAAAGAGCAAAGGAAAATGTTGCAAGTTGATCATAGATAGTGGGAGCATAGATAACCTTGTTTCAATATAGATGGTGGAGAAACTTGGATTAGAAAAGGTAAAGCATCCTACTCCTTATAAAGTATCTTGGCTACAAAAAGGACATCAGATTTTGGTAAATGAATAGTGTCAAGTGGAATTTCAAATAGGAACATATAAGGATCAGATAATTTGTGATGTTATGCCCATGGATGCATGTCATATTCTTCTTAGAAGACCCTAAAAATATGACAGGAAAGCAGTGCATGATGGAAGAAACAACACATACACCTTTGAGAAGGATGGTAAGAAGCATGTTTTGAAACCTTTACAAGAGGAGAAAGTTGTTGTTGAATCCAATTCTACAAAGTGTTGATGTTGACTGGTAAGGAGTTTCTACACCAAATGAAGCAAGAAGAGGTAAATTTTTCTTTGGTAGGCAAGCCTAAGAGTGTAGTTACCAATACTAAGCTTGTTGATTTACCTCAAGAAATACAAGATATGTTGAATGAGTATATGGACATTGTGGTAGATGATATTCCAAATGAGTTGCCTCCAGTTAGGAGTATTAGCCATCATATAGATTTGATTCTAGGGCTAACCTTCCAAATAAAGCTGCTTATAGGATGACTCCCAGAGAGAATGAGGAGATCAAGAAGTAGGTGCAAGAATTATTGGAGAAAGGGCTGATAAGAGAGATCTTAAGTCCTTGTGTTGTACCTATAGTGTTGATTCCTAAGAAGGATGGAGGATGGAGAATGTGCACAAACTCTAGAGCCATCAACAAGATCACTATCAGGTATAGATTTCCATTACCAAGGATAGATGATTTATTGGATTGTTTGAGTGGAGCTCAATATTTTTCTAAGATAGATTTGAAAAGTGGTTACCATCATATCAAAATTAGAGAGGGAGATGAGTGGAAAACTGCATTTAAGACTAATGATGGACTTTATGAGTGGCTAGTTATGCCATTTGGTTTGACAAATGCACCTAGCACTTTCATGAGGTTGATGAATGAAGTGCTCAAGGCTTTCACAGGTAAGTTTTTCATAGTCTATCTAGATGATATTTTGGTGTATAGTAAGTCAAAAGAAGAACATCTTAATCATTTGAGATTGGTGTTAGAGAAACTACATGATGAAAAGCTACTAATCAATCTTAAGAAGTGCACCTTCATGAAGACAGAGTTGATTTATCTAGGATTTGTCATTTCACAAGAAGGATTGAAGATGGAAAAAGAGAAAATCAAGGCTATAATTGAGTGGCCTCCTCCCGAAGTGTGTTTGAGGTAAGAAGTTTTCATGGATTAGCTAGTTTTTATAGAAAATTCATAAGGAATTTCAGCGGTATTTGTGCTCCAATAGTGGATACCATTAAAGGTAATAAGAAGACATTCCAATGGACTGAGGCAACTGATAAGAGCTTTTAGTTACTCAAGAAGAAAATTACAGAGGAGCCAATTTTAGCCTTTCTGATTTCTCTAAACTTTTTCAAGTTGAATGTGATGTTAGTGGAAATGTTATAGGTGTTGTTTTGAGTCAAGAGAGCAAACCAATTACTTATTTCAGTGAAAAATTGAATGATGCAAAGAAGAAATATTCAACTTATGATCAATAATTTTATGCTATTGTACAAGCTTTGAAGAAGTGGAGGCATTATCTTATGCCTAAAGAATTTGTTTTGTTCACAGATAATCATGCTTTGCAATTCATTAGTAGTCAACCTAAACTAAGTCAGAGGCATGTAAAATGGGTTGAATTCTTGCAAAGTTTTACTTTTGTTATTAAACATAAAAGTGGAAAAACTAACAAGGTTGTTGATGCATTGAGTAGGAGAAATTTGGCTATGCAGAAATCACAAATCAACATTCTTGGATTTGAGGATTTGAAAGAAATGTATAAGACTGATGTTGATTTTCAAAGTTCTTATGAAGCATGCATGAATCCTATAATCAAGTGATAGAAGTCCATGGATGGATTATATGGTTCAAGAAGGCCTACTATTCAAAGGAAATCAGCTATGCATACCAAGAAGTTCTATGAGAGAGAACTTGGTGAAGGAGAAGCATGGAGGTAGTCTAGCAAGACATTTTGGACAAAATAAAACACTATCTCAGCTTAGTGCCCACTACTATTGGCCAGGTATGAACAATGATGTTAGAAAATATGTTGAGAGATGTAAAATATGTCAGCATGCAAAGGGAAACAATCAGAATGCAAGTTTGTATCAGCCTTTACCAATTCCCAACAGGCCATGGGATTCAGTAAGTATGGATTTTGTACTTGGATTTCCTAGAACACAAAAAGGGCATGATTCCATCTTTGTAGTGGTTGATAGATTTTCCAAAATGGATCATTTCATTCCTTGTACAAAAACTAGTGATGCTACTAATATTGCCAATTTGTTTTTCAAGGAGATTGTCAAAGTTGTATGGGTGTTAAGGAGCATTGTCTGTGATAGCGATATAAAATTTTTGGACACTTCTGGAGAAATTTGTGGAAGAATTTGGGCACAAACTTGAGTTTCAGTTTAACATATCATCCCCAAACAGATGGCTAGACAAAGGTAGTAAACAAGAGCTTGGGAAACATCCTAAGGAGTTTAGTAAGTATGCATCCAAAACAATGGGATCTAGTACTTGCTCAAGATGAATTTTCCTATAATGATTCTCCAAATAGGAGTACAGGTATGAGTCCTTTAAAAAATTTATATGGTATGCATCCTAGAGGTGTATTTGAGTTGAGAAATTTGGGGAAAATGGAAACTAGAAGTGCTGATGGTGAAGATTTTGCAAGTGCAATGTTGGACTTACATGAACAGGTGAAGAAGACACTTGAAGAAAGCACTATGAAGTACAAAAGGAGATCTGATCAGAAGCGGAGAGAAGTTGATTTTAATGTGGGAGATCTAGTTCTTTCTCATCTTAGAAAAGAGATATTTCCAAAAGGTGAATACAACAAGCTAAAGCTCAAGAAAATTGGACCTTGCAGGATTTTAAGAAAGTTTTCTAGCAATGCATATGAAATTGAACTTCCAGAAGGTGTTGGCATTTATCCTATTTTCAATGTAGCTGACCTATATCCATATAAAGGAGAAGAACCAGTTGTACAAGATGTTGAACCAGGTAAAGAGGAACCCATTTCTTGGGAACAAAAGTTACCAAAGCACATTCCTAAAGTAACTGAGGCCATTCTTGACAAGAGGATGACAAATAAAAACAAAGGAAAAGAGTATTTCCAATACTTAATCAAATGGAAGGACAAACCTAAGGAATATGCCACATGGTTGAGTGAAAATGAAATTCGTAAACTGGGAAGCAACCTAGAAAATTTTGTGAACATGATCAAATGAGAATTATTATTTTGTTGGCAGGTAGTATGATGTAGGAACATCATAAGCTAGTCAAGAGTTTAGGTGTTAAATTGGCTTAAGAGTGTAGTAAACTTTACCTTCCCTCCTTTATTTATATTTGAACTTTTTCAATGTGTGGATTTCATGAAATAAATAAGCATGAACTATAATTTTGAGTGTGAGAATAAATTGAGCATGTATAAGGCTAAATAGAGCATGAAGATCATGCAAGTGGGAAAGATTTATTTGGTACATGTAATGCCCTACATTTCCATGAGTCATTTTCAACCAAGTTTATATAAAAACAATTAAAAAAAATTTAAAAAATTAACAAGTTGATGAATGATAGTCTCATCACTTTGGTGGCAAGTGGAAGGTTGGACCGTGAATGTGACATTGTGGAAATTGTGTGAGTGTACAAAGTGGAGTGACACATCCAAGAAAGTTTTCAAACCTGCGCTTTTCCTTGCTCAATAATTCAACCACCTTATTAAATGTCAAAAGCTTAAACCATGTTAAAACCTGGAGTTAACATTATAATCTAGCAATAATTGAATAGTTTCAGTGAGCACAAAAAATTTCTCACATGTCCTTTCCCCTTAGTTAATGATTCAAGCACCGTATTTGGGATCCAAGGCATCCAAACATGTCGGTCACCTTACTGAATAATCCAAGCACTTCATTCAAGATCTAGAGGCACCGACCATGAAGAAACCCAAGATCACATTGTAAATTTTTGTAGAAATTGGATAGTTGCGAAGAGAGGAAGAATATTGAGGATAAGGAGGTAAATTTATTTTTCTGAAGCACCTTGTAGGAGAAAAACGTCCCAGCTGGTAGAATAATGTTCCAATTTTGAGTGATGACGAGGGAGATGTAGCGCTCAGCTGAGATAAGGCATGATATATCTTAGTCTCGTATAATTGGTCATTATTGTATAGCTAGTTCTCACTATTTTTGGATTCTTTGGGGTGGTTCACACTTCTTTGAATGACCATACTATCGGTTAAGACCTCCAAAGTGGGCTTTCGTGCTTTTCTCCATTTACTAGGTGTAGACCCGTGCCAACCATTTTCTTCTCTTGATCTGCCTCCCTTTTGTAGGTTTTCTTTGTGTCTTGTTTGGTCATATGTGGTTCATATTATTTCACCTAACATGTCCTTACAAACTCATCATACCGGGATCTCGAGAAAAACTTGGATGTGTATTGATAAGAACCTTGCTTATAATAAATCAATAAATTATAGAAGATAATAAAACACAAGAGATATGGGGGGCCAAGATGCCCTAATATAAATATATGCATATTAATACCCTTAAGGTAGGGAAACATCATACAATGCTCCTTAAGGAAGGAGTAACTCCACAATATCCTAAGATGGGAATCCACTTCGAGGGGGACACCTCCAATATACCTCTACCAAGTATAAGACTCAACTCAAACATACATTACCCTCTCATAATGATACTCACATCCTTTACATAGGATGGATAACAACTAATCCCAATGTAGGCCAACCCATTACCCAATATAATTAATTCCTATGTGAGCCCATATAACTAACTAAGGGGATGTGTGCCACATGTCGGCATATCCATCAACCCATATACATTATATTATCAAATCCCATGTGAACCCATACATATAACTAAGGGGATGTGTACCACATGTCGGCCTCTCCATCAACCCATATATATTATATTATCATATCCCAAGGTACATAGCATTGCCTCCCTCTTTGACATGTTTCATCCTCGAAACATAAGAAGAAGCCATATAATGAGTGCGCTTTAAATTATTACACACTTGTAGCCATGCTCGATCATCCAACCACCCATATGAAATCCTAGGGGGTGATGCTGCTCCAAACCTGATTCCATATTCCCTTGTGCTCATCTGATTCCATTCTGGTCCATATGTGTTCCTCCCTAACATCCATATATATCCATAATTATTATTCATGTGATTCCATGTTATATAATTATTGTTCAATTGATTCCATGTATAGCCAAAATTATTACTCCTCCAATTCCCTATATATCCATATAGATTGCTGCCCTTGTGTGTCTTGCCTGTCTCCATGCTTTTTTCCTCTCTCGATGATGTGGGTGTCTATATGGTGCAACCTTAGTACGCTCAACCTTATCAATCTTTTCCTCCACTTTCTTTTCCTCTTCCAACTTGTTTGCTATTTCTTTTTCTCTTGAGTAGAGAAACTATTTTTTACTTTTTCATCATGTTCTTCATCCTCTCCTTCTGATTCATCCTTATTCCCTTCTTCACCATCTTCAAATTCATCTTCATGATCCAATTTTACATTAATTTTTTCCTTGCTAAGTGTGATATCTTGCAATGTAATTTTTTTTCTCTTGTACCATAATTTCATGAATTTATTTTGCACATTAATATTAACTATTCCCAATGTCTCTAACCAAGGATATCCGAGAACAATATCCATACCATCCATATCTAAAGCATAAAAATCTGAATGTAAAACATATTTATCCATAGAAAGCTTTAAATCTTCAAAAACTTGAATATGCTTACCATCCATTTGAGATTCCTTGATATGCTTTGTTTGCACATGTAGATTTTGAGCTACATCCATATTGATGAAGTTATATTTGCTGCTAGGGTTTATGGAAACAATTACCTTTTTTCTTTGAATGCACCCTTCAAACTGAAATATTGAAGCTTCCTTCCTTGGAGATGCACTATCCTATGTAGTAGCTTCATCATCAACATTTTCTTCTTCTTCTTCTGATGTTGCTTCTTCTTCTTCTTCTTCTTCTTCTTCTTCTTCTTCTTCTTCTTCTTCTTCTTCTTCTTCTTCTGATGTTGCTTCTTCTTCTTCTTCTTCTTCTACTTCTTCTTCTTTTTTAACAAAATTGTGTTTCTTTTTTGTTTCCCATCTAGCTAAGAAAATATCCTCCATTTCCTCCCAATCCCAATCCAATAGATCTATATCCAAATAAGAATACCAATGTCATGCTTTCCCACCAAGATGAAGATAAAAACGAACCCATATTAAAATTCTTCAAAATACATTTGTTTAAATTGTATCCACCATTTTTTTGCATCAATTTCCCCATTACCATAGAAAATTGGTATATCCATGATGCATAAAAATTAGGGTTTCACAAACTTACTCCTTTGACCAATATTTGACCTGATGATTTCGTAAATCATTCAGCCTCAAATCTGAAACCACAAAGAAGTAACCCCTACTAAAATTTTTAGAGATTTCCGAAAATGTAAGAAATTTAGGAAAATTCTCAAATTGTGGCCTGTGGAGAAAAATAGTGAAAAAAAAACTAAAATAACTCTATTAAAATAGATCCACCAATTCTAAAATTTTAGTGGTATCACCATTTAATATATTACCAATAACCCAAAAAAATTATTTCGTAATTTGTCATTATTCAAAAGATATAGATGAAACCTTAGAATTAGGGTTTCAACCCTAAAACGGACATAACTTTTGCAAAACAACTCCAAAAAAATCTGAAATATCAGGAAGATCACTTGTATGTATCCTCCCCACAAAAATATCTAAAAATTCTAAGTCAATCTCAAGATATAGATGAATCACCAAAATTAGGGTTTCATCCCACAAATTACCAGATCACTACTCTGATACCACTTGATAAGAACCTTGCATATAATAAATCAATAAATTGTAGAAGATAATAAAACATAAGAGATATGGGGGACCAAGATGCCCTAATATCAATATATGCAGATTAATACCCTTAAGGTAGGGCAACACCATACAATGCTCCTTAAGGAAGGAGTAACTCCACAATCTCCCAAGATGGGAATCCACTTCGAGGGGGACACCTCCAATATACCTCTACCAAGTATGAGAATCAACTCATACATACATTACCCTCTCATAATGATACTCACATCCTTTAAATAAGATGGGTAACACCTAATCCCAATGTAGGCTGACCCATTACCCTAATATAATTAATTCCTATGTGAGCCCATACATATAACTAAGGGGATGTGTGCCACATGTCGGCATCTCCATCAACCCATATATATTATATTATCATATCCCAAGGTACATAGCATGTATTTACTCCTTGTTATGTTAGGAGGTAAGGAAAACCTTTCTCTAAGATCCATCTCTTCTACAACTCAAATTCAATGACCAACTCATGCCTAAGATTCAACTCATCAAAACATTAGGCCTTATTGACAATGACATGGCACACATCATTTCCCAAAGACCCAAAATTCTTGGTTATAGTTTAGACAAAGGTCTACTTCCTACAATCTCCATGCTTATAAATTTGTTTGGTTCAAAGCTTAATCTTTCCAAAAAATTATCAAAGAAAGCGTGGCCTCATGGAATGAAACCATTGCTCAGTATATATATTTTGAGTACGTTGAAAAATATTCAGAAACATTCAGGAAGATTCAATTGTGGGCACTTAGAAAAAGACTATGGATTGGTAATTGTTAAAGGGGGGACACCCCAACCAAACTTGGTCTAGCAGATGATCTCTGTGGAGGATGCTCAAATCACCTTATGGAACGAGTATACAATTATTCTAGAAAATACAATGATGGAATCATGGATACACACAGATTATCGGTAAAATGCATGGAAGAGGAATGAATCATGTTGGAATACGGGTGAACCTACCTAGGGGACTTCTTGCTCTATGAACATTAAAATTGTTAGAATGGTCTCCTTACCTTTTTCTTTTATAATTTTTGAAATTTGGTTCTTCATTTGTAATATGATAGAAGCATTAAACCACTAGATAATCTTATAAATGAATATTTAGCCAAATTTAAATAGTGTAAAAATAAATAAAACTCCACCTTGTGATTTTTGAAACCGATTTACAATTTAAACATTAATTGTGGTTGCTACCATAACATTATACAATGATACTTGAGTATATAAATTAGATTCTCATACCTGCTGGTATTGGTGAGAGGTAGATGATGTTGTCAATTCAAACAATGATTTTTCTACCTTGCAAAAATAGAAAAAATGTGATTTCGACATACTTGTAAAACCACATTTTGAGCCTCGTTAAAGAGATGTCAAGCGTCGTATGTGTTATTTATATGTAGAGAGTTTTGTCTATAATTATCTCGACCTCGTTTGACAATTTGTGCCCTCTTCTTCGTTTCGAGGAGCCTTATCACTCCATTTTGCACTTTTAAGGAGATGTTAAAACTAAAACGTTGGCTTTCATTTTGATCCACCATTTGAACCCTAAGAAATAAAATGTTTATAAAACTTTAGTATCTTTACTATAAATTTTCTTGTAACATTTAGTTTGGGGAAAAACATTCTTATTGATAGTTTGGAAAAGCCATTTTGTAGGCCTCCTATCACATTTTGACTAGGTCAAACTTGACCATTACTGATTTGGTGACTCTAAAAACCTATCGCCGTTCAAAAACCGTTTGCTAGTTCTCAGTCCCATTGAATCTAGTGAATTATCCATATATAGGGAACTTGTAGGAATTTTCTCGTTGTGCGTTCATCCATCAAATGCTAGTTTTATATGTGGTTTTCTAATCCCTTGAGCTAACTTTTGATCATTTACAACTAGGTCAATTATGACTGATGGCCTCGGAAAATTGGCCTCCAATCGTAAAATATTCACTAGTTTTGAATTTCGTCAGTTCCTGTGAATTCTTGGTGTATAGGAGGACATGTAGAAAATTACCTATGGTATGTTTTCTCACTAGAAGACAACATTTGAAATTTGTTTCTTAGCCTTTGAGCCTAAATTGAACATTTTTACAACTAGCATGAAAAGGTAAAAAAAAGAAAAAGAAAATTTATGAGACCCCCATCGGGTTACCAAACCCCCGTGGAAACTTGTAACTAAATATTTGAAATTCTATCAAGTGACTTGTGTGAAATTGAACTTTTGGCAAAATAGTGGTTCTCTCTCCCTATCTCTCTCTCTCTCATTGGTTAAGAAATGAAGTGAAATGAAATGGAATAAATATGTGTCTCTAACCCTCTCCCTTAGAATGCAAATTATTATTATGTAAATGGGAACTAAAAAAATTAATTATGCTAGATCTAGGTGGATACCATGCCAACGATTTATCATTGATTTCATGCTCACATGGTTTTTTAAGATGCAAGTAAGATGGTGAAGCGGCATGGATGTGATTCATTGTATATTGTTAGAGTTTATATATGTTAATGGAAATAATTTTGTATGTATTGTTGTGTTATAGTAAAGTTATTTATTGAAATTTGACAATATGAATGAGATGCTAGTTTTAGGGGTGCTTTGGGAAATGTGCATTTAACTATAGGTGTACTTTTGATTTTAATTAGCATCCGGTAAAAATGGGGTTAGATATATATGTTAGGTGAAATGTAGAGTATAGTTCTAAATTTTACAAAGTATTCAAGGTTTATTAGTAAATTTTTGTAACATTTTAAATATGCTCTTGTTTAAGGGAAATGTTCATCTATATATGGGTGTTATTTTGATTCCAAAATTTGTACTGTAAAATTTGGATAAATGTGTTAAATAAAATTGAAATTAATATCTTATAGTGCGGTTCTGTGTGCAGTTGATGATTAAATAATTATTGTGTTGTGTTTCTTACCTTGAAAACGTAATAAAGAGATTTAAAAGAAATAATCAACCCTAGTATAAAATTTGTGTATAACTCTTCCTATGTGATTTCTCTTAGCATAGAAAACTAAAATCCTTGCGCTTGATAATACCTTCTAGATTAAATAAATAAGATCACAATTTTGAGTTTATCATCATATATTTTATGCTTAGCGACATCATCGCAAACCCAATGGTTAGGAATGACATGGTCAAACATTATCTAGAGTATGTGGTACCCTCCTAGGTTTGGTAACCATGTGTATAGTAAGGAGAATGTGTTCTCTTAAGGTAGTACTCTTGGGAACCAACTTCAAACATAGTGTAAAATCCTCTGTGACCAATGTACATGTTGTGTGGCGAATATCGCTAACTAACCTTAGAAGTCACCCTTAAGGGTTGGGTTCAAAAAGAACTTGATACCCAACCCCATTTAGCATTTGGGTTTTATGGTACAATACTAAGAGTTAATTGTGAATCTTAGCAAATGATGCAGCCTAGAATTCGAGTGTATAAAACCCAGGTGCACTATCACATCACCAAATTTGAGCGAAGCGCTCACCCAAAGCGCGCAAAGGTACCGAGACCCTCTTTAAAGTTTTTGTGTAGGATATTAGTGTGATGAAGATACAACATATTCAGAACCATAAATAACCATAAAAATTCCACATAGCATATTCCAGATCTAGATCTTAGAGAATCATGAATTAAACAATAACTATAATAAGATTAACCATACAAGAACTAGTTACATTCATGTTTAAAACCATTATCCATCCAATATACTCCATTACATTAAACACTGTAATACATATAAGCTTCTTACATTACAAAGTATCACCATAAGTCATGCACGCATCAGATCCAACAGCATAACTCTACAATAATTCACTACTACTAAACTACATAGTTTAATACATACTTATAGGGGTGGGGACTTTCCCTTCACCACCTACACACTTCCCAAAATAGGTTGCATGTTGATAATAGCCATGCACCTTTACATTAACATACACACATGCAAGTGCGCTAAAAATAAACATCCTATAGTTAACTAGAAGAAGTAATCCTATTATTAACTCAATCTCATGCATGGCGCTTATTAGTCACTCATTCCCAAAATAGAATTTTCATGTCATGCAAGCCTCCATCCCAATGTGTTCTCTGCATGCTATCTTACAAAAATAGCCTGCATCTATAAAATGGCTAAGTCCCGAATCAGCTTATCCTGACGCATGTTTCCTTTCTTTTCCTCCCGCACCTTTCATGCGCCTTATTCCTACTCGCGCATTCCCTGGTGTGTTTTATCCTTATCACAATATTATGTCTGCTTAACATTACCCCACACTAAAGTACATTATCATCCCAAAATGGGGATTCTTTATGATGTTCCAAAATAATAAAGAATAATAATGGAAAGAATGTAAAGAATCACTGTATAAAAGGATAGACCTTTACTCTAAAACAACCTCTTCTTCAATCGGGAGGATCAACTATGGATATTCACTTTTAATCTCAGCCTCCAATGTTTTTCAATCATCTAGAGCAGTCCTTGTCTTCTCTAGAATGTTTGTAGAGATGGCATCCAAATCATCCCAAGGAATCGTTTCCTTCTCATTTTGTAAAATGTAGACAACATTGTCCATATAATACATCATTCCCTCAAGAATATCCATCTTCTGTGCTATGAGCTTCCCAATCTCATATATTCTCTCTTTATGTGGGTCCTGGGATACTGTAAGGGCTTCACACTTTTATTTCACTAGTGCCAATATTTCTGCGTGTCCCAGTGTCTCATCTTTCAGGGCCTTCAGTATGTCATTATCTTCAACCAAATTTTTGGTCCTTATCACTACTTATGGTGCCACAAAAATATTCAGAGCTTGGACAAATTTTTTCAGTTCATCCTTTCAAGTTTGGAGTAATGCCTCATAATTTGAAAATTTCCTAACCACGGAGGCCCTTGCTCTTTCTGCTTCTTGTTCAGGATCCTTTGGCACTGGCATTTGAATTGGCCCATCTTCTAGCACCAAATCAACCAATGTGCACACATAATGCATAGCCGAAGGAAAATTCTCAGGTACCTTAGAATCAAGATGAGGTCTTTCTTTCAGTAACATAATCTCCAATTTCTTCTACCATGCTAATGAAGGCCTCATTATTTTTATTTTCTAGGTCCTTTTCTCCTTTTAAACATGTTATTTTTGTAGTTTTAACACTATTATCTTCAAGTAGTGCTCTAATGGTGGCAATTTTATCAATATTCCTCTGTGCCACCTCTACAGATACCTTAACGAACACATTTCTCACCTACTCATTAGACATTAGAGTAGGATTTATTGTCATGTGTTTTCTTTGGGGTTCCTTCTTCAATCTCCTTGATACACAAGATTCCTCGCACATGTTGAAATATGGCTTGTCCATATGGGTCTGCATGGACCAAGATAATTATTTCCTTATGCATGTGGTGGCCATGTCTCGTATCTAATGAATCCCATCCATACAATTCCTCAAGGCCCAATGTGTTTTGAAAATGGGCACGAATGATTTTCTTGTGTCCTTAGCATAGCCCATACTTGGCACAACATATTCTTCACTTGTTCTCTTTGTTCTTGGCCCCTTAGGAACCTAAGTGCCAAGGTTTGGAGTTGGCCCTTCTTCATCCTGAGTAGTAACATGCACACTGGGTTGCTCTTGCATCGTCTCTTCTGTTTCCTTCACCCCTTCCTCTTCATCTTTCATTTCTTCATCTCTGGGTTCCTCCACATCTTTTGGTTACATTGGGGTTCCATATGCGCTCTCCTCAGACTCCTCCACCTCCTTATTCAACTTCATCTTTCTCCTTCTCTTCTTCTTAGGTGCTTATTTTTGAGGGAATATTCGAGGTGATCTTCTTATAGGCTATGGTGTTCCTACACCCTGGGTCTTGGTTCTTATGAATACCCTCTTAAACTCGATGCTCTTCAGGGACTACATCCACATCCAAGTCCTCTTATCCTTCTTGTTCTTGTGGTGGAGTATCTGTGTGCTCACTCTCCACTTTGTCTATGGGTTGTCTCTAGCCTCTATGATCCAAGCCTCCACTATATTTGTGTTCCTCTTCTTCCTCATCTATCTATATGGTCACAACAGATTTGGAGCTGACACATTCTCCATTGTATGTTTTCCCTTAGGCATGCCCTGGGAGCATGAACTCATTCTCCACATACTTATTATTCTCCATCCTAGGCTTGATCTGAATATATATGAACGTGGCTCTACTCTTCCCAATATCCAAACTTAATTACTTCATATTTATGACATCTGAAATGAGCCTCTCAATGTAGGAAAACTGACCTAGATATACATATGTTTTCCGAGGGTATGGTAGTCACAATCTACCTTTTCTACATTGAAGTTCAAATGGCACGCATAAGTAAATATGTGAATTGAGGCCTGGAAGTAGCACAATGTGAAGGCATAGGGTAGTTTGCACCATGGACTCCATGTCCCATATTTCATGGTGAACCACATGATGTAGAAATGTTGATACACCATGAACTATACTTCCTTGCCTACTACTGAAGGTAGTTCCTTTGGAATTCTCCATTCCTCCTCAAATACCGTGTGATTTGGTCATACCACATTTCTGCCCTTTTCTTGAATGGGCCAATCATTGATCCTTCACATAAATATTTCTCGAACCTTTCTGTGAGGGAATTCTTATCGGTGGGGTATTCCCAAATTTTGTTCTTTGGCCCATCAGAACTCCAATTTCTACAAAAATGACAGAGATAAGAGGATGGCGCCAAAACTTATCTTTTCACCTGCACACACTTCCTCAACAATGGTTTCTACAATATAGCCTACTAAATTGTACACTTCTCCCTGAGACATTTTCTTTGCAATATAAAGCCACATGGTGTTTACCTGCGACCATATCTCTTGATCATTCAGCTTGGTGAGAAGATACATGACTTCCTACACCACATGGTACTTCCTCAATTTGTAGATGTCCATTCCACATGACCCTTGGTATACCCCAAATCCTTGCTTGTGGCTATAACCACTTCTTTATTAGTTAGATCACTAACAATGTATGTCCTTTTTCCCTTCAATCCTATTAATTTCACAATTAGGGATGATGTGATCCTAACCCTTTGTCTGGTGAAATAGAAGAAGTCCTCATGGAATCTTCTCATAAGCCATTGGTATAAAGGTTCATGTTTTCTAAAATATGGGAGCTCATACTAGTTGATAAACTCCTACCTGCTTAAGAAAATTTTCCCCAACGTCATCATACACTAGCATATCTTCCACCATGCACTTATTGGTCTTCTTATTCAGCAAAGTGTCCAACTCTCCCTTGTTATCAGTGGTGTGGTGGTTGTAGTCACTTAATTTGCATCTACGGATGTGGGAATCCCAATCTTGTCTAACTATTACTCCTTCCGGCATCGTATCTCTCGAAACATTACTCTCAGGAGTAATTTCAATCTCAACTTCCACCATTTTCTTTCCTTTTGTGTCTGATGTAGGTGCTTTCTTCTATGCCATCATAAAAACCCACATTTTATCTTTCGTGTCGAGAAATTTCAAACCACGAAACTCAAAATTACGTTCCCTAGTTCGAAACCGCATGCCCTAGTTCCTTCTCAAAGCTTTTGCTTCACTCAAACCCTTCACCAACAGGACGCAAGCCTTTTCCATGAACAAATATGCTCTCCACATGTGGTTTTTCAACTCTCTCGCACGTCAATATGATTCACATGGCTTGGTTGCACTTAGCTCGCTCGAATACTTGTGATTGCAAAGTTAAAAATGAACTTGCATCACATCCTTATATAGATTTTCAAATATTAAGTGCATTTATTACTCCTTCACCTACCAACAATCCTCTCATTAATTGACCATTTTCAAAAATTCCAAAAATTCCGTAGGGTATGATTTTGCACCCCAACTATAACCTTCTAGTGCGCCTTCCTACCCCCTCCTGGATACAAACTTCTCTTATGTGTGCTTTCATGAGCTGAAGTACCTTGCCACTACGCCCTCCCATAGTAGTTTCCACAACCATTACTTACCTCACGTTATATTGTTCCTTCATTCATTTCCATCTATGGTATTCTTTAGAAGCAATATCCTTTCTAACATCTCTTTTCCATACTTGAATAACACCTATAACAGTTTGTTCTCATGTGTACCCATTTGTGAATAACAAATAACAACCACCCCACACCAATGGTATGTGCAGTCCTCTACGCATAAAAATACTTCAGATTGTAATTAGCTTCCAAGCACGTAAACGCATTTATTACACAAAACACCAAACTAAATTAACAAAGCATAACGATGAAGAAGGAAATACATTAAAGGAAATATAGAAAGGGAAACCTATACTAAATGGAAACACTGCCTTATTACAAACACCAAGAAGACTTATTTATAGTAGGGCTTCAGCCTACTCTCATTGAACTAATCGGTAATCATATTCCATCAAGCGCTCTAATCGGCAAGCGCGGATTCAAGTATATGAGTGATAACATACGGTCCTAACCAATGCACCTTTAACTTTCCTAGATGGCACAAAAATTAGAATCATAAAGTAGTACCATTTATCCAACCTTAATCTTATTATCCCTTATGTGTCGGTGATGTCATGCCTTCTTCCGGCCTTTTTCCTACTTCTAACTCCAACATGTTATGGCACACCTCTCATCCGTATGTATTAACTCACAATTATTTCTTCTAATGCTTTCTCATCAGTTAGACCTTTAGTGCGTGCAATATGCAAAGAAGGTAACATGAATTCCATAGGAAGAACTGCTTCTGCGCCAAACACCAACTGAAAGAGTGTGGCCTTATTCAACCTCTTATAGGTTGTTCTATATGCCCAAACACAACAAAAAATTTATCACTCCAATCTTTCCTTCTAACATCACACATTTTTGTCAAGGTCTAGCTCAAAATCTTGTTGAAGGCCTCAACAATACCATTTTCCTAAGGATGATAGGGTGTAGTCTTGTGGTGCGTAACCATAAATTCATCCAATAATATCCTGATTGTCTCATTCAAAAAGTGTGTGGCCCGATCACTTGTCAAGATTAACAGACATCCATACCTAGTAAGAACATGGTTGTTGTACCTATTATACAATTCTTTGCAGGTGTTGCTTCTGCCCACCTTGTAAGATAATATGTGCAAGTGATGATATAGCGTGATCTAGTTCTATTTGCAAGCTGGTGAAATAGGACCTACAAATTCTATATCCCATTTCTCAAATGGCTCTACACTAGCAATAGGCCTCAAAGGCATTTCATCTTTCTCGCCTAGGTTTTCTAAGACGTTGACAATGATCACACACTTTACAATACTCTTTATAATATTTATACGGGGTCTCCCACCATAATCCAGTGAGTAGAATCTTACGCATGGTGGTGTCGCCGCATAGTTCCCTCCTACAATACCACCATGAGCCTCTTCCATGATTTTTTTACACTTATGTTCTAGTACACACCGGCGTAATACTTCATCTCGGCTTAGTTTGTATAAATCTCCAATGATCATCATAAAGGGTGTCGTATGAACTGTAAGTTGTTTCTTCTCCAATGTGTTCATCCCTTTCGGTGCCATACCCGTGCATAAAAAGACAACAATATCCTACAATTTTGAAGGTGCATGATGTAATCTATATAATTTTACATCTAGCATTGTATCTTTAATTGTATGTGTGTCCTCCCTTGATTAAATCCTTGATAAGTGGTCTAGGCTAGAATTAATTTTACCTAGTTTTACCACAACTGTGAAATAAAATTATTGGAATAAGAACACCCATCAACATATGCACCCCTATAAAATGGGATTATTTACCAATTATTTTAATGCCATGTGATCAATATAAAATACAAAAGGCATTGCTAGCAAATAATGTCTAAATTTATGTAGCGTGTAGATCATCGACAAGGCCTCACGCTCTGTTGTTGTATAATTTTGTTCTACATAAGTCAACTTTCTACTATCAAAACAAATAGGATGATCTATAATACCTTCTCCAGGTTGAAATAACACCGTGCCAATGGTTATGCTAGAGATGTCCACATGTACATGAAATGAATGGTTCCATGAAAGAAAACACAGAATATGTGTTATTGTAAGTCTATCCTTCAATGCCTCAAATGTGTGTTGCTGCAGTCCTCCCCAATAGAACATTCCTTTTCCTTTTAGTAACTCTTCCAAGGGTGTGATAATCTTCACATATCCTTTGATAAATTTTTTGTAATACCCTGTGTGACGAAAGAATCCATGCACCTCACTTTTGGTAGTAGGCTCTTCAGGCCTATAATAACTGCAACCTTAGACTGGATCCACTAACAAACCTTCCTTGCAGATGATGTGCCCCAACAAAGTTCCAAATGGTGTAGAAAACACACACTTCTTGATGTTTAAAGAGATGCTTAACTATCTACATATTTCAAACATTAGGCGCAAATTGTCACAATGATCCTTAACAAGTCCATACATCATCCAATCATCCAAGTAAACTTGCTCAAAGTTGTGAATAAAATCATGGAATGCTTGAAAAACTATGCATAAAAATACAATAGATGCTTTTATCAAACCAAAGGGCATCAAAATATATGTAAAAATTCCCCATTCAAAGTGGTGAAGATCATATTCTCTTGATCCTTTTGTGAAATTCTAACCTGATGATACCTAGAGAATCCATCTATAAAAGAATAAAATTTGCGCCCGCAACACCTTATAATATTTACTTTGTGAAAGGTGGAGGAAAAGGATCAATGATGCATGCAACATTCAGTTTCCTTTAATCCACATAAATCCTAATCCAACCATATTTATTTATACGATCACCAAGGGGCTAACCCACTCTGATTCCTCTAGGGGCTTGATGATGCCAGATTTTAACATTTTGTCAATTTCTTCCTTAACAGTTTACGTGTAGGTTAGGGTTCATCCTGTAAGGTCTCTTCCTGATCGGGTGCACACCTTCCTTTAGCTTAATCTTCATCTCTCCTAATGACTCATGCACTCCTTTTAACTCATGGTAGCCCCTAGGAAATAAATCTTGGAAATCACATAGTAATTCAATTATCTTTTCCACTTCAGAATCAGTCCAATAATCCCCAATTATTACCTCCTAAGGTTTAGCATTAGTGTTAGTGTTCAATTTCTTGGTCTTCATAGGTTCATAGTAGGCGCACGCATTTTTATTCGCACTGTCTAATACCTCATGCGTACCTGCTGAATGATCTATATCTATATTTTCTACTTATTCATCATCCACTATGTAGACCATCTTTCTTTTTTCCTTCTCAAAGTAAGTGTGCTTAAGTAGTGTGGTATCTTTCTCTTCTACTTCATCAAAACACGCTCCCGAGTCTACCTCACCAAATAACTCTTGAATGAGTTCTTTAGCCTTTGCACCGTCTCCCATGGTTAAGCCATTTATGATCCGTAATGCCTCTTCCACTAGAAGTTTAGTAGAGAAGTATTCAAAAGTATGGGTCATTCTTGCAATCAAATCCTGTCAATTCCTAGTCTCCCTATGCATCTCTGCATAAACATACCAAGCGTGTGTGCGCAACCTTGTAAAGTGGAATAAAACTTGTGCACCCATAATGAAGGTGGTAAAGCTTCATGCCCCTTTGTCCATAGTCTCTCACACTATTGAATGTGGTGCTGAATAGGTTTATTACCATGATACATGTAGATTTGAGTAGGTGCATTTCTCCTGAAGAACCGAGTGGTTAGAGCAATTTTGACTTCATTCCATTCTATGAGATTATCCCTGTGAACCATCCACTAGCGCGTTGTTGTCCCACACAAGGTATACACTAACATATTTCTTCTTTCCACTTGATCTATCCATTGCTTCTCTATGGGGTGCAGGAATACCATAGGGTATCCTTCTCTAGTGTACCGAGGTACAGAGTTACCTATCCTCCTAACACAATGAGGTTTGCTTCTCCACGTAAATGTGCTTCTTACTTCATGCCCAACCATCTCATAGGTGCCATGTGCCCAATTTTCACAAGAAATACTTATAGTATCACTAATAGACTATGCATATTCCCACTGGAGGATTCCTTAGATGGCTCAAGTACTTTTGGGTCTTGAATGGTGCGTACATAAATTTTGTTCAGGTCTTCCTCACTCAAAGGTTTAACATAAGGTGTAGATTTCCCATATGTCAAAGGTATAATTACTCTTTCTTCCTTGCTCTCAAAACTTATATACCCCTTGTTGAACCATAAATCAACATTATTTGCATAACAACAAGGGTGCCAAAGTAGAGCTAGAAAGTTGTCCGCTTTTCTACAAGTGCTAAGACCTCAAAATCCTTAGTGAACTTGGCCCCTTGTATCATAATGGATGAATCCTTTAAAACTCCTATGGATGTGGACTTAGTTCGATTAGCCATGAAAAATACATTAGAGGATGGATGTAATGGAGGTCTTCCCATATGTACCCATGCATCTAAAGTAAGAAAATTCACTTTTTACACTGTATCAATCAATATATTACGTAAGAGCCACCCATCAACAACAATATTCGTAGTGATCTCCTTGTCATAGTCTAAACTATGAGGGGGAATATTAGCATACATGATATTCCTTCCATTCTCAATACTTACACGTGGAGTGTTTCCCTTTAGCCAATTACCTAATAATGGAATGATATTCTCCTGGTGCAACATCTTTCATACCTATTTTAAGTCATCAATATCCGATTGGACTGTCTCTACATCCTTATTTTGTTCTAACTTTCGTGACTATTCCTTTAAACAATGTATTTCACCCTAAAGATTTCGAGTACCTCCATGGTCTCTTGATAAACCTCCTTCTGATGTGCAGGATCTAGGTACCTTGCATGTAAAACTTATTCTTAGTGATGGTAGGATTCTACCGTAATGGTTCCCTAACGCGTGTAACTTAGCACATGTAGTAATATTCATAAGTAATACCCGTGTTTTGGTGCCATCTTTGGCATCCATTGATTTTCCACAACGTGATGTATTCTAACCATCCCTACACCTTTTTTCTCTTGTTTATGCTACTTGCTAAGATGATCATACAATTCGAGCTTTACTCATAGTTATGATACTTCCCACAAAAAGAACAAGTAATATTCTAAGGACATTCACTCCTGTAGTGGTCAGGAGATCCACATGTAAAACACATTCCACGAGGTAAATCACCTCATCCACCACCATGACCTCGACCCCTAAATCCACCATAGTATCCTTAACCTCTACCACAACCTCCTTTAAAGCGCCCTTCATTCCGATCATAGCGCACTTGAGTGTGGTCACGATCATGGTGCTCACTTTTTCCTTTAGAGTTATATGATACTTTTGTCTATCACACACCAATATCTATGACATCATGGATCTGACCAATCAACCTATAGTCTTCTATATTGTGAGTCGTGGACTAGAAAATTTTACAATAGTAAGATACATTCTTCCTTATCGCGCATTGTAATAATGGGAAACGAGTTGCATCATGGTCTAAATGACATATCACACGATCAAAGCAACAATGAATGTACTGACTGTGAGGAAAACTATCTTTAGTTGTGACCTTCAACTTCACATTCTGTACACCAAATCCCAGTGTGCATCTCATGTGCTGAATTTGTCGATAGTTTCTCCAACTGCTTTGCCATAGCTATAATCTATGCCTCCAAGAATGGGCTCACTCCAGTGTTTATGCTCATGATCGCTTCTCAGGCGCAAAGAGGCTTCAAGTTCTACATGTGGGTCCCTATATGTATTATGTGACAATGCCCTTCTAAAAGGCATGATCAAGCCCCCAACAAACCACTATGTATGCTAGTTTGAATGAATATCATAAGAAAGTTTATACAACAGTGTCTTGAAATGAGCATCATATTCCCAAATGATCTCAGTAGTGCCATGTTTAATATCCTTGAGCACACTTATACTCTTCTACTCAAACTCGGAATATGAAACTCCTTAAGGAAAACATCCTTTAATGTTGCATAATCTACACAAGTCTAATCAGGGTAAAACTTCCTATACCAACTATATGCACGTCCTTGCAATTTAGTTATGAATTGACTTTCCTTGTGCTCAAAATTCATAACTCCTTTTGTGTGCAACAATATATCACACATGTGCATGTGTTCAACAACATATTCTATTCCCATATACTCTGGAAGATGGAGAGACATCTCCATGTAAATATTCTGGGGTTGATGAGGACCCTGCCCACCTGATCCAGAACCTCCTATGTTACCTTTGTCTCTAGAACCACCAGATCCACTAGAAATAGAGTGACCTATACCTCCTGATCCTCCACCTATAGCTGGAAGTGGACCAGTGGATGTAATGCCATGTGTCTAAATAGTGATACTAAATTGAACTCCTACACTTTGCGAAGTGGTACTACTCCCATAATTGAGTCCAAAATTTTGTGTGCCTAAGTTTTATGCTGATGATGTGCCTAAAAATGTACTTCTAAACAAAAAATAAGATGTTTCCCCTATCATAGATGTAATTTCTATCTCACTTACTCATTATCTTATACTACCCCAACTAGCTTGTTGACTTTGGTTGTACTAGATACTGGAAAACCAAGCACAAGGGCTAGGTTGCCAGGTAGATTCAGATGCGTGCCCACGGCCCATGTCGTCTTTGCTAGTGCACTCCCATGTGAGGCTGAGGAGGGTTCCCTATTATGCTTTCCAAAATGGGGGAGTTCTATATGATGTGGATTTACGCCTCCTATGTGAGCTTCAAATCCTTCATGAGCCATCTCTCTCCTTAACGCCATTCGATCTGCAATATCACTTTGTTTCTCTATCTCCCTCTCACATGCCTCATTATACTTAAGCCACCCTTCTTCTCTCTCGCCTCTCGTCCCTAGGTCTTCCATCTTTTACTAAAACTATTCCTACCCCTACACATGGTGGGGTTTAGCTATCCATCGATTTTTCTCCCAAGTTTAGGGTTACCTTCAAGATTTTGATCACTAGTAGAATTCCTTGCAAATAAGTTCCCCTGGGATAACGTAGAAACTGGAACTCAGCTACCTATGGGAAAGAGTAAGTGGAAATTAAGTACTCTAAAATATATCTATTCAAAACACCATGGAACCAAGTATCCACAATGTATGTACAAATCAAAGCATCATAGAGGGCCCGAAATTCTTCTTGCATAAAAAAGTGTGTGATACCTCCAATTCCTTTTAAACGCATCAGAAAATAGCCACTCATAGAGCTCTACCAGAAGATAGAAAATAATCTCTCGATACAAATTCTACCCACCCATGTGCGTGCATAAAACTTAGATCCAAAGGTGTTGAACCTCTCGAGCGTATTCTTCTTCCGGATATTTTATCCACTCTTCAAAATTTTCTAAGGTCAATCGACACATCTTCATTGCGAAACATATTGAAAACAACTAAAAAGAGGTCTTGAACATGGAACCAATGATGTAGCCTAGAATCTCATCAGTATAAAACCTGTGTGCGCCGGCACATCACCCAACCCGAGCTGAGCACTCACCTAAAGCACGTAAAGGTACCATGCCCCTTTTTAGAGTTGTTTGTATATGATATTAATGTGATTAAGATAAAACATATTTATAACCATAATTAACCATAAACCTTCCACATATAATATTCCAGATCTCAATCTTATAGAATAATGAATTAAAAATAACTATAATAAGATTAACCATACAAGAACTAGCTACAGTCATGTTTAAAACCATTATCCATCCAATATACTCCATTACATTAAACATTGTAATATATAAAATCTTCTTACATTACAAAACATCACCATAAGTCATGCATGCATCAGATCCGAAGCATAACTCTACAATAATTCACTACTACTAAACTACATAGTTCAATACATACTTATAGGGGTGGGGACTTTCCCTTCACCACCTACGCACTTCCCAAAATAGGTCGCATGCTGATAATAGCCATGCACCTTTACAATAACATACACACATGCAAGTGCACTAATAATAGACATCCTATAGTTAACTGGAAGAAGTAATCCTATTATTAACTCAAGCTCATGCATGGTGCTTACTAGTTGCTGTTACATAAAAAATAGCATTTACATATCCGGCAAGTCTCCATCTTGATGTGTGCTCCACATGCTATCTTCCAAAAATATCCCGCATCCATGAAAATGGCTAAGTCCCGAATCAGCTTGTCCGACGTGGGTTTTCTTTCCTATCCTTCTGTGCCTTTAAGTGTGCCTTATTCCCACATGCACATTCTTTGTGTGTTTTCTCCTTATCAAAATATTATGTCTTCTCAAGAGTAAAATTTTAGTGTTTGATTAGTTTGTGAAAATGTAACCATGGGATGATGTACTTACAAAAAGGTGTAATCTAGGTCATTCTCTTATCTTGCTTAAACCATATTATGGTGAGAAAAGGTATCCACATGGTGTAAACCCTAATGTGATCCTTACCCTTTTAAACGATGAACTACTCCATCTTGCTATCCCACTAGTCCTATTTGGTAATAGATGTATGATGTGGAACTATGTGATCTTGTTCTTATAGATAAATCTCCAATGATAGGAACTACTATTCTCATAAAGATATATATACCTCATTTACAAATAGGTTACGTAACTCATTAAAAGGCATATGAATCTAAGTTAGGAAAATCCTCTTAATTTATACGTAGGATGATACTCAAGAAACCTAATCTAGGAACAAAAGTAAGGAAGTGTGTTACCATGTTTAGAGCCTTCGAATCCCTAAAACATTGTTGGGGCATGACTATAGTAAACTCATAATTGATGCTTGGCCTTGGGAAATGTAATCATGGGATGTTCTCCCATAGGAAAGTGAAACATGACCTTCATTGTAATGTGATTTAACCCTCTTACTATGGATGAAGAACCTAATCCCTATAATGCTTATTGTGTACTAACTCAATTATCAATTTATAAATGAATGGATGAAACTAGACCCTAAATCCTTAAAAACAAAAAAATGAACTTCTTATCCTTTGGACTTATGCTTGTCCCATTGTGTAATGGAGGTAGGATATAAGGTCAAGATGCATTCCCTTAGGAGTGGATCCTAGAGATAATACCTAATAGCCTTGTGTGTAAATAAATATCCCATTAATGAATGAGTGAATTAAACAAGTAATTGAAATAAAGTAGGTAATCCTTATTCAACGAGATACACCATAAGTCAAATGTTAATCAATATAGAGGGAATATGGTAAAAGGAAAAGGATTATATGATGCACATATTATGAACCCTTCTAGATCTTAAGTTAAGTTTTGAAATGTGATTTTAATAAATGTGAAATCCTAAAAATATCGTGTTGTGGGAAGACCCTATCTATAAGTTTGTATTGTAGTTGAATCGTTATGTTGTGCCTTGTTATTTGGGAACAAAAGTGGCTTGTTGTGCATCACGTGTTTTCGTGTTATCTATGTGGGTTAATGTGTGCAAACATATCATGTGTTGTGTGTCATCCCACATGATCTCATGTAGTGTCAAGTGTACTTCAATGTAAGGCAAAAAAAATTATACCGGTATTTTTGGTGTTGTATATGCGTGTGTTAATTGTGGGCATTACATTTGGTATTAGAGTGGAGGTTCATGCTCTCAAACCTCTGGGATGGATTAGAGTTGTGACGATCATGTTTGGTGATGGTGGATATTAGAAGAGTAATGTGATATATGTTGTTATGTGACGAATGTTGTAATTTTGGTATTATGAATGCACATGTGGTGCATGTCGCTTAGTGCGTGTTTGTTATCATGTTTATGTGCTTGTGATGAGAGTATTCACTCTCCTTTTCATGGATTCAATGAGGATTCCATGTGTGATGTGCTACCTTGGTATGTGTGAGAAGAATGTTTTTATGGATGGTGGTGTGTTGGAGCATCTTATCATTTTGTGATATGTAGGTGTGTTGATGTGTTGTATGACAAAGATTGGTGTATAGTGGATTAGATTGTATAGTAATGTCGCCACTATGTAGTGATGAATTGTGTGTCACCATGTTGTCCTATAATTGATTTTATGTTGTAATGTTATTCACTATGTTCATCATGTGTATAATTTTTGTAATATGAGATGATTCATGTCGTGAATTAGGGGCATATGGGGATTGTATGACCCCTATTGTGCAAAGTACTTGCACCTTGGGTGCATTATGTGGAAATGTGATGTATCGTAACTCGTGAAAGTAATGATTGTGTTATACCCTATATATATACCATGCGTAAGATGCTATGGTTAATGTGTGTGAATCACCATTATGTTAGTGATGTAGTTATGTGTTATGTTTTGAACCTTACACTTGATGACCCTAAGGGGAGAAATCGTTAAGAGTGTATGTGTGGAGAGAGGAGGCATGGACCAGGTTTTCATAATCTTGAGCCAAGTATGACTGAGGAAGTGGAGTCTTATATAGAATGAAAATCCACTTCTATCTATTTAGTATACTTTGAGCTTGCTCAGTATATTATGGATGTGTACCACCTTAGGCTCAACTTATGAAAACTAGTGTCCCTTGCTCTCTCCTATTGGGTTGTCCATCAAACAATCCTATGTGATTTTGACTATGTTGAGCCTTGTGGGAGTATGGAGGGATGATTTAGAAAGAGATGATGACAGTTGTATTATTTGATATGTTATTTTATGAGCTGAGGCTCGATGTATGAGTTCCAATAACTCATTGAGTACCCTTTTGGTGGCCATATAAGGCCACATAGTTATTGTGATGTGCTATTTCTCTATACATATTTTATTCATAAAATTAAAAATTTTCCTTTTTCTTGTTAAGAACCAACAGTTTTCTTGATTGATGTGTTCTTATATTTTTGGTCATTTTATTTGGTTGTTGCACTAACATGCAAATTTTTACACTAACTATGGCTATTTGGCCATTTTCTTTACTTAGATTTAAATTTTCTTTTCATGTTTAAAGGTTTTATAGCCTAGCCCAAGGCTTGGGATTTTTTCCACTTGGCATTTGAAATAGATTGTTATGTTGGTTCTAATGTCATAATGTGTGGAATAGGGTCATGGGATGCACCATGGAGTGGTTGAACCTATGGACCCGCTTCATTGTATGGGGTACTCCCTAAGGCATTACGATAACTAGTGGGTTGTTGAACCATGAGTTATTATGTCACTTGGGTTAGGGGTGTCTGGACTCTATGTGCCTAGGGCCATAGGGTGACTGACCTCTTTGAGGGAGACATAAGAGACTTGAGGGAGGCATAAGATACTTAGGTGTGTGAAAATTATTGCACTTGGAGGTATTTTATTTTGTGATGCTTCGGGAGATATATGTAGTTGCTTTGTGATGCTTTAGGAGGTATATAGATTTTCTTTGTGATTCTTTGGGAGATATATGTAGTTGTTTTGTGATGTTTTGGGAGATATATGGAGATTGCTTCGTGACATTTTGTGATGTGTGGAGTTGGTGTTATGAGTTATGTGTACTCTTGTGAGTCTTGTTAGACATAGTTATGTTTGAGGCTTGACGTTCCCCTTGGTGGATATACATTATTGAATATTGAATTGGCACTGAGTGGGTATAGTCATGGTATTTGGGTCATGTTAGACCAGTTGTATTTGTATCAGTGTCATGATTCACTATTTGTTAGTCACTTGTGTGTGTTGGATCTATGCCTGTGACATAATTGTTGGAAATTATTGGTTATGTGGACTACTTTTTGTCCTTCCATGGTGGAATTAAAGGTCTTGTGATGTGATACAATCATGAAAGTATGTAGCAAGATGTCTCGTGGTTTGTTTGTATTGTGTTTGACCTTGGTGTGGTATTTTGATGTCAGTTTCTGTTGGGCACCCACAAAACATAAGACAATTGAAATTTTAAACAAATAATATTAAGAGATTGAGATTAAGAAATATTGTAAAGGAAAATATTAACTAAGTAATAAGATAAAATAGAACTACCAATCTTCACAAAACATTAAGGAATTATCAAAACTTTATTTCTTCCTTATGGTCACGCTTTTGCTACAAGTATCTTTTATGCTAACGACGTGAGTTGTTAATCATTTTCCTCCTTGCTTATGAGTACCCTCTTCTAACCTTTTTTGTGCATCGCATCGAGGACGATACTTTTATAAGGGGAGGGGAATGCAATGTCCTACATTTCCATGAGTCGCTTTCAACCAATGTTTATATAAAAACAATTAAAAATAATAATATAAAAAAATTTAGAAGTGGATGAATAAAACTCTTTGTTAGGGGGTGGCAAGTGCAAGGTTGGAGTGTGAACTAACATATGGAAATTGTATCGAGTGCCCAATAGGTGGAGTGACACATCAAGTAAGTTTTCAAACCTATAATTTCCTTTCTCAATAATTCAACAACCTTATTAAATGTCGAAGCTTCAACCACGTTAAAACCCGGTTTAACATCGTAATTTAGCAGTAATTGAATAGTTTTAGTAAGGGAAAAATATTTATTACCTCTCCTTTTCCATTTCTTGATGATTCAAGCACCATATTTGGGATCCAAGGCATTCATACATGCCAGTTACCTTGCAAAATAATCCAAGCACTTCATTCAAGATCTAGAGGCACCACCATGAAAAAAACCAGGCTCACATTGTAAATTTTTATAAAAATTGGCTAGTTATAGAAGCGAGGAAGAATATTGAGGATTAGGAGGTGAATTTATTTTTCTTGAAGCACCGTATAAGAGAAAAACATACCGAGATGGTATAAGAATGTTCCAGATTTTTACGTGATGATGAGGGATATGTAGCGTTGAGATGAGATAAGGTGTGATAGATCTCAGTCTCTTATGATTGCTAGCTATTGTATAATTAATTCTCACTATTTTTGGATAATTTGAGTTGGTTCACCCTGCTTTGAATGACCATCTTGTCTTTTCAAGACCTCCGGTGGGCTTGCTATGCTTTTCTCCATTTACTAGGCATAGCCATGTGCCGAGTAATTTTATTCTCTTGATGTAGCTCCCTTTTGTAGGTTTTCTTTGTGTCTTTCTAGGTCTTATGCGGTTCATTTTATTTCACCTACCATGTTCTTGCAAACTCATCATACTGGGATTTTAGAACAACTCGCATGTGTATTTACTCCTTGCTACGTTAGGAGGTAGGGAAAACCTTTTCTCTCGATCCATCTCTTCGTAACTCAAAGTGGATGACTGATCAAGCCTAATATTCAACTCATCAAAACATTGGGCCTTCTTGAAAATGATTTATGACATGGCACCCATCATTTCCCAAAGACCCAAAATTCTTGGTTGCAGTTTAGACAAAGGTCTACTGCCTAAAATTTCTATGCTTATAAATTTTTTTGGTTCAAAGCTTAATCTTTCCAAAGAAATTCCTCAACCAAGTGTGGTCTCATGGAATGAAACCATTTCTCGGTATATACGTTTTGAGTGTGTTGAAAATGATTGAAACTTCTAGGAAGATGTAATTCAGGCACTTAGAAAATACTATGGATTGGTAATTGTTAAAGGGGGGATACCCCAACCAAACTTGGTTTAATAGATGATCACTGTGGAGAATGCTCAAATCACTTTGTGGAATGAGTATAAAATCATTCTAGAAAATGCAATGGTGGAATCATGAATACACATGGATTGTCTCTGCAGTAAAATGTGTGTAAGAGGAATGAAGCATGTTGAAATGCGGGTGAACCTTCCTAGAGGAATTCTTTCTCTATAAACATTAAAATTGTCAAACATGGCCTCCTTACCTTTATCTTTTATAATTTTCAAAATTTGGTTCTTCATTTGCAATATGATAGAAACATTAAACCACTGGATAATCTTACAAATGGATATGTAGCCAAATTTAAATAGTGCAAAAATAAAAATAAAAAATAAAAAAATCTCCACCTTGTGATTTTCAAAACCGATTTACAATTTAAAAATTAATTATGGTTACTACCATAACCTTATACGATGATACTTGAGTATCCGAATTATAGGTTCATACTGTTGGTATTGGCAAGAGCTAGATTATGTCGTTAAATCAAACAACCATTTGTCTACCTTGTAAAACTAGAAAAACGTGATTTCCATAGACTTGAAAAACAAAATACTAAGCCCCATTAAAGAGATTTCAAGTGTCATATGTGTTATTTATATATAGAGAGTCATATCAAGCATTAACTCAACCTCGTTTGACCATTTTCACCCTCTTCTCATTTCTCTAGGATCCTGTCACTCCATTTTTGTAACATTCCCATTTTAAGACTTTAGAAAAAAGGGATTTATTTTTTTTTTTGCCTAATGTTCTCTGTTCTAAATTAAGTTGATTTAGAACACACATTACCATCCATTCTATCTCATAAATGAAACCATATACATTTGTAAATGACTCAATGAGCTACCGATCTCTCATTTCATGACTCGACATCATACTTGATATCTCATGTTAACTTAGTGATTTGTATACTTGGTTCCTTTACCCTCTTTGGTACTAATTGTTCTATTTAAGAGGACTATCTAAATATTTGTTACCGATATTCATCTAAAATCCTGCCTCTTAAACTAGGTGACTTAGGACAACACAATTAATATCTCACAATAATTTGGCCAAAGATTTTAAACATACTTGTTCATGTTTATATTCCCGGATGACATACTCACCTAATGGAATAATTCCTTCACCTCACTCAATTCATTATCTAGAATGGTCTTAACTGACTCCTCTCAATCCACTTGTTCAAGGTTAAACCCTAACCAAGGTTAGCAACATAGTCTAGTGTGGAGGACTGCTCGTGGTGACTGAGGGTACATAGACATAATCAATCAACCTAAGTCGATTACGTGTGCCTAGTTATCCTAAGTCATCATGAGTTGACCCGACAATAGTCGATGCCCCTAACTTTACCTAGGGTAGAACTATGATCAAGTTAGAGTTTATGTAGTTCTAGATGATTAAACTCTGAACGGAGTTGTAACATGTCAACTACAACACAATATCCTCATGAAGACCCAAGTATTCATGAAGGTACTATACTGTAGTTGGTGTGTGCCAACATCCGACTGAGTTCACCTCATTTGGATGAACATACCATAGAAAGAAGTTAATGATTTATTAATTTTTCCTTTTTAAGGGTTAATTGCAATAGCCCTACTGAACAACTAGGTTCGTTAACCATTGGGATTAGAAGTAAAAATTAATTGGAGTTGATATATAAATACATATTCCTCTAAACCCTTTCATAAGATTTTATTTTAATCCATTAACATTCTAATTTATGTTTCACATAACATATTCAACATACTTAACAGTGATGTTAACTTAATTTACTTATCCAAGTCTTTGCTTGCTTAAGTTGTGAATCAGTTCTTTTTATATTAGAATTCAATAGAATGAAGTCTAATCCTTTTAATTCCCTTTCTCTACATTCCTAATCTAGTTAAGGAACTCTTCATGAGAAAGCACACCATCAACTAACCAAGGATAACATTCAGATTTATTTCCAAGAGATCTTAAAATAGTCTATTATTCATTACATGGAAGTTGTCTTCCCTTTTTCTTATATAGGGTTAATGATTATTTATAACCCCATAGCATGTTATAATTTATCATCATAGTTATATCCACCTATAAACATTTTCTTTAAATATAGTCAAAGTGAAATAATTGAGTATCCATGCAAGAATGTCAACTTAATAAGTTGTAATACATATAGTACCCCCAATCTCTATCCATTATATTCCAAGCCATAAAAGAGAGTTATTGTCTTAGAAGTAGAGAATTACTTAACATTTCCACTTACTGAATGTCAAAAGGAAATACATCAAATGCAACAAATTTCACATATCTTTTATTCATCTAGAAGATTCTTACGTTTACAAGTCCAAACACAACAGACATTACTAATGTCAAACAACAATGCTTGAATCAATTTCAAATACAATTTTCTTTTCCATAGAATACATTTCAATCATGAACCATATTTCATCATAAAAATATCCAGTCTCTTTGATAAAAAATGTAAGTTCCTAAAGATCTTTTCTCCTTTCATCACTTACGAAGTCCATCTGCAAGAATTGCTAGCACAGGTCAGTTCATTGAACTGAGCATGATAAGCACTTAGCATTAAAAAGATGTGCTTTTAGCTAACTATTTCATAAAGAGAACTTTGTTGTTATGAAACAATTTAAGCATTACAGAAAGACATACCAAAGGAAATTACTAGTCACAAATGAGAGAGAGGTAAGATGATAAACCATATCAAAATTAAGAATAGATCATGATATAAACAACTTCAACTTTCATACTATTGTTTTACATAAAAAGAATTAAACATTAATCCAGGTAAGTACTATTCCTTCAAAATCACAAACTACCTTTTATACATTATTCACTTCTCAGTTAATCCAATCTAACATGAGAAGATAACTATCCCTACTATCTCTTAGGAATAGATCAACATTAGATAGAACAATAATACTTTCCTCTCAACATTTATTTCACCTAATTCCATCCTAGAATATGAGATGCCAAGATCAAATAAAAAAAAGGAATAGGTTTAGGAAGGACCAAACAACATATTTTAAAAAAGAGTTTCTAATTTAAGAATCCTTTAACTCAAATTCAAAATTAGAAACCAATCTAAGTTCAAGTTTAACACTAAACGGTTTTAAATAAAGATTGAGATCAACCTAGCATGCAATTGGAACTAAGCACAAAATCCCTCAGCAATACATCAATTTCTATGCTAAGGAAAAATAGAAGAATGGAAGGATCTAACAATCAGCTTAGCTCCTTCAACCATTCAATTAATTTTCACCAAATAAAAAGACTTCACAAAATATTTTCAACCAACACAACAATCCTCCTAATTAACCTCTACTTTAGCTAACTATTCAATCACAACTGGACTTAATTCTACAAACAAGTCTGTAAAGGTTCAACAAAAAGACCCACTCGACAAATCCCTCATCAAGAATGTAACATAAGGAAAATCAAAGGAGAGAGAGATTATATATTCAACATTCTAAGCATGATAGAAAAAGAACATAAACATGTAAGTCCATCCCCTACTATCCTTTACCGAAATTCCCCAAATAGAGAACAATCAAAGATCAAATAGAATGACTACTAGTCAGAAGAAGGAAAGAAAAGATGACCCACAACAATCATTACCTTTCATCATTCAAGAGAACAGTAAGGATAACATCAAAAAATCATAAGACATCAAGTACCATTTTGTTAGTGTAGGTTATTATTTATCCTTTTATTTATTTATTAGGATACTTCTTACACTTGTGTTAGCCCTACACTTGTTGGGTTAGCTTGCTTAAGTGTACTAGTTGTGTGGAGTTAGCTTACTAGTTATCTTTGAGTTATCTTCTAGGTATGTGGAGTTAGCTTACTAGTCTTTTAGAGTTAACTTAACTACCGGTATTAGTTAGTGGGAGTTCTTCACCACTGATTTAGGTAGTATTTGCACTTCCCTCCTATATGTACATCTTTCTTATTGAATAATTCAAGTCATTGTATTGTAATGTATTAAACATTATGGATTATGATGGATTTTCATATATGGTATTTTATCTCTTCTATTTTGCAAAGCTAATGTGGTGTGATATTATCATCTCGAGATCATGGCTTGGAACAATATTTTTATTGTTCCATTCATGGTATCGAGTTATAGATTATGTAGACATCCATATGTAAGTTTTTTTGCAAGTAAGGGTTTATTTTTTCATGTATTTGGAATTTTTTAGCACTTTTCTGCAACATGCATTTTTATGTAAAGCGAGAATGTGCCATCGGATTTGGAAGGTGCCAAAACCATAGAACTAATTGTAAACTTGACCATGTTTTGAGAAATTCAAATGCGGGACGCAGATCTATACCATCTCGGTGCATTTTTGTATCCATTGGATATAAGCGTGTACCTTGTAGATGCATTCTTTTACCCTATGGATATTTTGATCTTGGATGTAGTATTTTATCCCTTTGGACGTAAATCTATACCCTCTAGGTGCAATCTTTTATCCATTGGATATAGCGTGTACCTTTCGGATGCATTATTTTACCCTTTAGATATTTCTATTTTGGATGCGAGTCTTTTATCCACTTTGGACATGAAGTTTGTACCCTTTGGGTGCATTCTTTTATCCATTGGATATAAGCATGTACCTTCTAGATGAATTCTTTTACCCAATGGATATTTCTATTTTGGATGCATTCTTTTATCCACTAGATGCAGATCTGTACCCTCTAGGTGAATTCTTTTATCCATTGGATATAAGCGTGTACCTTCTAGATGCATTCTTTTACCCTCTAGATATTTCTATTTTGGATGCAGTATTTTATCCACTAGATGTAGATATGTACCCTCTAGGTGCATTCTTTTATCCATTGGATATAAGCATGTACCTTCCGAGATGCATTCTTTTACCCTATGTATATTTCTATTTTAGATGCAGTCTTTTATCCACTTGAACACATATCTATACCCTCAAGGTGCCTTATTTTATCCATTGGATAGAAGTGTGTACCTTTTAAATGCATTCTTTTACCCTTTGTATATTTCTGTTTTGGATGCGAGTCTTTTATCCATTGGATATTGACGTGTACCCTCTGGATGCAATGATTTACCCTCTAGACATTTTAGGTTTTAAGCACATGCTTTTATCCTTTGGTTGTAATCTTGTATCATGTGGATGCACTCTTTTACCCTTTTGACATTTGGGTATCACGTGTACCTTTTAAAAAAAGATCAGCATTAAAATATTATTTTAATAGCGAAACCTTCTAGAGCTTATAACTTTTTATCCGTAGCTCAGATTAAGGTGATCTTTGTTTTGAAATTGTGTATTTTTTCAAGATCTATGCATTGGTGAAATTTTTAAACACATATTTCAAATTTAAAAGGTACTTTTTCTCATTGTAATGTTTACACACACTCAATTATAAAGTGTCAAATTTGGGAGGGTGTTGTAATCACTTGTGGATGCAATTTTGGTTGAGCCCGACGTCCTCAACTTTTGGGTGTTGCATTCTTGTATCTATGGGTGTATACATTTATATCTCTTTTGTTTGTTGAGATATTTTGGATATGTATTTTTGACACTTTTTTTTGGCATGTTGACAGTCTCTCTTGTGGGGGAGCTATTCTAGTGAAGCCTAGTGTTAGTTTGTTAGTGTTCAAGTAGTTGATTTTGGCAACTCATACAAATATGTGGTATCACTCTACTCATTCAGTAGTATGGGAGGGTGTGGTGTTGATATTGCTTCTTCGGGTTTCGTGTCCTTACCTTGTTACCTTGGATTTTCTTGGATCGTGACACTCATATTTATTTGGATCTCGTGTCCTTGCCTTATTGCCTTGGTTATTGTTCTTGGATCGTGACACACCTGTTTATAGTAGTTGATCTTGCTTCTTCGGATTTTGTGTCCTTACATTATTACCTTGGCTTTTCTTGGATCATGTTGCTCATATTTAGTTTTATCTCGTGTCCTTACCTTGTTTCCTTGGTTATTGTTCTTAGATTGTGACACACTTGTTTGTAATAGTTGATCAAATTATGCTTGGTGATTTTTGTATTTTCATCACTTTATTTTTGGCATGTTGATAGTCTCTCTTATGGGGGAGCTATTCTGGTGAAGCCAGTGTTATTTTTTTAGTGTTAAAGTAGTTGATTTTGGCATCTCATACAGATTTTTTGTGTCACTCTACCCATTTAGCAATATGGGAGGGTGTGGTATTGATACTAATTCTTTAGGTTTCGCAACTTTTCCTTGTTACATGTTGATACTGATTCTTCGGGTTTCATGTACTTACCTTGTTACCTTGGCTTTTCTTGGATCATGACACTCCTATTTATTTGGATCTCATGTCCTTTCCTTGTTTCCTTGGTTGTTCTTGGATCGTGGCACACCTATTTTTAGTAGTTGATCAAATTATGTTTGGTGTTTTTTTGCACTTTCGACATCACTCCATTGACAGTCTCCTTGCATGGAGCTATTCTGGTGAAGCCAGTGTCAGTTGTTTTTGAGCTATATGATTGAGCAACAGATTTAGACCATAGTGCGCACTAAACTTCTTCAACATTGTATGAGTTTTTAGAGCCAAAATTCTAAGGATATCTTGCGGGGGATTTTCTCTTACTTTCTTATTACTTGGTTTTGGGTACCTTGCGGTGTCCAATTTTCCCAATTATTTTACGCGGGTACCTCATCAGGAGTTATTACGGGACCCACCTTCTTTCTCACCCACCTAAGCTATGCTTATGGGAGGGTGTTAGTGTAGGTTATTATTTATCCTTTTATTTATTTATTAGGATAATTCTTACACTTGTATTAGCCCTACAATTGTTGGGTTAGTTTGCTTAGGTGTACTAGTTGTGTGGAGTTAGCTTACAAATTGTGTTGAGTTATCTTCTCAATTATGTGGAGTTATCTTACTAGTATTTTGGAGTTAACTTAACTACCAAAGATTGTCGATTAGTGGGATTTATTTATCACTTGATTTAGGTAGTAGTTACACTTCCCTCCTTCTATATGTACATATTTCTTATTGAATAATTAAAGTCATTATATTGTAATGTATTGAGCATTATGGATTATGATGGATTTCTATATATGATATTTTAGCTCTTCTATTTTGCAAATCTAATGTGGTGTGATATTATCATCTGATATCACATCTTGGAACAATCTTCTTATCATTCCTTTCATTTTCTATGGACATGACGGAAGAAGGAATAGAATTATCATAAAAGTAAGTCTTCACAGTCCTTCTACACCTAGATGATGAAAATAAAATATGATCGAATACGATAAAGCTAAGCCCCAAAAATACATTCCTTATACAGAGATACATGTGCCTTTATTAGAAAAAGAACTGAAACAAGTTTGATGGCCCAAGGCCAAGAAAACAGACTAACCCAAGTACAACCATTAATGTCCAATGAACTATTCAGACTCACAAATCGATAACAACTATAACACAATGAGCTTAAACCAAAGATAATTTCCCCTTCTAATCATCAATTACATCAATCCAGAGGTTACCCAAGTTCTCAAAAGAATAGAAGATAGAATAACACTTCTTTAAAATTACCCTTTCCCAAGCAATAATTCCTTTCAAAGAGCTAACATGGATAATCATTCCAAAACCTCTATTGGTGAATGAAAAATCTATTAGCAAGTCTTTAACAGATGAAAGCTTCTTTCAAGCCAAACTCAAAACAATGCATCTTCCTTATTAACCATTGGAACAGACGACTAAAATAGGAAGGTTAGGAAAAAACCCAGAATCACAATCTCAGAGTGATAAAAAAATCATTGGGCATGATCACAAGTTTTGAACATTCCTTTAGACTCATAAGAATATGCTAACCCAAAAGACACAAATGTTTATTTCCCAAAAATATTCATTCAAGTTCAAATATTAGTTGAGTTACTCAACAATTTATACTTTGAAGTATTCTCTCGAGGTGATACAAGATCTCATCAAACAAGTTCCATGAATTTAAGAAATTGAGTTACTCACGAGTTTAACATAGCTCAAAAAGAGTACAAATAGTTACAACCTCATCTCAGGCTCAAACAGAAGTTAAGCATAACTCAGTAATTCCAAACAAGGGAATTGAAACCCATAACAGATCATCCATCATAACATTTAGTAAAAACCAATTTATCCCCAAGAGTAGAGTTCTTTTAATGAAAACATTTAAGTAAAAGAAAAACAACTTAATGGGAAGATCCTATCATGCCTGATAGCGCTTCTCCTTCACCGTTTCATAGGAGATCTCTGAGCAAAACTTCAATAGCTTCTTCCTTTCCACGAATGTCAACAAAAACCTTCACACTTTCCCATTTATTTTATAGTTTCCATAGTTTCCATTATAAGTTCAATGCCATGTAAAAATTACATTCATGCAAGAATCAAACTAGAGGTTCAAAGAGTAGGAACAATCTCATGTAGAGCTCAGTTCGCAAATGAACCAAAAGATAAAAAACCAAAACCCCTCATGCACCTTCCTAGGTATTTTCACCAAATTCAAAAACATTAAATGTAAAGGACTGTCAGTTCCCTCCATTTTCCATGCCACCGCCATCTCCACTTTTGGCGAAGACTACATTAAAATTTGCATGCAACTAAATTCGGTGGAGATGCCAACTCATCTTTCCCCAACTTTTTCCAATGCCCATGCCAAAGTTGGCGGTAGGAAAGGATAAGAATGAATTAAATATCATTTAATTACCTTGAAACCGATGCCACCAACCACCCAATGTCCATGTGTTCCATAGGCCCCCTTTAGGTTAGCCACATTTTAAGTTAGGTTAACATTAGTTTAGGAAATCAACATAGGTCTATAGGTAGGTCTCAAGCTCAAGTCACAACATCTTAATTTCAAAAGATCAAAGAGACATAGGTTAGACTTAGTTCTAGGACATAGTCACTTAGCATTAAACATATAGTAAAAATAAGTTATCATTCAAGAAAGCATCGCAATCCATTAAACGAAGAACTAGCCATGACATCAGTATTCAACATACTACAGGGTTTGAAGACTTTATTAATTCTCTAGCACAGTCCGAATCCAACAATCAATTGATCTAACAGACTTGGTCATTATGATCACAAAATTATGTATTAAAAGCATACCTTGGATCAATGGAATTGATCCAAGGTAATGTTGTTCTGAAGGAAGAGTTTTATAAAAACTGAAACTGAATCCAACAATCAAGCAACGAACTAATTCTACATAAGGAGGTGGGTTGCTCTGATTAAATATAGTAAAACACGACATAATGAACTGTACAAAGGATGAATTATTTTCTACTGCAAACATGATTTCCATAGTCACAAGAGTACATCGTCTTAAGACCAAATCACATGTCAACATTTGTATCTTCTAAAGTAGAAGTCATCTTAGGTACCTGTCATGCTAGAGGTGTTACATACCTCCCTCCTAAAAAGCATCATCATCCCGATGATTAACTTAGTCAATAAATTCAATCAAGAATATAATCAAATTATAGTTCTTTCCTTCTTAAGTTCATAACAGAACCAGATTTGAAAAATTCAAATTTTCATAATTATTTAGCATTAAAATAGTTGTTTCAGTACTAAACAATTTAGTATCTGCCCAAAACTGGAAGGTTTATTGACATACTCATAATAAAATCTTCAAGTTTTTATCAATCAACAGAATCAGTTCTGTTCAAACAAATATGGAAAAGTAATTTTCATATCTTCGAGGTTTTCCCAGGTTGCACTTTCTTCGTTAAACTGGTCCCACTAGACCTTACATTTACTTATTTGGCAATTTCTTAAGTGCAACTATCGAGTTTCCAGAACTCGGATGGGTTTAACTACAATTATTCCTAGGTCTTGTACTTACAAGGAATCCCAATTTAACACATGTGATAAATCTAAAACGTATTTCTTAAGTAAAGAAATATGGAAAACATCATGCATTCATGATAAAGAAAGAGGTAAAGCCAAATGATAATTATTTCAACAATCTCAAAGGGTCCCTCATAATGAGGTGATAACTTGGTAGCTTTCCTAAAAGTTATGGAACTCTTTTTCGGTTTAACCCACAAAAAGACGTTTTCACCAAGTTCAAATTTCTTGTCAACCCTTTTTAAGTTTGCATAAAATTTTTGCCTATCCGTTGCTTCCTTCAAACATTCACAAATCATTTTAACTTGTTGTTCCATTTCAGTAAGGATTTTAGGTCCAATTACCTCTCTTTCCTCTATGATATCCCATCTATTTGGAGTTCTTCATTAAACTTCCGTATAATGCCTCGAAAGGTGCCATTTTTAGAGAGGCGTAATACGTGTTATTATAAGCAAATCCAACTAATGGAAGGTACTCTTCCCATTTATACTGTTGATCCATAAAATACATTCGTAACATATCTTCCAAAACTTTGTTAACTCTTTCCGTCTACCCATCCATTTCCGGATGGTATGTGGAACTAAAATTTAGTTTAGTCCCCAAGGCTACTTTGATTGTTTGCCAAAATCTAGATGTCATTCTTGGATCTCTATCCGATATGATCAATTCAGGTACTCCATGCAATCTAAAAATTTCATGCACAAATATTTTTGCTAAAATAGGTGAATCATCCTTAAGATTACTAGCAATAAAATGTGCTACCTTTGTTAGTTTATCCACCACAACTAAAATAACATCATGTTTATTTCTTGACATTGGCAACCCTTGAACAAAATCCATGCTAATTACTTTCCATTTATACTATGGTATGCTATGAGGGTACAATAAACTAGCTGGATGCATATGTTCACTTTAACACATTGACATTCTCGAAGCATGTCACAAAATCAATCACTTCCTTTTTCATCCATTTCCAGAAATATTGTTGTTTTATGTCAACAAACATTTTTGTAATGTCGCGATGTTCAGAAAATGGTGAATTATGAAATTCAGTTAATAATTTTTTTCTTAATTCATTTAATGAAGGTATGTATACTCTATTTTCAAACCTCAAGATTCCTTCATCATCAAAGTGAAAACCTTTATATCTCACATCATTTGGATCTACAACAAGTGTTGTTTTTACTTGCTGAAAATAAGAATCCAATTCCATAACACTTTTTACTTCATCCTTAAACTTAGTTCTCAACATTATAAGAGCAGAAATATGCTTCCTACGACTTAGTGCATCTATCACCCTAATTCCCTTGCCTTTAATACAACTTATGTTGAAATCATACTGAGATAGAAATTCTAACCATATTCATGTCTTGCATTCATTCAGATTTGGTGAGTGAAAATACACTTCAACCCAAGATGATCAATATTTAGTTTAAAAGGTCTACCAAGAAGATAATGCCTCCATATTTGAATTGCATGAACAATGACAACAAGCTCTAGGTCATGTGGAGCATAGTTCAATTCGTGTAACTTGAGGTTTCTACTCTCATAAGCTATAACATGTTCTTTTTGCAAAAAATACCTCGAGACCTTCCTGGATGCATTTGTTACTACATTAAAATCTCCATTAGGATCAGGTTCAACCAAAATAGGTGTAGATGTTAAGTGATCCTTTAGAGTCTTAAATGCAGATTCACATTTTTCATTCCACACAAATTTCTTATCTTTCTTTTGCAACAAAGTGATTGGTGTTGTGACCTTCAAAAATTCTTTAACAAACTTCCTATAGTAACTAGCAAGACCCATGAAGCTTCTAACTTCATGTACATTCTTAGGTGTAGACCACTCAGTAATTACAACAATTTTTGATGGGTCTACAACTATTCCATCTTTACTTATGACATGTCCCAAATAGTGCACTTCCATCTTGTAGAAGGAACATTTGGACAACTTACCATACAACCTTCTCTTTCTTAAGATTTCTAAAACTATTTTCAAATGCTCATGATGCTCATCAATGCTTTTAGAATATATGAGAATATTATCTAAGAATACAAGCACAAATTTTCCAAGTATTCTTGAAAAATATTATTCATTAAATTCATAAAAGTTGTAGGTGCATTTGTTAAACCAAATGGTAAAACTATGAATTCATAATGCCTGTACCTTGTTCTAAAAGTTGTTTTATGAATATCTTCATCCTTGATTCTTAACTAATGATATCCAGATCAAAGATATATCTTAGAATACACTAATGCACCACACATCTGATCAAACAGATCATCAATTCTAGGAAGTGGATATCTATTTTTGATTGTTTCTTTGTTTAACATCCTATAATCGAATGCACAATCTAAGTGTTCCATCTTTATTTTTCACAAAAATTACTGGTGCTCCCAAGGTGAGACACTTGGCCTTATTAATCCTTTAGTCAATAGTTCTTGTAACTATGCCTTAAGCTCTACCAGTTCAATGGTAGTCATTCGATATGGTGCCTTGGAAATAGGTTCCATTCTCGGCTTGATTTCAATTGTGAAATCAAACTCCCTTTTGGGTGGAAGACCGGGTAACTCTTCGGAAACACATCACTAAAATTTTGTAACAACGGGTATCTATCCAAGAATTCACTACTTTCATCAGTTGTTTCAGAAATTTTTACTGCATACAAAGTGAAGCCTTTTTTTTAACCTTTTTTAAGTTACATAGATGATAATTTCCTAACTGAAATCTCACATTTAATCCCTTGAATGTCTATTTTTTCTACAGTCATCCAGACAACTAATATGTTTTTCAAAACAATAAACCTTTGCCTTATGTTCATCTATCCATTTAACACCTATGATTACATCATAAGACCCCAAAGGAACAACATAAAGATCAACTTCAGTGGAAAACTTAGGAAAGCAAGGACTACCCCAAAAATACACATACTAATGTGTGGACAACATTATTTCCATAATGTTCAAAATTTTAGTGTTTGATTAGTTTGTGAAAATGTAACCATAGGATGATGTGCTTGGAGAAAGGTGTAATCTAGGTTATTCTCGTATCTTTCTTAAACCACATTGTTGTGAGAAAAGGTATCCACGTGGTGTAAACCCTAATGTGATCCTTACCCTTTTAAACGATGAACTACTCCATATTTCTCTCCCACTAGTCCTATTTGGTAATAGATGTATGATGTGGAACTATGTGATCTTTTCCTTATAGATAAATCTCCAAGGATAGGGACTACTAGTCTCATAAGGATACAAATACCTCATTTGCAAATAGGTTACACAACTCATTACAAAGGCATATGAACCTAATTTGGGAAAAGCCTCTTAAGTTAGATGTAGGACGATACTCAAGAAACCTAATCTAGGAAAAAAAATAAGGAAGTGTGTTGCCATGTTTAGAGCCTTGAATCCCTAACTAATTGTTGGAGCATAACTATAGTAAACTTATAATTGATGCTTGGCCTTGGGAAGTGTAATCATGGGATGTTATTCCATAGGAAAGTGAAACATGACCTTCCTTGTAATGTGATTAAACCCTCTTGCTATGGATGAAGAGCCTAATCCCTATAATGATTTTTCTTTCTAACTCAATTATCAATTTATAAATGGATAGATGAAATTAGACCCTAAATCCTTAAAAGCACAAAGAAGTGAAATTCTCATCCTTTGGACTTATGCTTGTCCCATTGTGTAATGGAGGTAGGATATAAGGTCAAGATGAATGCCCTTAGGAGTGGATCCTAGAGATAATACCTAATAGCCTTGTGTGTAAATAAATATCCCATTAACAAACAAGATAACTATATGAGTAATTGAATTAAAGCGGGTAATCCTTATTCAACAAGATACACCTTAAGCCAAATGTTAATCAATATAGAGGGAATATGGCAAAAGGAAAAGGATTATATGATGCACATATTATGAACCCTTCTAGATCTTAAGTTAAGTTTGAAACATGATTTTAATAAATGTGAAATCCTAAAAATATTGTGTCGTGGGAAGACCCTATCTATAAGTTTGTTTTGTAGTTGACTCGTTATGTTATGCCTTGTTTTTTGGAACAAAAGTGGCTTGTTATGCATCATGTGTTTTTGTGTTATCTATGCGGGTTAATGTGTGTAAAAATATCATGTCTTTTGTGTTGTCCCACATGATCTCCTGTAATGTCAAGTGTACTACAATATAAGGCAAAAAAATTATTTCGTTATTTTTGGTGTTGTATTTGAGTGTGTTAATTGTGGGTGTACAAAGACGAGCTATAGAGTGATATTAGGAGTGTATCTAGTATCTTTGTAAAGTTTTTGCATGATGAATCAAGAATGAAATGTTATTGAGTATTTATAGGGTGTTGTTGAGTAAATTATGGACTTTATGATTGGGAAGAGATTATCCATTTATGAAGGATCTCAGATGTAATAAAGGAAGGGATTGTAATTTGTGTAATATGCTAGATAATGAAGGAATAAGACGATTATTTAGAGGTTTTGGATTTTGGATCGGCATAGTGATGTTATTTTATACAAAGAAGGATAATTTATTCATTATCCATCATTTTTAAGGAAGTAATCAAAATTTTGAAAGATAATTCCTTTGAATGAATGATTATAGATATGAATTCTAGAGTTGTATAATTGTTACGAGTTCACTTTGGAAATAAAACGATACTGCAAATCAAGATTTATAGAAAATTTAAAGGTTTTAATATGAACTCAAAGGTTGGAATTTTGTTTTGATATTACAATCGATCCTATAAAGCAAGAAAATTAGAAAGAGAGTTTGAATTAAGGGATAATTGAATGTTTTTTTATGTCTTGGAGTCCGATACGGTCGAAACAATTGCAACTAGGGTTTTAAAAATAAAATATCCATCATTATATTAATTTAACCCATGAATTTTTCTAAAATTTTAAAGATATGTTTGTGGGAGGGTCGTTAAGATTTTGAAATAATAATTAGCTCGAAAGATATTGAAATGAGGGAAAACAATATACAGGAAATTTGGTAAAACCATGGCGGGATGTCTCGTTTAATTTTTTTGGCAAAAATCAAATAGAAATTGTTAATTTAGTAGCTCTTGTTCTTCAAAAGGGTTCAAGGTAAGTGTGGGGAGTATGGAATTGTCTTAACAGAAGAGAGAATAATTTTCTATAAGGGAAATTCAATTTTATCAAAGACAAAGAACACATAATGGATAGGACAGAGCAAAAAATAATTAAATTGTCAAGAAATTCAAAGACATACGAGGTGAATTTTGGAATTTATTTTGGTAAAAGGTTGATAAACATAAGAAAGGGATTCCAATAATCATTAAGAAAACAATAATTCTTAAAACAATGGTGAATAGAAAGGACAAGTCTATAATTGGAAAAGCAAACAAAAAGTTCAAAGAAACAGTTTATTTTTTTGAATAATAAAAAAGTGGTTTTTATGCACCACTATGAGGAAAAACATTAGATTGGTTCTTACATCATCCAAAAGGCTCTATCACAACCTTTGTAGACTTATCAAAGAAGTTTTTAAAACATTTCTCCTTCAATCTAGATTCAAAAATCACTATGATGGACCTTTGTAACACTAAACAAAGGAGTAATGATACATTTACATCATTTATTCAACAATGGATAAGAATCACAAGATGGGTTCCTTGTTCTATACCTGAAAAACAATTAGGGAGAATTCTCACTCCAAACATTAATCTAGAACTCTCATTTTAAATGCAAATGCATTTCTTAACAAACTTTGATGAAGTCCTCGAAAAAGTAACACAAATCAAAAGGGCTCTCATTTCCAAGGGTCTTGTTAGTGTAGGATATTTATTTTCCTTGTATTTTTTATTTACTTGGAGATTTCCTACACTCATGGGATATGCTTGCTTAGTTGTAGTAGTTGTGTTGAGTTAGCTTACCAGTTAGGTTGAGTTAGCTTACCAGTTGTGTTCAGTCGACTCACTAGTTGTGTGGAGTCAACTCTACTTCTAGTATCAATTAGTGAGAGTTATTCCCCACTGATCTAGGAGGAGGTTGCACATTCACCACCTATATGTACTTGACTTGCATCATTCTATTACATGGTGAATATGGAGCATGGAGCATTGAGCTGATTTGGAGCCATTCTTGCCTTTGTGAGTTTTGATCATATTGCATCTTATTGTTAGTTATTTTGATTTCTACAATTGCTCGTGCATTCATTTTTCATCAGAGATCCACAAACTCTAATATGGTATCAGAGCAATTCTAGTGATACATTTTCCACTACTGGGTTATTTTTATTTTTCTAAATACTTCATTTGTGAAACAAACAATTCATGAATGCGAATCTATTTAACAAGTTGAGGGTTGTCAAAAATTTTAGGGATTTATAAAATATTCCAAATAAACCTCGATTTTTTTGGGGTTTTTGTAGAAATTTTTGTGCCTTGGTTTTTATGTGGTTTATGTAGATCTTCTTCATGGTGGTCTTGGTGAGATTGGATCTATTGTGACGGCTCCCTTTGGTTGGCTATGTGACCTTGCTCACCATAGTCACTCCAGCTCGACACATCTTTGGTTTGAGATCTATTTGGTCTAGCACAACATGTGCTCCATTCCCATGGCTCGACCCACATCAAATTTCCTAGCAACTTGGATTTGAACTCTATTGGATCGATGTCTTTCTCACCTTGCTATTCATTCACAAGCTTGCTTAGCTCAGGTCAAACGCCCCTACTTCGATATGAGAAATATGGTCTCAGTGTAACCCAAAATGGACTCTACATGGCCTGGCATCCACTTTACCAGCTTGACCTTTCCTCCATTCAATAGTTCTATCCTTTTCGCTTTGTTTTTCCCTCAACCTCACTTCCAATGAGGGATTTCACAATTATGTGAACCTGCTCAACATCAATCTTTGCGCATTTTTTGGAAAAGGAGACCCATACACTGTGTTTGAAGACCTCTAGAGTGGAATCATGACCCGTAGATTTTCCATGACCTCTCAAAGCTAACAAAAAACTTGCAACGCATTTTTGGAAGCTTCTTCTAGAGAAGGGGCACAAAAATCAGTGATTTCCACACAATCTTCTTTTGTGTGCTTGCTTGGATCAGAGGAATTTTGCATAGCTCGAAGGGAAATTGTTTCTACATAGCTAGATTGACCTGATTTTTTCAACACCTCTGCTACCTTGATTTGAGTTCAGCCCTTTCCTTGGCTACATGTAGGCCTGACACCTCTTAGCTCTTATTGTGTCTCCAACTCATCGACTTGAGTCTCACTTCAATCCAACTCATTGCTTGGTGAACCCTAGCTTGACTAACTCCTTCGGTTTTCTCACCTATTTGCTTAGTCAAACACTTTCCTTTTAGTTTTCAATCCATTATTTGTTTTTTTGGTTAAAGGTTAAATGTGGATTGGTTTTTCTTTAGCAAATGTGAGGGCAATAATAGGCTTGGTAACCTAAGTGCGGTGCTTGGAGTTGATGTAAATGTGGGGGAATATTTTTATTTGTTTTTGTATAAAATAAATACCATTGCTATCATAGAGGAGGAATTATGATGTTTATCTACCTTCCCATTATTTTCATGTCAAAGATGGAGGGTAAGGCCCAGTTTGGCAGGTGGCCAAACCCCCTTGCATAAACACTTTCTCTTTTATTTTGCATATGGACGCATTTTTGGCTAAGCTCGACGTACTTAGATGTTCATCATCTCATCCTAGTTCCAACGAGTATACGCATGACCCCCTTTCCCCTCATTTCTGGCAACTTTTTAATCAATTTACAAAATTTTAATTAAATAAGCCATTATTTGCAGGAAATTGTTTTTGCTATAACTTTTGATCGGTAGCTCGGTTTTTAGCACTTTTTTGGTCAAAAGTGCATGTTTTCTCGTGCTCTACATGATGGAATCATTTATTTTTGTAAACACACTACTTTATAAAGTGCCACATTTTGGGGGTTCTAGCAAAACTCACTAGGGACTTGTAATTTTCGCACTAAGTTATAAAGTGCCATCTGGGATAATTTTGGGGGTTTATCTACATTATGGAGTTTCAATTTCACCATTCTGTTGTTATGCTTGACTATGAGAACTTTCTATCTTGGAAGGCATGCATTATCAATCATTGCATTATGAATGATTTGTTGCCCTACCTCCATGGTCTTGTTCCTGAGCTTGATGAGCCTCTACAGAAGTATGAGTGGTTTAAACACAATGATGAGGTATATGGCCTTCTCGATATTACTATTTCTAGGGATAAATTGCATTTTTCAAGCACAATGAGTACCCTTTCACTTCCTATACCATTATCCGATAGTTGTATGACAACGTTATTTCACCATTGAGATCGTTGCTTTCCCTGGACCACTCTAGAGCCTCCATGGATTCTTCCCCCTCTCACATCCATTTCATTGTTGAGTGTTCCTCTACACCTGTTGTTACTCATGAGTCCCATGTTGACCATTCACCACAAGATCTTGCTATTGAGCACACTCTCCCTATTGTTGCCTCCACAGAGCTCATTGTCGCCCATGTTCATGCTTCCATTCACTCTCTGCAGCAGTGTTCTATTGGAAAACCTTCCTCTGAGACAGATGTGACCATTTCCTCTCGTGCTCCATTGCATCTTGATTGCTCAGATGATGACATTCCACATACATAGGTTGCTACCCTTGAGTGCAACGTTGCTTCATCTTGGACTTCCAGTAGCTCTTTGCAACAGTCTTCTCCTCCTACTTCATGTTGTGATGTTTATACATTCTTGTTAGACATTTCTCTCATTGAGAAACCCCATTAGGATGAGTATTTTCCGACTTGAGTTTTTATTTGCATATTCCACTTGTGTTTCATTACAGGAATATGCTCGATTAATCCATCACACATTTTGGAGACCCATTCATCTCTCTCGTTGGGAGTGCCCACCTTGGGACATTTGTCACTTCCACTATTTTAGAGATGTTTCACGATCCAACTGTTCTTATGGATCCCTTTGTGAGGGTTATTGGGCCCCACCATCTTCTCTCTCAGACATGTATACTATAGTGGCATTACCATTGTATTTTGTGCACACGTTTGTTAGACTTATGCCACCTTTAGTTACAGACTAGATGTAGAGATCAGTACTACATGATTCTTCTTCCTTTGTGGAGTGGGCTGACTTTTAGTGCTCATTTTTTGTCCTTCCCAAGGGCAGGAACATTGTTCGGTGCAGATGGATTCTCTTCAGTCTTTACGTGGAGGACCACATCATCGACGCTCTTCTTAGGGACCTTCTTTTCCTCACTTCTTTCTCTCTCTACTATGGAGGATGATCATTGTACATGGGTACCTCATTAGGCTGAGTTACCGGGACCCACTACTTCTTCTTCTTCTCTAGTTTTTCTTGAGTGAGTTTCTTGTCTCTCTTTGGGGGAGTTTTTTCCCACTAGGTTTTCTCCTTTTCTCCACTTTATGAGAGATTTTCATTATACGTGGGTACCTCATCAAGCCATATTTCGGGACCCACTTTCCTTTTCACTACCCACCTAAGTTGTGCTTATGGGGGGGTGTTAGTGTAGGATATTTATTTTCTTTGTATTTTTTATTTACTTGGATCTTTCCTACACTCATGGGATATGTTTGCTTAGTTGTAGCAGTTGTGTTGAGTTATCTTACCAGTTTGGTTGAGTTAGCTTACCAGTTGTGTTCATTTGGCTCACTAGTTGTGTGGAGTCAACTCTACTTCTAGTATCAGTTAGTGAGAGTTATTCCCCACTAATGTAGGAAGAGGTTGTAGATTCACCACCTATATGTACTTGACTTGCATCATTCTATTACATGGTGAATATGGAGCATGGAGCTGATTTGGAGCCATTCTTTCCTTTGTGAGTTTTAATCATATTGCATCTTATTGTTAGTTATTTTGACTTCTGCAATTTCTCATGCATTCTTTATTCATCGAGAGATCACCTAAAATCTAATAGAAAAAGTAGCACAGATCCAAAGGGATCTCATTTCTAATGGTCTAATCAAAACTCCTTCAAAAGATAAGTTAAATAAGGACAATTAACAACCTCATGATAAATAACAATTCTTTAATAGAAATCAAAATGTTGTAAATGATGGGGTTAATAATACGATAAGGTAAGTGCATGGAAATGGGGGACCAAAAGGGGGTCAAAAGTGGATGCATTTTTCTTGATATTAGAAAAACCTAAGCTTCATCTAATAATTTGGCATGCGTATGCTCAAAATTTGACAATGTGATAAGAATAACTACCATAGTGCTATGAATCTAGTTTCTAAACTACTATTTTTTTAAAATGATGGAGATTAAGAAGGTCAAATGTGGTGCGCACATAAAGTATGTCTATTTTTTGTAAAAAGGATAACAACCTATCGTGTGTGTGCCCCCATTTTTTGAGCTATAAAAATTATTTTTAAATTCTTCCATTAGAAATTTAGCTAAGACCATATACGAGGTCCCACTAATTTTTCATATGTTTTGGATGAATATATAATTTTATACTAATTTTCAAAGTGCACACATCATGAAAATGGTATATTTGTGTACACAACCCCGTAACTTTGAGAAAATAGTCAATTTTATTTTTAATGCATGTAGAATGGAATTTAGAAGAAACCATTTTTTTGAAATTTATATGAAAAAATCATAAATTGTTTACAAACATGTATGCGTAGGATTTGATAAGAAAAGATAGCACTAGTAAAAGAAATTAAGGATGAAAGTCTTAAAATAATTGGATTTTAAAAATAAGTATATCGTCACTAAGGTAAAACCAAGCTTGACATCGTAGTATATATATTTTGGAATATTATGCTATAACACCGAGGCATGGAGGTGAACACTTGAGATTTTGATGTTTTTGGTAAAACATAGATTTATTCATGGATTACATAGTCCAAACCTTAGGTTTGGATATCCAAGGAATCTCAAGCCTATGGATTGGGAATTTCAAACCCAAAGAAGATGAAATGTGCTCTGCGAGCTCATTATAACACAATCATGATATAACACGAGAAGGTTCCTATTTGCAATGTTATATATGTGCTTTCATGAGGGATATATTTACTGAAATAAATGTGATATCAATGCGGTGGTATTTATAATATTTTGATTCTTTGCACCACATGGGTTTTAGATGACCCTCTTCAAAATTTATTATGATTAGATAGGTGATTGTTGGAGCTCAAATTTTCACCCATCCCAAATCAAATTGATCTAGGGCTTTGAGGCAACATGGGATTGTCTCCAAGTTGTGGGAATCAAATTAAGACAGACCTCCAAAGAAGGTCACTTCCTCTACCTATCCCTAAGGCTAAAAATACTCCTAGAAAGGAAAATGTAGCTACCTAACACTAACCTATAATTCCAAGGGACCAAAGTGAGAGAGGAAGATGCATGAAATTGAAATCCTAAACTAAGGGAGGTGATAGCACCAAGAACAAGGGGTGGAGATATTCCTGTAAGTGAAAATGAGAGGAAAAATTAAGGAAGGAGGGTAGATAGAAGTGCCACAATCCAAAACAATATTTAAATCACCATCTTTTCAGAGCACAACAAATTTAACACCTACCCTACAAAACAAAAACCTTGATCTCTATGAGACTGTAAAACATTTTAGTTCCATATTTTGCAAGTTGTCCAATTATGCATGGGGTGTAAAAATTGAACAACATATTTGGTGACCTCAAGGGAAATCTACCTTCTAGATTGAAAATATTAGTGGTCTTGAAACATCCATTGGGCATGGAGTCACCTAATATTCTAAAAAATGATATAAATTTAAAGAACTCACCCCTGGATCTACTTGATTTTCCACTTCAAATTCTTATATGTTGATCTTCTTAAGCTGAATGAATGCACTCTATAACTTGCTTCAAACTCCTTACTTATAACATGAAAACTTTTCTAAAACAGAATGTGGAACAAAAATAAAATGCACAAAACTATGTACAAACAGGAAAATCATACATATCCCAAATGGAAAATGAAAAGTGTGCACAAGAACTTCTTATAGAAAGTATACCTATACAAACAATAGAATTTTTTTGCAAGGATTTGGAGGAAATGAAAACTACTATGATATATAGAAGATGCAATAAAACAACCTAATGGGAATGCTTGAGATAAATCCCATTAACTAGGATCGTAATGCATTTCCATCAAGGTTAGATAACTCAAAAGAGTTATCCTCTTTGCAAGCACTAATGAGATAAGGACCACTCCAAATTACACCCAACTTAGAGTGTCTCCTGGTTTATCTCTTTCGACATCCCATTTCAAGACAAAGTCACCAACCTTGAACATATGAAACCTAGCATTTTTATCAAACCCTTTGTTTGGTTGACTTCGATGTCGTTCTAATCTAACTATGGAATAATTCCTCATCTCTTCAAGTTCAACTAGTTCTACCATCTCGACATCTCTTTGATTTGATCCCCATCTCAAAGAAGCTCCTATTTACAATCTTGGTACAAATCATTGGAAACAATTTGGATATCTAGAGGATGAACACATTCAGGGTTCTATGGGCTCTTGGTTATATAAAGATCATCTAGCTACATGCTACAAATCTCTTGATTACAGTAAAGCACATAAAATGATGATAAAATACGGTGGAAAGGAAGATGAATCTTAGAAAAATGAACAAGGTATTCTTGATATGGTTGAGTACATAGAAAATATTTATCATCATGGCCTAGGTTTTGAAATATTTTTCAAAAATGCCTCTAATATTTGATGTAATGACTAGTGGTAAGGATATTGAATCCGACATTGAGACAGGTTGCACACATAACCTCTTTGATGAATTATCTAGTACCTTTTATTTGAGGACCTTTCCATCTCGTATCATTGACCTCGTCTAACCAAATATTGTACATTTGTACCAATCAAATATCATAAAAATGAACCTCTTCCACAATGATGAATCCATCGTAAACCCTAATTTGTGAAAAATCATAAAAATTAAAAAGTAAAAAAGAGAAAAAAAGATCTAACATATATAAACCCCTCATCACAACATTATTTGAAAATCAAAATAGAAGAAGAAAAAATTTCTTATTCATGGGTACTCTCCACATTGGGGGAGGCCGTTTGTATAAACAATTTTAATTGTTTCATCCATTGGTAGATATCTCTATCATTTCATTATCATATCTTCACACTCTTCACCTATAAGATACGAGTTAATATTATTTTATGGGGTATTGTGTATTAAATCCCTATTATAGATTATTTCACTCCAAATGCTTTTACGTACAATCTTGTCTAGAAGCTTATTGATGGAAAATCCTCCTTTCAAAGAAGCTCTCTCCTTAATAGAAAGCACTAAACTACTTTAGCTGAATCTTTTGTTCATCCATCTTATTCTAAGGTGTTGAGCCCTTGCATCATACTCATTACATGGGGCTGATATTTGGGGTAAAATGTCTTTCCAAAACAAGCACAATACACAAACAAGGCAAAATCAATCAAAAATACAAAAAAATCAAAATCATTACACCTTTCATCCTTTACATTCTTTGGTGTTGATCCCACACTTCTTACTAGTAGCGTGAGACTGGGAAACATGAAAGATAACCTTAGCCACCTAAATTTTGTCTTCATTGTTAAACCTTTACCTCTTACTAGTGGTAAGGGGAAAATGTAGGGGTTATTTCAAAATAAATAAAGCAACCTTAAGCCTTCAAAAAATTAAATCAAAATTATTTAGTCATCAAAATATAAAGAATCAATTTAGTTGCTCATGTTAAGATCACAAACCATTCCTTACACCATATCCTTCCAACAATAGGACATATGTGGGTCTAAGTCTAGTCATGACCTATAGAGTGAAATCATATTGGAATCGATTAGGAAATGTTAATTAGATATGAGTCAAAATTTTCCAAATGGACCATTGTTAACCTCATGTCTTTGCATCCATCTTCTTCATTTGCACATCACTATATTTTTTGTCTTACGTCCTTGGATTTCAATGTTGAGCCCTAACATCTTACTAGTTGTGTGGAGTCAAGGGTAGAGAAAAACATCCTCTCACTATATCATCTAAATTCTACCAATGGAATGAACTGTTTTATAATTGTTTGAATATGATTTCAGATAACTTACCCTTTACCAAGTAAAAATACAAAAATCCAAACAATGAAAATGTAATACATGTTATGTATTATGCTAACATTCCCCCATTATTACATTATTTTTACAAATGTACCCCCAAATCATCATCATCTTCTTCTAATTCACCATCTTGTTGAGTCATCGCGTGTTCATTCTACTTCTTATGGTGAGTATGTCCTCTCTGGATTCTCGTGAATCATTGCGAAACAAATTTTCTCTTTTTGAAAAAATTATGGATGAAGAGGTGAGATCGGTATGTTTGTGCACTGATATGTGAACATGTTAGATTAATATCATATTACATTATTTTGTTTTCAGTTATTCCTTTATGACATATTGGTTTCTCCACCTACCCAACAGCTTATCTCCTCTTGTAATAGATTGTGGTTGTATACATTTTCCTCCTTTTATTTGAATAAGTAATCAATTCTTCTCTCTCTCTCTCTCTTGCATATACATTGGTATCAAAGATTTTTTTACGCAACAACTTGCATTATGAATTGGTGTAGTTTATCATTTCTATTGTTTTTTCTCTTACCTTCGTATGGAAATACTTGTTTTCTCTCAACTATTGAATCACAAGATCATGGTGGATTTCATGGTTTAGAAATGCATCAAATCATGTCTAATATCACGAGAACATATGATACTTACTAGAGATTTTTTGAAGGATTTTTATTTTCATTAGATGTAGTTTCATCCTCTGCAATTTCTTTACTTACCTCCATGGTGGAATCCATTGCACTATGGCATTATCGATATGGACATATTTCTACCGGCTCCCTCTATCGATCATTTCTAAGGAAGATGGTACAAGGACTTCATCCAATTTTCAATTCATTACTTCTTTGTCTTAGAAATCTAGTGAGAAAATAAAATTGGGATCTATTGGAGTTGAGTACATTCCATGCTAAGAACCGTCTCGAGGTTGTGCATATCGATCTGTGTAGACCTTTTCCTACTTCATTTTAGGGATTTCAATACTTCCAATTGTTCACTGATGACTATTTCTATAAGACATGGGTGTTCTTTCTCCAAAATAAGAGTGAAACATTTGCTAATTTTAAGATCTTCTATAAGATATTTGTTCAACAAACCGAGAAACCCCTTCTTGTCCTCCACTCAGATTGAGGGGGAATTCACGTCAAATAATTCTTGGCATTATTGAAGGAGCACGAAATCACACAACACTTGAATTCCACCTATACTCCCTAGTAGAATGGAATTACAGAACATCGCAATCAAACTGTCATGGAGATGGCTCGTTACATGCTTTCCATTGCAAAGTTGGAGAATTTTTTTGGGAAGACACATTTCAAAAAACTTTATATATTATGAACCAGGCACCTACAAAGATCTTGTAGGACAAGACACTAGAAGAGGTATGGAGTAATCATAAGCCTTTGATTTCTCATTTGAGATTATTTGGTTGTACAACATATATGCATGTCCTAGATAAGAAGAGGAATAATATTGATGTAAAGACACTCCAGTGCATTTTTGGGTACAATACTACCTCAAAGGAATATCATCTCATGGATCTTGAGACAAAAAATATATATGAGATTAGAGATGTGGTTTGTGATGAGTCATCATTTGAATCATTTCCACATAAAGAAGAATTGGTACCGATATCCTCTCATAGATTGATCTCACGGTCAAATGATGATAAGAATCAATTTAGTTTCTCATGTTAAGATCACAAACCATTCCTTACACCATATCTTGCCATCAATATGACACTGTGGGTCCAAGTCTAGTCACGACCTATAATAGAGTGAAATCATATTAGAATCAGTTAGGAAATGTTAATTGGAGATGATTCACATTTTCCCAAATGGACCTTTGTTAACCTCATGTCTTTGGATGCATAATCTTCATTTACACATCACTATCTCATTCATCTTATGAATTTCCTCACTCTCGTTGTCGAGTCCTCACATCTTGCTAGTTATGTGGAGTCAAGGGTGGAGCTAGAAATCCTCTCACTATATCATCTACATTCTACCAATGGAATGAAATGTTTTAAAATTGTTTGAATATGAGTTTAGAAATTTCACCCTTTACCAAGTAAACAATTGAAAAAATCCAAACAATGACAATGTAATATATTTTATGCATTATGCTAACATTCCCACCTTATTACATTTTTTTACATATGTAACCCCAGAATAATCATCATATTCTTCTAATTAACCATCTTGTTGAGTCATGAAGTGTCCTTTTTCTTTCTGTGGTGAGGATGTCATCTGGATTCTTTTGAATCACTATGACCGGATGTGCTCTCATTGACCAAATTATGGATGAAGAGGCAAGCTCGGTATGCTTGTGTAGGGAGACACAAAATTTAGATTAATATTATATTACATTGTTTTATTGTTAGATATGCCCTCATGGCATATTGGTTTCTCCACCTACCCATCGGTTATATCCTCTTGTAACAAATTGTGGTTGAATATATTTTTATCCTTTGATTTGAATAAGTAATCAATTATTCTTTCTCGCTCTATCTTGTGTCTACATTGGTATCAAATATTTTTGATCTAGTAGCTTGCATGGTGAATCGGATTAGTTTACCGGTGTTGTTGTTTTGTCTCTTACCTTTTCATGGAAAGACCTACTATCTCTCCCATATGTCTCTCGGCTATTCAATCACAAGCTCAATGTGGAGTTCATGGTTCAAAAAGGCATCAAATTATTTCGATATCACAAGAAGATATGATACTTAGATTTTTTTGAAGGATCTTTTATTTGCATTAGATGCAATTTCATCCTCTATAGTTTCTTTATCTACCTCCATGGTGGAATCAACTTCATTATGGAATTGTTGATATGGAGATATTTTTATTGTCTCCCTCTATCAGCTCAATTCTAAGTAGATATTACAATCACTTCCTCCACTTTCCCATTTGTTACTTCTTTGTCCTGAATATCTAGTGGGAAAATAACATCGGGATCCATTCAAGTCAAGCACATTCCATGCCAAGAATTGTATCGAGGTCATGCATACCGATCTGTGCGGACCCTTGCCTACTTCATTTAAGAGATTTTAGTACTTCCAATTATTCACTAATGACTATTCCTGCAAGACATGGGTTTTATTTTTTGAAATAAAAGTGAAGCACTTTCCAATTTATAGATCTTATATAAGAGAGTTGTTCACTTGTAATAGGAAACCCCTTCTTGTCCTTCACTTAGAACGAGGGGGAGAATTCACGTCAAAGAAATTTTTGGCATTATTGAAGGATCACAACATCACACAAAACTTGACTATCCATATAATCCCAGAGAATGGAATTTCATAACATCACAATTGGAATATCATGGAGATGGCTTGTTGCATGCTTTCCATTGCAAAGTTGGAGAACAAATGTTAGGTAGAAGCGGTCCAAACAATTGTATATATTATGATCCTAGAACCTATAAATATCTTAAAGAACAAGACACTTTGGAAGAGGTGTGGAGTAATCATAAGCCTTTGATTTCTCATCTAAGAGTATTTGGTTGTACATCATATATGCATGTCTCCAGATAAGAAAAGGAATAAGGTTGATGCAAAGACACTCCAAAGTGCATATTTTTGGGGTACAATACTACCTCAAAGGCATATCATCTCATGGATCATGAGATAAAGAAGATATATGAGATTAGAGATGTGGTTTGTGATAAGTCATCATTTGACTCATTTCCACATAAAGAAGAGTTAGTACCAACCTCCTCTCATAGATTGCTCTCATAGTCAGATGATGAGCATGAGGATTCTTCACAAAAGAAAGATGAGCTATAAGGAGAATTGTTTGTTGATCTTGGTAATTTAGAAAAAAATCTTCACATCAGCAACAAAGTCAACATCTAAAGTGGGTCCAAATCACCATGAGAGACTCCCATCTAAAATCTCTTTCAGATACTTCATCGGGAGTCGAACGAGAAGACAAGTGATAAATGAGGTAAATATCATACTCATGAGTTTATTGGTTAATAGCATTGGATGTGATACAGTTCATGAGGCACTTAATTAGCCAGTGGAATAAGGCCATGGATGTAGAATATGAATCCTCGATTCAGAATCAGAAATGGGAACTTATCGATCTTCTAGTAGGTAAGAAGTTAGTTACAAGATTATTTTTAAAACAAAATACAAGGAAGATGGATCTATCGACAAGTACAAAGCATGACTAGTTGTAAAGGGATATGCTCAGCAGGAAGGAATTGACTATGAGGATACCTTTGCACCCACTGTGAAGATCAAAACCATTAGAGTTGTCTATATACTTGGTAGCACAAAAAGGATGGAAACTTCAGTAGATGGACATAAAAAGTGCTTTCTTGAATGATGATCTCAAAGAAGAAGTATACATGACCTAAATAGAAGGATTTTTCGATGAGAAACATCCACATAAGGTTTTCCATTTAATTAAGTCTCTTTATGGACTTAAATAATCACCTAGGGAAGGGTACATTAAAATAGATGATCACCTATTACAACATGAATTCAATCGTAGCCCCTCTGATTTAAATTTGTATATTAAAAATATATTCACAGATATTTTCATTTTGGATTTGTATATGGATGATCTTGTAATCACATGGAGTTCAGAAAATCTCATTGAAGATGTTAAGAATGATTAGAATAAATCCTTTGACATGACAGATTTGAGGCAACTTAACTATTGTCTTGGCTTAGAGATATGAAAAAGAAGAATCGTATTTTTATCTCCTAGATGAATTACACCAAGAAAATATAAGAGAAGTATGGCATGTCTTATTGTAAACCTATGTCGACTCCAATGGAAAAATATTTGTAACTTTATAGATTCCATGATTCACGTTAAGGAGATGATACTCACTACAGAAAACTTGTTGGGAGTCTCATTTACTTGACATATAATAGACCAGACCTTTACTTTGTTGTGAGCTATCTTTTGAGATTCATGCAGGAGCCAAAGAAATGTCATTATGTAACAACAAAGCATGTGTTGAAATATTTTGAGGTATAGTTAACTATGGTCTAGAGTATCATAAGAACTCTTAGTTCTTCTTTCAAGGATATATAGACTCAGAACTGTGTTGGATCTTTTGATGATAGGAAATCAACTACAATTTATATTTGTGTTCTCAGGCCTATCTTGTGGATTATTAAGAAGAAAATTGTTGTTGCTATCTCATCCACCAAGGCATATCATTATGCCACATGAGGAGATGCATGAATCAATTTGGTTACATTACATTTTTACGAGATAAAGGCATTCTTGAAGAAAAGCCACCCATCATTCACTGTGATAATCATGGTGTGTTGAAGCTTGTGAAGAATCTATTTTTCCATGAGATAATAAAAACATTGAGGTCAAATGTCACTACATTTGAGAACAATTTTTGAACTACGACATCCAAATCCAGTACTTTCTAATAAATTCTTAGATTGTAAATGATATTTGAAGTCTTTTGACAAGGTGAAATTTGAACTATTTCGAGGGTACATTTGTAAAAACAATGTAATAAGGGGGATGTTAGATCAATATTATATTACACTATTTTTCTATCACTAATGTCTTTGTGGCATATTGGTTTCTCCACCTCCCCATCGGCTATATCCTCTTGTAACCGATTGTGGTTTTATATATTTTACTCCTTTGATTTGAAAAATAAATCAATTCCTCTCTCTCTCTCTCTTACGTCTCTCTCCCGAGGGTGTTTTATCTCACATTATTTGTCTCGCATTGTAGCCTTCATCGAGATTAGAGTGGATCTTCTCCATCTGTATCTTGTATGTTAAATAAGAATCAGTCACACATTCCTTGACATATTATGTCCTCAAATTACATGTTTTTAAGTCTTTTAAGAATCATAGAGTAGAAACCAGTTCTCTCTTGGGATCGACTTTGGTCTCTCAAAATCTACACGTCTATATGGTTGCTTGTAGTCTTCGCTAAAATCTCCAAGAATGATTTTCATGCACTCAGATTGTTGCATGGGATCTTATGCTTTAGCTTAGTGACTAGTTTCCATGTTCTATAGGAATATGTTGTTATCTTACAAATTTATAGTGGAATGGATGAAAAAATGAAGTTGGGGTCTGAACTTTTGTTTGTTCTAATTGATTCAAAATACTTCCACATGTCTCCTGATCTCCTACACGTAGGATTATGGATAAATTATTTGTAATGAAAGTTTCACACACTCCACAGAAAGTCATGGATTCTTCTATCTTTGACTACAAATTCCTTCCACACTTTTTTACTAGTTCTTTTGAATATCGAGGTGCCAATTTTCATGTTTTCTTCATGATCTCTTATACTCGTATCTACTGTATAACTTAAAAAAAAACCCCCATTGTTATTTTTGTTTGTAGTGGCTTGTCACGACTTCAAAATGGTAAATTATCCTTTTTGTCTCGAGCACCTTTGAATAACAAAACACAAAATAATGTTCCATGCTTCCACTATGCACAAGTCCAATTCTCTTGCTAGTGTCTTTTATTATTGCAAATTATGTAGAAAATCTCTGCAGTCTTATACAATGAACAACATAAATAAAATAAATAAAACAATAAAATAATTTGTAAATAATAGATTAAACATCAAACCAACATTGTTGTGCATTATCCATTAATTAAATCTTCATACTCAGAGCTTCAACTCATTACATTCAAGTTGTGCGTGTAGTGTGTGCTTTCAATGCACCATACAAAACAATTACAATTTCTGCTAATAAATAACCACCTACAACTCTAAAAATAGAGCACTCTAAATATGAATTATTCTTTAAAATAGCTGCATGTTGTGCATGCATAAAACAAACTACTTTTTATATTTGATTTAAATCTATTCCTAAAAATAGGAATCGACTAAAGCGGATTGCATGCTAAACATAGCTTTCCTAAAAATTTGTGGGAGGAATTATATATTGCAGATGCATATTTCCAACACTCCCCCTTAATTCGACTTGTAGCTTTCAATATTTTGGAGCTGCATTTGCATTTTCATATTTTCCATATGCAGGATCACATACTCCCAAACAATCTCTCAAATATTCAAAAACTACCTTTACCAAAACCTTTGTAAATATGTCTCGCAAACCGATCTTTGGATATGCAAAATTCAAGATGAATTTCCTTTTTGTTTACCATCTCCCTGATGAAATGATACCTCGTATCCATGTACTTTCTCATCTTATGAAAAACATGATTTTGGACAACATTATGGTTGAGTTATTGTCACAAAAATTTGTGTAGCTTCCTCTTGTTTTCGCATAAAAATTTCAAAATTCTTCTCATCCACACGACTTGACATGATGATCCATTTTTGCTGCTACATAATCTTCTTCTATTAAAGATAACGTGACAATGGGTTGCTTCTTCGATTCCCATGAAACCACTCCTATTCCAAAGTGAAAAGTGTAGTTGGATGTGTTTTTGTAGTCATCTATACTTCTAGCACTGTCACTATCTATATAACCTGTTGGTATCCAAATTTGTTCTACCTTTCAAGCCGAGCAGCAACACAAATTGGATGTGGAGCTTAGAGGTAGATAGATCATAGTGTGTGTCATTTTTTAGCCAGGATGAGATCTAACTGGCCTTTTGTTACTCAAATTTGTGGAGAGATGGATAGCACCTTTAAGAGGATTTGACCTGTCCTCACTACTTTAGGCTATGACTCTTCGACCAGGGTGAGAGGAACCTTAGTGTAACCTTTGTTTGATGAAGGAGATGGAGATATCCTTCTTCTGGAAAAATTTAATGAAGAAAACCTTGGGAAAATATGGTCAATACTCCATAATTTAACTCTTAAGAGTTGTCACTTATAAACGATGGAGATACTTTCAGGACAAGGTGAGGTTATGAAGACATTATGAAATATTGATTGTTCTACATATTTTAGTAAGTAGATTTAGTTCCTTTGTTGATACACAAGGTAAAAAAGGGTAGTTCGGGGTGGATTCATGGTTTTGAATAATTTTGGTGAAAGATGAAGAGTGATAAAGTTGATTATACTAGATCTTGAAAGGACTTCACAACAATGAACAACTCGACAAAATGAAAGATTGTGAACAGTTAAGATGTTCCTTCAACAAGAAGGTGTGCTTCAATGGAGGCCCAAATCAACACATTTTCACATAATCTTTGAGACTCTAACATGAAGGCTCGAATTGAAAGACTCGATTAAACATCAAAGTCTCTCGATCAATCATGCCAAAGGTACACCCAAAGACTTACAAACAATCTTTATCAACAAATTATAGTGAATTGATTTTTTTATCTCATCCAAGATGAAGGCTCTTCTTGAAATGAAATTGTAAATACCATTAAACTATCTCAGGGATGAGATCCAGTGCAGATTTTAAAAATATTTCAATGTAATATTGCAATAGAAAAGAAAGAAACATTTGCAGACATTCTAAAACAAAGCAGACACAAATTGCTAGAGATTGGACACAAATTAATTTCAAAATTACTTAGATTCATCAGCAAGGGAAAGCTTCCGAGATCAATCTTAGTGCTCGTCAATGGCTATACATCTGCAACTAACTTGACACAATAGAAAATCTAACACAGAAGAAAATAACAGGTTATCTCAAGCTTGGTCTCTCAGGAAGACAACTTTCTCAAATTTTCTCTTAAGAATTCAACCTCCGACCATTTGCAAGAGTATTCTCATTACATTTATACATTTTTCTCACTCAATTTTCCCCCTAAAGAGAAAAATATTCAAGGGACCTTTGCTTGTTACCAATTTGTTTCAGAAAGTGATGTTTAACAAATTCAGATATGAAAGCTGCTAGGTGGACCAATTGTGAATTGATCACATTTCTTGGGCCCTCGACTAATGACTAGGATGCCATGCCACAACATTTTAGGAGTCCTTCTAATCATTTTGATTCTATCATACGATAAATCCCCTTTTTAATCATTTTCAGAGGCTTTGAACAACTAGATATGACAAGTAATCATTTCACTCTTGAGGCAACACCTTTTTCATCTTTTGCACTGCGCACTTTCATTATTTCATCCTTTTCCCTTTCTTTACTCGCAACTCTTTCCCGCATCTGTCTCCTTTGGTAATTCTCATTTTTACAAGTTCCTAAGCAATTCCAACTTCAAATTATCAACCTAAAAATCCTTGGACTCACAAATTAAGTTCTAAATCCATCAAATGGAACTTTACTTGACAAAGACGATAAGGAATTTTATCAAAGAACAATGAGAAATAGTGTGTATTCGCGTCTCTAGGAGTCTTGGAGCAAAAATGGTGGAAAAATAGACGCAATACACAACAACCATTGATTCTTCCCCTTTTCCACTTTATATCATAGTCGTCCATGTGTTTCCTTGGTGCAACTACAAAGGAGAAGCACAAAGGCAAGTCCCAAACAAGCACGGGCCTTCCACGTGCCTTGGGCCCAAGAAAAATACCTTTTGGCTGTTGAAAAATCTTAGTGTAAAAGGAGCCAACAAAAACCTCCACATGTCTCAATGGCACATTTTGAGATGGTCCCAAAAAGTAGAGACCCTAAAAAGTGTGGGCTTAACACGTGTCTCAGTCCAGCAGAGTTTGTTAAAAAAGTTGAAGGTTCAACGGAAGGCACCATGTGTCTAGGGTCCGAGACATTTTTCTTTGGCCATTGAAAAGTCCAAGCAAAGGGCAAGAGTGAGTGGAAGCCTCCAAGTGTCCTCCTAGCACTTCTTCAAAATAAAACTTAGGGTCGGTCCCCAAACATGCACGGTCCCTCCACATGTCCCAGGCCTTTCAAAATTGCTTTGAAAATTTTAAGTACAAAGCAGAGCCGGCGGAAGCCTCCACATGTCTCCCTATCACAATTGTTAAGGTGGGACCCTAAGGTAGATCCTCAAATGAATGCCAGCCCTCCACGTGTCCATGGTCTGCCAAAATTGTACCGGCTACATGAAATTTTTTTCTAAGTCGGGTAGAGCAACATAAATCTCCACGTGTCTCCCGACACAACTCCAAGGCCAAACCAAAAGGTGAATTTTCAAATGAGCACCAACCCTCCACGTGGACAAGCTTTGAGTTTGAAGTGAGCCTTAGAGTTTTTAAAGTTCCCCCTGAGCCACATCCAACCAAAAAGGGCCATGTTTCCATTGATGTTGAGAAGTAAATTTGACTAGGAAAAATACATCCATCAAATCATAAAATGCAAGAAAATCACCATTTGAGCTCGGAAATGAATCTTTCTTCATGGAAAAGAGTTTGGAAATGATATAAGGCCCAAATTTGATCCTCCAAGCTGCATCTAATCACATTTCCACATATATTTGGGACACAAATGATAGGGACAACAAAACGTGACTGTGGAAAATAGAACGAAAGGAAAAACTTGAGTTTTATGCCCAAGTACTGACTCTTTCATATGGATAGAGGAACGGAATTTTTTTATACTTTTAAGTGATCCTTGACCAAGGAAGGGACTGATCATGGCAACCAAATGGAGGATAGAGTCTTCACGAATCAATACGGGGAGATAGAAAACATGACAGAGGCCACAAACTAAGGAATTTTAATGAAAAATGGGGTGAGACTAATTTGAGCACCAACATCGGCTCCGACTTAGGGATGGGCACTCCCTATGAGTGCCACAAGAACAAATAGCATACCAAGTGCCAAAAATAGACCATTGGGCAATAGAGTCGAAGAATAAGTTTGAGAATAGAGAAACCATAAACATCCTCCAAAAACTGAACTGAGAAACCAGCAAAACAAGGTCACCAAGGACCAGAACGAACAAAAACACAAAAGCAGAATGAAAACAAAGAATTATACACTGTACAATGAAGTATACCTTTATTCTAAGAAGTCAATCAAGGAAATGTTTCAAATGCCTGCCATTAATAGGTAATTCAAGCAGTTCCCCGTCTATGTGTTTTAGGAAGAAGGTATTTTCACCAATTCAAATATTAATTGACTAAGGGCCCATCCACAATGCATCAAATTTACCATGCTTGACCTTATCTTCATGACTGCTATCCCATAATAGCACGAGATCCCCAATTTGAAAGCTCTTGGAGTCACCTTCTTGTTAAATAAATTCTTCAACTTTTCTTTGAACTTCACATGTCGTTAATGGGATGCCCTTCTTTCTTCATCCAACTCAATAATCTAATTGATTCGAGCATCATTGGAATAACTTATTGATCTTCAATTTTCGAACAAATTGAAATGAAGACAATTTCAAATGAAGGGGAAACAAAGCTTAAGTTCCATATACTAACTCAAATGGGCTCTTACAAGTAGTTATTTTGAGAGTGATTCTATCATCCCAAACAACAAACTTCAGTTTCTCACCCCACCTCTTTTTTTTTTCAGCTCAAGGTTCTTCTAATGATCTTCAAAAGTTTTTATTGTTAGACTCATCTCATCCATTTCCTTGAGGATTGTAGTTAGAAGAATACGTCAAATTGATTCCATACTCTTTGCACATTGGCACCAAAGGTTTGGCTCTAAAACTCATGGCATTATCAACAACAATTTTAGCTGGCACTCCAAATCTACATATGATTTGATTCAGCATGAAGTCCATGATAACTTGGTGTGTTTCCTTCTTGGTGGGGATTGCTTCCACCCACTTAGTGAAATAATCAGTGGCTACAAGAATCCATTTGTGACCAGCACTAGAAGGATCAGAAATTTCCCCAATGAAATTCATTCCCCATTGTCTGAATGGGGCTTCAACTGACACAAGCTGCAAAGGAAGGGAGCCTGAAGATTTCATTCTTCCTAGAAAAATGCTGGCAACTTTCACATTTCCTAACCAATAGAGTTGTATCCTTGAAGAGAGTTGGCCACTAATAACCAGCCCTCAAGATTTTATGTGTTGTAACTCTTCCAACAAAATTTCCCCCACAAACTCCTCCATGGAGATCAGCAATTACCTTTGGGGCTTCATCCTCAACAATGCATCTTAAGAGCACTCCCTCCGGGTTCTTCCAAGCTAACCCAAAATCAGTAATGACATATTTTTGAGAGGCTAACTTAAGATCTATTTTCTAATTTTTACTCAAATGTTTAGGGAAGCATAGATGTCTGAGATAAAAGATTATATCTTTGTACCATTTAGAGCTTACCAACCTTTCAAGGACATCCACCCTTTCTCCTTCTACTTCATTCACCTCAATAGTTTGTAAGTTTCTCTCAACCATAAGCTTAGCTAGGCCCAAACCTCATACTAATTTCATGGTTTAAATATTCGTGTCATACTTCTGCAACTTGTTCACCCATCTCGCATATTTTCCTTGAGACATCCATCTCTCGATAAGATGTCTTTCACCATGGTATGGGGAACATAAGCAACAACTTTAGAGCTCTAGATGTAGGGTCTGAAAACCTTTACTACTTTCACCAAGGAAAATGCTTACTTCTCCATGGTGGTGTATTTCAAATTAGCTCCTCGCAATTCCTTACTAAAAAAAGAAATTGGTCTCTCCCTTCATCATCCTTCTATAAAAAAACAGATGCAATGGTGTTTTTCAAGAAAAAGAAAACAATTGAAAAATCTTCTTGTAATTTGGGGCTGCCAAAATAGGGCATGTTTTAGTGCTTCTTTGATCCATTGAAAGCTTGAATGGAAGCTTCTTCCCATTTGATAACTTGGTTTTTTCATCATGCTAGTAATGGGGATAGTCAACTCACTAAAGTTAGATACACATCTTTTGGTAAAGTTTATTTGTCCAAAGAAGGATTGAATTCCCTTCTTAGTTCTTGGAATTGGAACCTTGCTAATGGCTTCCACTCTCTCTGGATCTATCATGACCCCTTCTTTTGACACAATGTGACCAAGCAAATTTTCCTTTTGCACTCCAAAGTGGAACTTCTTGGGATTTAATGATATGACATACTCTCTACACCTTAAAAACATTCTCTCCAAGTGTTGCAAGTGATCATTTCTATTTATGGAAAACACAGTTACATCATCTTGATAAACAACAATGAAGTCATTAATATAATCATCAAATGCGACATCCATTGCTCTTTGGAAATTTTCTCCAGCATTCATCAAGCCAAAAGGCATCCTGACATAGACATAAGTTCCCCAAGGAGTAGTAAAGGTAGTCTTTATTCTTTCTGACTCCTTCACAACAACTTGATTATAGTCAGAAAAACCATCCAAAGTGGATAACAATTCAAAACCAGTTACTAATTGTAGCATATTCTCCATGTTTGGTAGATGGTAATTATATTTCAACGATGCTTTACTCGGGTTCTGAATTCTACGCATAGCCTTATATCACCATTTTTTTCTAACAAGCACTAGGTTTGCAACCCAAGAAGAGTACCTTATGGGCTGAATGATCCCTCCATCCCTCAACATCTTCATTTCTTCTTACATCTTAAAAGAAAGGAGTAGATTAATGGGTCTCTATTTTTTCCTGAAAGGCTTAGCATTAGATTCAAGAGGAATTTTAGGTTGGAACAAATCTTCCATATATGCCTTTAACTCAGAGTAAGACCAAATAAGGTAGTCTTGATATTTCTTTAGCAATTGAACATAGGAATGCTTCTCTTCCTTCTTTGAGATTGCTTCCTAACAATATTTTACGTGGTTTTTCCTTTGTGCCTAGGTCGTGCTCTTCCACATCTCTTGAAACCAACATACTTATTTTAATAATGCAATCAACATTATCAAATTTTGATTCAAGAGCCACCAAACCTTTGGGAATCGTGTTTGTCTTCAGTTGGATGATGTCTTTTCCAAATAAAGTTTCCTTTCCTTCAACAACACACACCATTGGTTCCCAATCTATATTTTGGTCAGCAAACTTGCCTTGGTTCTGTAGAAACCATTTCACTTGGGCATCATCATCAAACACTTGCCAATTTTTAATGTTATCAGGGATAGATGGCCTTGTTAGTATTTCAACATCATACTCACAAAATGGAGACATTGTACAATTCCCAAATCTAGATCCTAACACTGCTAACTTGTCTACAACAACATTAAACTTTCTATCATGGTGCACAATATTAAAAGAGTCAAACATTTCAATCAAATCCCAGACTACATGCTTTTATTGTTTCATTTTTTGATTTTTAGTAGCATACAATTTTCTAATTTGCTTGATAATCAATTTTGAATCCCCTTTGACAATGATATCCTTTATACCATATTTCCATGCAATTCTCAAACCTAATAACAATGCTTCATATTCAAAAAAATTTGTTAGTGCATTCAAAGTTAAGTTTAAAAGAAAAGACAAACTCTTCTTGGCCTAGAGAAATCAGAACAATGCCAGCACCATTTCCAAACTTGGAACAAGCTCCATCAAATAACAAGGTCCAAGGTAAACCCACTTGTTCAAGACATTTACACTGATCAATCTTGTGCTCCTTGCCATCAGCAAACCCCACAAAGTTATCTGCATCTACATCAGCATACAACACTTCATAAGAAGCATTATTTGGATCTTTAATGAGGTGCAACATCTTCTTCTCTCCATACAACTTTACAAGGCTTCCTTCAATTGGAATGGTGGCAAAAGACATATCCATCTGAACACTTCCACCAACACTTGCAGCCCACTTTCTTGATAACAACATGCCCCATTTGGCAGGGCAATCAATAATGACAACATCAAGTTTCAGGTTCTTACTTGGATAAGCTGCAAGTTGTACCACCAAACCTTTACACATCCTATAATAGGCACCTCTCTAGAATCCACTACAGTACACTTTCCATAGGATGTTGTCACTTTAATGTTTAATCCATTCATGACTTCTAGAGGCATAACATTTCATGATGTTCCAGAATCAAACATACAATTGTGCAACAATTTGTCTTAATAATTAGTGTTGTAAAAAATGGATCAACATTTAATTGAGACTCAACCAAAGATGTCCCTAAGTAAAATTCAGGTGGTTCACCTATCTCCTCTAATGTTGGTGGTTTTTCTAGGTCTACAATGGTTGGAGGAGGAGTGTTTACATTATTTATATTTCTTCCTTGGGCATTCCTATCTTCCTCCAATCCCAAATACTCAAAAGCCCTCTTCTTGTGCTTAGGAATCCTAAGAATTTCCATGATTGGAAAATAAATCTTACTCTAACTCAAGACTTGAGCAATGTCATAGGGAATGTATTTAGGCAAAGCAGTAATTAGAGAAAGATTGACAAACTCATCAGATGGCACAAGATTTTTCACATTTTGGGCATGGGTGGGAACACCAGTTCTACTTGAGACAACAAGGCCTTTTCTAGATGCATCTTTCTTTGGAGCCTCTTTTTGTGACATTGGTGAAAAGTGGGGTCTTTGGTTTGGCTTGAGGCCTACCCCTTTGACAACTTTACTTCTTGTGTTATACTCTTTTTCTTGGGCCACAAAAACATTCATTAGAAGTGTCTATCCTCTTTTGATGGGATTCCTCCATCATAATTCTTAATCATTAGATCTCTTAGGTACTCAAAATCATTATTAGGAAGTTCAAATGCTTGTACCATATCTATTTCTAAAGCATGAGAGGGAGGAAGAAGAGGTACCGGTGAATACAATCCCAAAAACTTACAGCAGTTCTTGCACTTATTACCTTAGTTGAAGTTGCTCCTTGTTGTGAGCTTGTAGAGCAGTCCACCATGCATGCATCATCATCAGTGTTATCATCATCATCAGCTTCTTCAACTTGCTGATCTATTTCACATGGCAGGTGGGGTAAGAAGCATTTTTCACACCAATCCATTTGATTTGTCTCTTCAACAACATCAACTCTAGCATTTAGAGGATCAGGCACTACTCTATTTTCCCTAGCTTGGGGTTTTCTAGCTCCCATGGGTCCTTTACCTCTGTCATCAGACCTATGATCATTTCTAGGATGATTTGCAAGTCTATCTTGTCCTTGTTGCCTATGTTGACCTTGAGAACCTTGTCCAATTCCTTTCTCTACCCTGGCCAGCTTGTAAGAGATTTCTTTGATAGCCCTAACCAAAGTCCTTACAACTTCCTCAAGATCCACAACCTTACTTGATTGAGGCTTCTCAGGGTTGATCAGTTTAACACCCTCCCTCTTAGGAGGTTTTCCAACTACTTTAATATTGTTCTCAATTTGCAGAGCCATGGTAAAGGCCTGCCTCAAAGTCCCAGGGTTCTTATCCCTCAAATAGTAAGAAAATTTCTTATCAAATGCATCTGAATACTTTATCAAACATGATTCATCACATGGCCTCAAATTAGCATGCAGTCTTCTTAATGTTTTGTTAAATCTAGTATTGAAATCATGCACTTTGATTCATTAAGATTCTTTTACATTTTCAAACTCGATAAAAGAAACCTAGGGTTTGTTTTATCACCATATTGCATTCTAAAAGCATTCTTCATCTTTGTCTAGGAGTCAATGGAATTATCTGGCAGATATTTATACTAATCCCTTGCATCTTCTTCTAGAGTATGGATAAATAATTTTATGTATACATCCTCAAAATCTATTTTGAATTCCTCCATCATATTGACAAATATTTTCAAGTGTTGATCACCAGTTATTGCATTATTTCCTTGAAACTTAGGCAATTTGTTTCTTACATCTTGTGGCACAACATTTGGATAACTAACCATACCTCTAAAACTAATGGGACAAAAAGTATTAACAACAAATGGAGGTCTAGGTGGAGGTTGAGCCATATTATTTTGAGGAGGTGATCTTACAAGAGAAACATAATGATGAGTGAGGGGTCTGTGTGGTACAAGGATGTAATTTTTAGAATGACTTCCCTCTAAAGGATTTGTCTCTTGGAAAACTATATTAGATTTTGAAAATACAGGGGAAGATTGAGAAGAAAATGTTTCAAATATAGATGAAGGACCCTCTCCAGATGGATAATTCAATTCAACAAAGAGACTACCTGATTCAGAAGCACTTGAGGAAGTACTGCAATCTTCAATCACATGTTGATTAGTTTCACCAATGGAGATCTCTTTTATTGATACTTGATCTCCAACTACCTTCCAAATTCTTTTTCCTTTTAAATTAGACTTTCACACTCTTGAAACAACCTTCTACTAGGGTCCTTGGTGAAGAAAGATATTATTCCTTCCAGCTTTGTAGATATTAATGATAAATCTTACTTGATATATGTTAAGACACTGGTATTTATAAAAAAATTAAATAGCACAAAGTCACCACTAAGGTTTTCACCTTTAATTTATGCAAATGCAGATGAAAGACCTATCAAATGTCTTGTCAATACCAGATTCATGCAAATCTTACAAGATATACTCTTCTTTTACCCAAATTTATCAATGATGATACAAAATTTAGTGCAATAACTATATAAGCTGGAAATATTGCACTCAGAACTCACAACTTTGAACAATTCTTACAGATCTAAATAGATAATGATGTTTCAGCAATGTATTTGCACTTTAAAATCTGTAAAAAACATTACCAGGGTTTATACATGTACACCTTTATAAAATACTTCAAAGAGTCCCCAGAAATGGTGCCACTAGTGTTGGTATCCAAATTTGTTCTCCCTTTCAAGTCGAGTAGCAACACAGATTGGACATGGAGCTTAGAGAGGTAGATATATCATAGTGTGTGTCATTTTGTAGTGCCAGGATGAGATCTAATTGGCCCTTTGTTACTCAAATTTGTGGAGAGATGGATAACACCTTTAAGAGGATTTGACATGTCCTCACTACTTTAGGTTGTGCCTCTTTGACCAAGGTGAGAGGACCCTTAGTGTAACCTCTTGTTTGATGAAGGAGATGGAGATATCCTTCTTTTAGACAAATTTTATGAAGAAAACCTTGGGAAAATACAGTCAATACTCCATAATTTAACTCTTAAGAGTTGTCACTTCTAAACGATGGAGATACTTTCAACACAAGGCTAAGGTTACTGAAGACATTAAGAAATCCTGATTGTTCTGCATATTTTAGTAAGTAGATTTTGTTCCTTTGTTGATACACAGGGAAAACAGGGGTAGTTTAGGGTGGATTCATGGTTTTTGAATAATTTTGGTGGGAGATGAAGCAGGAGAAAACTGATTATACAAGCTATTTGAAGGGACTTCACAACAATGAACAATTCGACAACAAAAGCTTGAGAACATTTAAGACGTTCCTTGTGAAGGTGTGCTTAAATGGAGGCCCAGATCAACATGTTTTCACATAATATTTGAGACTCTAACATGAAGGCTCGAAGTGAAAGACTCAATTAAACATCAAAGTCTTTGATCAATCATGCCTAAGGTACACCCAAAGACTTACAGACAATCTTTATCAATAAATGATAGTGAATTGATTTTAAATTTGTTTATCTCATCCAAGATGAAGGATCTTCTTGAAATGAAATTGCAAATACCATTAAACTATCACAAGAATGAGATCTGTGTGATTTCACAAAGATTTCAATGTAATATTGCAATAGGAATGAAAGAAACTATTTACAGACATTCGGAAACAAAGCATACACATATTGTTAGAGATTGGACACAAATTAATTTCAAAATTTCTTACATTCATCAGCAGGGGAAAGCTTCAAGAGCAATCAAAGTGCTCGTCAATGGCTATACATCTGCAACCAACTTGACACGATAGAAAATATAACACAAAAGAAAATAATAGGTTATCTTGACTTGGTCTCTCAGGAAGATGAATTTCTCAAATTTTTCTCTTAAGAATTCAACCTCCAACCATTTACAAGAGTATTCTCATTGCATTTATACATTTTTCTCACTCAATTTCCCCTAAAAGAGAAGAATATTCGAGGGACCTTTTCTTATTACCAATTTGTTTCAAAAAGTGACGTTTAACAAATTTAGATCCGAAAAGCTGCCAGGTGGACCAATTGTGAACTAATCACATTTCTTGGGCCCTCGACTAATGACTAGGATGCCATGCCACAACTTTTTGGGAGTCCTTATAATCATTCTGATTTTGTCATGTGAGAAATCCCCTTTTTAATCATTTTTGGAGGCTCTGCATAAGTTGGATATGATAGGTAATCCTTTTCACTCTTGAGGCAACACCTTTTTCATCTTTTGCACTCCTGCACTTTCATCATTTCATCCTTTTCCATTTCTTTCCTTTGTAACTCTATCTCACATCCTGTCTCTCTACAGTAATTCTCATTTTGCAAGTTCTGAGTAATTCCAACTTCAAAATATCGACCTTAACAATCCTTGGACTCACAAATTAAGTTTGAATCCATCAAATGGCACTTTAAAGATAGAGATGATAAGGAATTTCATCAAAGAAATGATGAAAAACAATGTGTATTCACGTCTCTTGGAGTCTTGGAGCAAAAATGGCAAAAAAAAAGACACAATACACAAAAACCATTGATTCTTCCCCTTTTCCACTTTATATCATATCCATCCACATGTTTCCTTAGTGCAATTACGCAAAGGAGAAGCAGAGGCAAGTCATAAACAAGTGCGGGCCTTCCACGTGCCCTGGGCCCAAGAAAAATGCCTTTTGGCCTTTGAAAAATCTCAGTGTAAAAGGAGCTAGTAGAAACCTCCGTGTGTCTCCATGGCACATTTTGAGATGGTCCCCAAAAGTAGAGACCCCAAACAAGCGCGGAGCTCAACACGTGTCTCGATCTCAGCAGATTTTATTAAAAAGTTGAAGGTTCGTGCAGAAGGCACCATGTGTTTAGGGTCCGAGACATTTTTATTTAGCCATTGAAAATTCCAAGCAAAGGGCGGAGTGAGAGGAATCCTCCAAGTGTCCTCTGGAAGTTCTTCAAAATAAACATTAGGGGGCTAGTCCCCAAACATGCAAGTTTCTCCATGTGTCGAGGCCTTTCAAAATTGCTTTGAAAAGTTTTAAGTACAAATCGAGTCGGCGGAGCCAGGGGAAGCCTCCACATGTCTCCCTGTCGCAATTGTAAGGTGGGACCTTGAGGTGGATCCTCAAATGAGTGCTAGCCCTCCATGTGTCCATGGTCTGCCATAACTATATTAGCTACATGAATTTTTTTCTAAGTCTGGGAAAAGTAGCGGAAATCTCCATGTGTCTCCCCAACGCAACTCCAAGGCCAAACCAAAAGGTGAATTTTCAAATGAGTGTCGACCCTCCACGTGGACAAGCTTTGAGTCTGAAGCGAGCCTTAGAGTTTTCAAAGTTCCCCATTGAGCCGCATCTAACCAAAAAGGGCCATGTTTCCATTGATGCTAAGAAGTAAATTTGACCAGGAAAAATACACCCATCAAATCGTAAAATGTAGGAAAATCACCATTTGAGCCGGAAATGAATCTTTCTTCATGGATAGAGAGTTTGGAAATGATATAAGGCCCAAATGTGATCCTCCAAGCTACATCCAATCACGTTTCCATAGATATTTGGGACACAAAAGATAGGGACAACAAAACATGACTGTGGAAAATGGAAGGAAAGGAAAAACCCGAGTTTTACGCCCAAGTTACAGACTCTTTCATATGGACAGAGGAATGAAAAACAAATTCTAGAATTTTAAGTGATCCTCGACCAAGGAAGGGACTGATCATGGCAACCAAATGGAGGACAAATTCTTCAAGCATCAATACGAGGAGATAGAAAACATGACAGAGGCCGCAAATTGAGGAATTTCAATGACAAACGGGGCGAGACTAATTTGAGCACCAACATAACCAATGATTTTGAACTCATCTAAAATTGAATATAAAATTCCATGATTCTTTGTTCCACATACATACCTCAAAATTATTTTTCCATCTTGCCAATATGAGTCTTTTGGAGATTCCATGAACCTTGATATCGAGGCTCACACCATACATAATATTAGGCCTTGTAGTCGTCAAATAAATAAGACTTTCAACAAAATTTTTGAATAATGTTGGATCCACAAATGATCCACTATCATATTTTCTCAACTTCAAACCTACTGCAACTAGTGTTGGTGTTGGCTTACAATTCAACATGTTAAACCTTTTCAAAACATCATTTGTATATTTTTCTTGTTAGATAAAAATTTCACCTTCTGATTGTTAGACTTCAATGCCCAAAAAGTAATGCATAAGACCAAGATATGTCATCTCAAATTCCTTCTTCATGGCTGATTTGAATGACTCTGTAGATAGATTTCCAGTAATGATCAAATCATCTATGTATAAAAAAACAATTAGAATCTTACCTTGCTCATTTATCTTGGTGTATAAGGTAGGCTCACTGCTGCTCCTACTGAAACCATTATCAATCAAATAAGAATCTATTCTATTATACCAAGCTCTAGGTGCTTGCTTGAGACCATAGAGCGATTTCTTTAACTTGTATACCTTTCCTTCATGACCTTCAATCTCATAACCTTCTGGCTGATTCACATAAAATTCATATTCAAGGAAACCATTCAAGAATGCTAATTTTACATCCATCGATACATAGGCCATTCATTTTGAGCTGCAATTGCTCAAACCATTCTTACCATATCCAAAGGTGTTACTGGTGTAAATGTTTCATTGTAATCCACTCCATATTGTTGCGTAAAACCTATTGCTACTAGCCTTGCTTTATGTTTATGTACTTTTCCATTAGCATTGTATTTTGTCTTGTAGACCGACTTGACTCTTATCACGTCTTTCCTTTTGGAGATCCACCATCTCCCATGTCTGACTCTTCTCTATAACATCAATCTCATCATCCATGGATTTTTCCCAAACTTTATTTTTTATATCCTCTTCAAAATATACTAGATCTGTAACTTGAGAAAATAATGCAAAAACTAAAAATGAGTTAGTTGTATCAACATTATAAATCTCACTAAGACTCTGTGTTTTCCACTACGCAGGACTATTTGATGCAGGACTGCTTTGTGGTGATGGAGTTGCTTCTAGTGTTCTCTATGGTGTTTCTTACATGGCTGAAGATGGCTGAAATCTTGGAGACCTCCGAACTGTAGATGGAGGTGTAGCTTGTGCTAAAACTTGTGGTGTATGTCAAGATTTGTAGATACAATACCTTGGTGATCTAAAGTTTCATTTGTCATATCATCATGTTGAATAGTTGCTGCTATACTAATTGTTTTCTCTATACTTCCATCTCATGCTTCATTCTCAATGAACTGAACATCTCTGCTGATCACAACCTTTCTAGTGACTAGATTATACAACTTGTATGCTTTTGTATTCTTTGAATACCCAACAAATATACACTTTTCTCCTTTTTTTCTAACTTCTTCCTTAGCTCACAAGTACATGTGCATACGCTACATAACCAAAAAAATTGAAATTTGAAACATTGTGTTTTTGTTAGTCCATGCTTGTTGATGAACCGCATTCCTAACAAGTTTTTTTGGACACCTGTTTAAAATGTAAATAGAAGTTGCTACTGCTTCTTCCCAATAGTCATTTGGAAGGTGCTTTTCCTTCAACATGCTTCTTTCCATTTCCATAATGGTTCTATTCTTCCTCTCTGCCACACCATTCTGTTGTGGTGTATACCTAGTAGTAAACTGCTTGTGTATACCATGATATTTGCAAAACTCATAAATTCATTAGAAACATACTCACCTCCTTTTTCTGTCTTTAGAACTTTGATGTAGTATCCACTTTGCTTCTCCACTAATGCCTTGAACTGCTGAAATGTATCAAAGGCATCTGATTTATGTCTTAGAAAATATACCCATGTCTTCCTTGTGTAGTCATCAATGAATGTCATAAAATATGAACAACCTCCAATAGAAGTTGTTTGCATGGGTCCACATAAATCTGAGTGCACAATTTCAAGTGGTGCACTTGCTCTTGCTGTTTTGCCAACTGGGAAAGAATCTCTATGTTGCTTCCCAAAATACAACCTTCACATACCCTTTCTAGTTTTTGAATCAATGGCAAAACTTTAACCATATTCTTTCTATGAAGTAAATTCAAACCTCCAAAATTCAAATGTCCATACCTTAGATGCCAAAGCCACGATTCATCTTTCATGATTGAATGAAAAGTTGATTGTGTTCCTTCAATGCAAGACTCAATTATATTAGCACAGAACCAATGCACAACTCAATTTCTATAGCGTAGACCTGATTTTAATTTACATGAGACTTTGTTATCTCAAAGTGTAATAATATGTTACCTTAGCGCAAGACTCATATGTTTGAGCACAGGACTTAGTAGAAGACTGATTTAACTTATCGCAGACTTAGTTGCGAATTGAGCTACTTTTTTTTTGCAAACATATTTGAAATCTTCTTTTTTCATAGTTTCAAAATTAATGGAAACATCCTATTGCTTCTCATCTTCACTTTTGCAATCAACCCGAGTGCTAGGCTATTTTTCCATAATCACGCACTCATTGTCTTCCATATAGAATCAATATCATTTACTGTACCATTTATCCAATACTCATAAGGTTACATTTCAAACTGCAACATAGTAAACATCTTTCACATTTTTTTTTTCTCCCCCTGTCTTGTTAGAATACTAACCATGCCTTTTCCTTTTACAAACACAATATTTTTATTTCCAAGAGCTACATCACTCTTAATGAATCATCCAAACTAGAAAACAAATCTAGATTACTTGTCATGTGATTACTATAACTGAATCCAAATACCATACATCACATGGACTCTCTTTTGATAAATTGCACTCAATAGATGATAAATAAGGTATTGCTTTGGCAATCCTTATGCATGCAATAAACATAGGTTTAGGAGTAGAACTTCCAACCTGATTTTGATTTTTCCTCTCTTGATCATATTGCTTTTTCTTGCAATCATAAGCATAGTGACCATATTGTTGCAATAATGACACTAAACATGAGACTTATCTTATCTCTAACCATAACTCTGTTATTGATTTTGTCCTCTTCCACGAGTTCGATGAACCGCTTCCACGTCCTCTAGATGGACTTCTTCCTCTACCTCTTAGGATGAAATTACCTCTTCTTTTTCCACGAATACCTACTTATCTGAGATGTAAAAGCCTGATCTACACTTGCATGTGATCTATTCATCCTCTGTTCATGATTGATTAGTGATGCATGTAACTCATCAATAGAAAAATGACTCAGATCCTTAGTTTCTTCAATAACAACAACTAAAGGATCAAATTTTGTAGGCAAACTCCTAAGCAATTTTTCAATAATTCTTGTCTTCAAGAGTCTCACCATGGGATTTTATTTGATTGACTAAGCCAACTACATAAGTAAAAAATGATTCTACGGAATCTGAATCTTTCATTGCTAAATTCTCAAAATCTCTATGAAGTAACTATAGCTTGGCGGTTTTTACTTTCTCCTTACCTTGATATGCAACTTGTAGTGTATCCCATGTGGTCTTTTCTTGGTTAGTTTGTTGCCACTCTCGGAAGGATGCTATCATGCATTTCCTGATGAATATAAAAATATCTTTATCATCTTTCTTTTGTAACTATTTCAAAGTATATTTCTCTTCTGAGAAAGTGTAATATACGTTGCTACATCTCGGGATCTGTGTAACCATCCTCAATAATCTCCCACACGTCTTGAGATCGAATAGTGCCTTCATGGTCAAGCGACTAGTATTCATAATTATTGTCATTAAATTTTGGCATCTACATACCAAAGTTAGAAGCCATAGCTTGTTATCAATTTAATAAGCACGGAATAACCTTATTTGATACCAATTTATAGAAAATCTTTGTAGTCTTATACAACAAACAACATAAAGAAAATAAACAGAACAATAAAATAATATGTAAATAACAAATTAAACATCAAACCAACACTGTTGTGCGTTCTCCATTAATTAAATCTTCATACTCAGAGCTTCAACTCATTACATTCAAGTTGTGTGTGCAAGCATAACAAATTGTGTGCTTTCAATGCACCATACTTTCTTTCAAAACAATTACAATTGTTTATGATAAATAACCACCTACTGCTCTAAAAAGCAGCACTCTAAATCTGAACTATGCTTTAAAACAATTGCATGTTGTGCATGCATAAAACAAACTACTTTTGTTTTATTTGATTTAAATATATTCCTAAAAATAAGAATCCAACTAAAGCTAGATTGCATGCTAAACTAAAGCTAAACTTAGCTTTCCTAAAAATCTACGGGAGGAATTATATGCTACACATGCATATTTCCAAAAAAATTATGGAAGTCTCGGCATGTGCAAGAGGGAAATGTAGTAACTAGATTAGCTCCAAGTCTAGGAAGTTCGATGCATCAAAATAGATTTACATACGAGAGATGGGTTAGATGTCGGGACTTGAATGCACACAAGTCATGTTTTCTTCCTCCACGCTCCTGCACAAAGAATTTTTTCCTCCATGCTACTCGATGTATCGATATTGCTTCCACACTCTAATACCAATGATAGATGAGACAAAATGTAGAAGCGTTTCTATATATTATATAATGTAATAACAAGTATATGTTAGCTTAATTAATACATTGTTCTACACATTGCATATACATTTACTCCTAAAAACATTTAACCACTTTGCCCTTAGAATTGTTCTCCAGCGCCTATATATTTTTGGGCTTGCTGTTTTGTTTTCATAGCAATCAATAAACATTCTTCCAGCGCCATCATTGGTATCAGAGCACTGTCTTGTCCTCTGCTGCATTGAAATTGCAACGACCAACCTTGATAGTGACCTGCGTGGAAGATTGGAGTGCCAAGGGCTGAAGCATGGTTTATGGCGTGCAATTCATGACCTGTGCGTGGACAGTGACCAAGGAAGCGTGATTTGGAGGAAATGACTGTGTGGAGACTATATAGTCTTGGCGAGCGATCTTCCGTGAAGATTGGTGCAAAGTGAGTGCCATTTTTACTCTGCTGCGTGAAGATTAGTGCCAATTTTTTAGAGAAAGAAAGTAGTTTTTTTGGCATAATCTTTGTTTGTTGTGCCATCACCTATGTGGAGAATTGTTTGCACACTATCTCGAAGATTGGCACATCTCGTGGAGGTGTATGTTGTGCATGGAGAATAAAGCCAAATGTGGAGTCTCCATTAAACTGTGCGTGGACAGTGACCAAGAGTGACCTGTTCATGGTTGAAGCGTGGATTTGGCCGAGAAAATCCCTACAGACATACAACCTATGTAGGCACGTGGAAGAAAGCCTACAAATTACAAAACCATGTGTGCGCGTATGTCACAAATTTTAGATGCACAAAGCACCGTGAGCAATGCACCAAATATTTGGGCATTGAGTGACAATGAAGACACCACTGGACTATTCTTTGCCTTGGTCAATGAGCTACACAACACTGGGAATATTCTCTTTGATGAGATTGTGCACCGAGGACTATTGGAGTATTTTTGGTTTGACATTCGATGTCAAGCACGATGGATTCATGTAGAACTTGAACGTGGTTATGATGCAGATGATGAACGTGAAGTAGAACACCCACAGGAGCGTCCGCGTCTCACTGCACGAGCCTATAGAGCCCATCTTCGGGATAGATTCCTTAGTAAGCATTGTAGCCATTTTTGAAAATAAATAAATAAATAAAATACAATTTTGAGTTTTGAAAATGTCTGCTCCAAAAATATTTTTATCCGATGCCCAACTCTTGAAAGGGCCAAATTTCACCACATGGAAAACCAAGATGTGGATGATTCTTCAGTTTGAAGATCTTTGGGGGATCATTTCTGGCAAAGACGCCCCTCCCACAGATGCTGATCTGTTGGTTAAATATGAAAAGGCGATGCAAAAGCACTAATGCTTATCACCCTGAGCCTTTCTGATGAGGTTCAACCTTACATTTGGGAAGCAACCACTTCCTCTCAGGCATGGACCGCGTTGTGTACCATCTATGAAGCCAAGAATCTGACGACAAAGTTGCATCTTCAGAAAAGCTTCACACGATGAGTATGCATGATGGTGAATCAGTAGAAGCCTTCTTGTGGCATGTGGCTGAGTTACGTGCAGAACTCTCTACTCTCGGTGAACCGGTGGATGACAAGTTGCTAGTCCCACTCACCTTGCGAGCTCTTCCTTCCCGGTTTCAGACACTGATCACCACGTTGACCATCACTCAACAGGAGGTGAGTTTTTCCACCTGGTGAATTATCTCCAGTAGGAAGAAGCCATTAGAATGTTCAAGAAGCCTTCGAAGACAAGGCTCTCATCACGAGGCAAAAGCATAAGCCTCGGAAAGGGTAGTCAGCCCCCAGAATCAGAAGTAGCATCCTCAGCAGTAACCTTCTCAGCGGCCACCACAACGGCCACCCTAGAAGTAGTAGAACAACAAGGCGGATCGATGGTGCCACATTTTCTCCATGGATACGCACACATGACTATGAACTGTTATTACAATGATGGTCATGAAGTATGGAAACTCTAGCAAAGAGAGCACTTCTGGCCAAGGATATTCCAAGAAATCCCGATGATGGCGTGCTCGTAATAGAGAGCGAGAAGGGTCACATTGCTGCTCAGTAGGATGCCACCTCGATGAAGAGGTTCCAGACATGACTCATTCTGACATTGTTCTAGTCTCATCAGACTTTGCAGCCATCAGAAGATGTCTGGTTGATTGATTTGGGTGCCAAGAAAACACATGACTAGCAATAAGAAGTTGTTCCATACTCTGAGTGACCGGCCCACTGGAGATCGGATCACCATCGCAGATAATCAGGAGTATATTGTGGCGGGGATTGGTGATGTCATCATTCCTCTTGGGACACGAAGATGTACACTCACGAAGGTGCTATATGTTCTAGGTTTGACCTCAAATCTCTTGTCTGTGAGTCAACTTCTTAACCATCGAATGCAGGTTGAATTCTTTGTTGAGAAAGGGGTCAAGTCCTGCATCATTTCCCAGGGAGATTCAGTAATTGCTTGAGCATTTATGAAGGGCCATCTATTTACACTGGATGCGGTCACTTCATCTAGCATTGCTCTCTCTGCTTCAACGGTGGAGTCCACTGCACTATGGCACTTTTGATATGGTCATCTTTTTGTTGGGGCTCTGCATCAGCTCAGTGCAAGGAAATGGTAAGAGGGCTTCCTCCACTCTCCCATTCCTTACCTGTTTTCTCGGGATGTCTTGTGGGAAAACAACATAGAGGTCCATTCAAACAGAGCTCTTATCATTCTATGGAGCATCTTCAGGTTGTACACACCGATCTATGTGGACCCCTGCTAGCTAGCTTCCAAGGTTTTGAGTACTTCCAGCTCATCATTGATGATTACTCATGGAAAATGTGGGTATATTTCTCGGAAGAAGAGTGAGGCATTTGCCAATTTCCAAACCTTCTACCAGCAAGCCACCAGGTAGTCTGGGAAGCCTCTCCTTCTCCTCGCTCAGATCGAGGGGAATTTGTATCAAAGAAGTTCTTAGCATACTAAAAGCATGGCATTCAACAACATCTGACTGCACCCTACATGCCCCAATAGAATGGGATTTTCAGTGACACAATGGAATGTCATGGAGATGGCTCATTGTATGCTCTCCACCGCCAAGTTGGAGGATCAGTTTTGGGTAGAAGCAGTCCAGACAATAGTGTATCTACTCAACCGGGCACCCATGAAGATCTTGCAGAACAAGACACCGGAAGAGGTATGGACTAGTCGTAAACCTTCTATTCATCATTTGAGAGTTTTTGGTTGTACTGCATATATGCATGTTCCAGATGAGAAAAGGAAGAAGATCGATCCAAAGACACTGCCATGTCTTTTCTTGGGGTATAGTACTACCTCAAAGGCATATCGTCTCATGGATCTGAGATGAAGAAGATCTACGAGAGTCGAGATGTGGTGTGTGATGAGTCATCCTTTGACTCCCTACCACACAATGGAGATCAGTACCGACCTCGTCACATAGATTGCTCACACATCCAGATGATGGGCAAGATGATTCTTCTCAGAGAGAAGAAGAGTTGAGTGGAGACTTGTTTCGTTGATCTAGGCACATTGGAAAACACATCTTCACATCAGCAGCAACAACACCAACGTCTGAAATGGGTCAGAATACTATTAGGGATGCACACCTGAACTCACTTCCAGGTACTTCTATGGGAGTTAGAACACGAAGTCAAGCCAGACATGAGGTAAATTTTGCACTCATGAGTTCAGTTGTTGAGAGCACCGAACCTGACACTGTTCGTGAGGCATTAGACCAACCACAGTGGAAACAGGCTATGGATGTTGAATATGATTCCCTAATTTAGAATCAGATGTGGGAACTTGTCGATCTGCCTCCAGGTAAGAAATCCATTGGCTGCAAATGGATTTTCAAAACAAAATATAAGGTAGATGGTTCAATCGACAAACACAAAGCATGACTTGTTGTAAAGGGTTATGCTCAGCAAGAAGGAATTGACTATGATGAGACCTTTGCACCCACTGCGAAGATCAAAACCATCAGAGTTGTCTGTGCATTGGCAGCACAAAATGGATGGAAACTTCAGTAGATGGATGTCAAGAGTGCTTTTCTAAATGGTGATCTAAAAGAAGAAGTATACATGGCCCAACTTGAAGGGTTTGTAGATGAGCATCAACCACACAAGGTATGTCATCTGATAAAGTCTCTTTATGGACTCAAACAAGCACCTAGGGCATGGTATATAAAAATTGATGATCACCTATTGCAGCATGGATTCACTCGTAGCCCCTCAGATACAAATTTGTATATCAAGAAGGTAGGAACAAAGATTGTCATTATGGTTTTGTACGTAGATGATCTTGTGATCACAGGAAGTTCTGACAATCTTGTGGATGATGTAAAGAATGATCTGAAGAAATCCTTCGACATGACCGATTTGGGGCTACTTCACTACTATCTTGGCTTAGAGATATGGCAGAAGAAGAATCATATCTTCGTCTCCCAGATGAAATATGCCAAGACACTCCTGGAAAAGTATGGAATGTCAGATTGTAAACCAATGTCCACACCTATGGAAAAAGGTTTGCAATTATCTAGATTCCAGGATTCACCACAGGTAGATGGCACTCACTATAGGAAGCTTGTGGGAGTCTCATTTACTTGACTTATACCTAGACCAGATCTTTGCTTTGCAGTGAGCTATCTCACCAGATTTATGCAGGAGCGAAGAAATGTCATTGGATAGTAGAAAAGCATGTGTTGAGATATGTCTGAGGTACAGTTGACTTTGGTAGAGTATCTAGAAGAACACTCAGTTCTTCTTACGAGGGATATCTGAGACTCGGACTATGTAGGATCCGTTGATGACGGAAATCCACTTGGGGATATATGTTTTCATCTCGGATCTGGACCTATCTCATGGATTAGCAAGAAGCAAACTGTTGTTGCTCTCTCATCCATTGAGGCTGAATACCATGCTGCATGAGGAGTTGTGTGTGAAGTGATTTGGTTACGTCACATTCTTGCAGATATAGGGATTCCTGAAGAGAAACCTCCCATCATTCACTATGACAATCAAGGTGTGTTGAAGCTTGTGAAGAATCCTATTTTTCATGAGCGAACAAAGCATATTGAGGTCGAATGTCACTACATTCGTGAACAAGTCTTGAACCACCAAATTCAGCTCTAGATTTTCTTGATATTCTCACCTAGCCTACAAGTGTGAAGTTTGATTTGTTTTTTTGTAAGAGCAATGTATTAAGGGGGTAATGTTAGATATTCTCACTCCTTAAATGTTTAAGCCTCTCGAGCCTATATATATTTTGGGCTTGTTGTTTTGAAGAATCAATAAACATTTTGATTTGTAGTTAAAATGGGGTTTTTTAACTTCAAAGTTTTCATCACCAATTTTGATCTTGGACTTGTGATGTTTATTCTTTATAGAAAATAGCGCATTATTCTCTTACATGCGATTGGAACAAGTTGAATGTAGGTACTAAAATTATTTAGTACTACTTTCAAATTTATCATATGATGAGAAATAAATCTTTGGAGAATCCTTCTCATCCTCGTTGGCATAATTAACCCTTCTTCTTTCATTACCGATTTGAATCTGCATTCTTTTTATAGTGATCATACCTTAAATTACAGTAATAACATTCAACATCTCTTATCAAATATGTTAGATTTCTCTTCCTCTTGTGACTCAACCACCCCTTCCTCCTTTGTTTCGTCTTGAATAATTTTGATTTTGTTTGTTGCTTTATCCTTGGTTACTTTTTTTTTGCTAATGGTGTCAACTTCGTTCTTTTTATCATCATTTTTGAAGCAAAATCCTTCTGATTATATTCTTCCACCATGTCTCTACTCTTTGTTCATAGGACATAAAATATCTAATTGGATGATCAAACTTAAGAGTAGAAATTTTTTTTTTTCTTCAATGATGATGAAAATATGGTTCCACCTTAGTCTTTAGAGTTCTTTCCTTTTTCACAACAACCTCTTTGTCTAATTTTTCTCTAAGAGTACCCATTTTATTGACCACACCCTTTATTTTAACATAGTAAACACTCAAACTTTATGAATCTTCCATCCTAAGTTATCTAGTCTTCATATTCTACAACTTAACCACTTTGATTTGGATCACTACCTTTGAAAACTTCTTGTAGAGTCTTCCAGGCATCCTTTGCTGAAATTTCACCCGCATTTCTTGGAAATAAGCTCTTATCTAGTGTTGTTTGAATATGAAGCAATGTTTTTTTACCCTATCTAATAAAAAAATATGAAGCAATGTTTGAGAGTTCTTTTAGATAGTTTCCAACTTTGCTTGCTTATCATTGGCTAGAAACAATGGCTCAATCAATTGGTTCTTCATAATCATTTTCTATAATCTCTCATAGGTCTTTCCCTATCAAAAGAGAAGCGATCTTGGTGTTGTAATAATAATAGTCAATTCCTCTAAGTTACGGAATGAGAGATTTGAAACAAATACATACAACACAACGAACCAATTATTTCGATACAAAGCGAAGATTTTGAAAAAAACCACTTCAATGTTCAACAAAGACAAATTTCAAACAAGCTAGTATATATATTAAAAAAACATTAAAAATACTTACAACTAGATCGAAACACCATAATTCTTTATTCTAAAATTATAAACCTTTACAAAGTTTCCATAACTTTCTCCTAACTGAACACCATGTATTTACAATTAAAAATTAACATGTGAACACGCTAATTATAAATTTTGTTTCCTAAAAATTATAGAAAAAAAAGAAAAAGACAAACTTATATATATATACACTAAGATTATCCCATATTTATATGAAAGTTTTTTAATTTTTTAATTTTATCAACTCTAAATTTAGAATACAAATTTAGAAAATTATAACTAATTCAAAAATAGTGCCACTAATTGCAGTGTGAGCCGCACTTATCCAACACAAGCATTTATATTGTCTAAAGCGGTTTTCTAATGAAAGAATCAAGCATCGTGACACAATCATATAGGAATTGCCCTAATAAAATTTAGTGCAATTGTAATGATAATAAAGACATTATATTCGCAATAATAACAAAAGGGGTAAATAAGAGCGTTCAAACTTTATTACAATAATAAAACACCAAATATAACCGGTACAGACGACTACTTAGTAAATGAAAACCTTACTTTTTATCTTATTTATTTAGGTGGTAATGAAAGGGAGCAGAATGTATCCACGGGTCCCGGGGAGGCTACTTATACCTGCACAATTCTCTAAGAGTAACAAACAGGCGGTAAATTAATTTTACGTGATAGTGATAATAAACTGTGCTGGAATTCATTGAAGTCAAATTTCCGCAGGCTTTACTTTTTCTTTATCCGCAGGCTTTACTTTTTCTTCATCTTTCTCACCGGTTATCTCTTCCAACGATCTACCCTTCGTTTCTGGCACCAGAAAAGTGAAAATGAAGCCCAGAGCATTTGTGACGGCCAGTATGATGAGCGCCTCCCTGACACGCTTAGGATCCGTCGATTTAATTGCAAGCTTACCGATCCCGAAAGCTCCAATGATGGCCCCTGCCTTTCCCCATGCAGCCGATATCCCGTGGCACGTCGAGCGAAGCCTCGCCGGGAACACCTCCGCGGGGACAATAAAAGTGGTGTTGTTTGGACCGAAATTGGCGAAGAAGAAGGTGAGCGCATACAGTGCAACGAAGCCTTTGACGTTGTGTTCCTTCCAGTGCTCGTACGGAATAGCTAGCGCAAACATGAATACCGTCATGAAGAAGAAGCCGAGTAGCTGAATGCAACCGTGAACCAGTACCCCGGCACTATCAAAAACACCGCAATCTTTGCCTGCGCCACTGACACCCTGTAAACTTCCTCCACGGCGTTCATTTTGCCAGCCGCAGGCAACCACCCGACGGCGGTGAAGATGTCCTTCTGGAACAGATTTTGGCTGTAGAAGGCGATGTCCAGTAGAAACCAGGTGGAGCACGTACCCAACAGGTGGAGACCGTGGCGTCTCAGGAACTCCGCCGAGAATAAGCCGTACTCTGCTTCATTCGACACTTCTCTCTTGGAAAATTCCTCTTCGAAGTCTACTTTCAGAACTCTGGACATGTCCGCGGCTGCTTGCTTTGCGTTCTTTGCGACTAGGGCCGTGAAACGAGCGGTCTCGGGCATTTTAGAGCGGGAATAAAATGTGAGAGCGGCGGGAACGGCTCCGAACATGAGAATGATCCTCCATACAAAATCAGCTTCACCGACAGGGTTGAGGTCGATTGGGATAGCACTGCCTGGCTTAAACGCTGCTTCGTACTTCCTGAATGCGGCGGACACAATAACCGACACTGCAGCGCCTGCAAGGATTCCGAACCCCTGCATCGCAAACACTGCTGCAATAAACGCTCCTCGTGTTTTCTGGTTCGCGTATTCGGACATGATGGTGGCAGATAAGGGATAGTCGCCGCCGATGCCGAACCCCAGCCAGAATCTGAAGAAGCACAGCGTGGTCATCACGGATTTGGCTGTGTGGCCGAAGGAGAGGCCGGAAGCTATGGAGCACAGGACCATGAGCATCAGGGTTATTCCGTACACTTTCTTGCGCCCCATTTTATCGCCGAGCCAGCCGAAGAAGAGCTGTCCGGCGAGGGTTCCGCACAAGGCCACACCCGTAACTACGGACGCTACGGAATAGGGCAACACCCCGGCTTTCCAGAACCTGGATGGTAGTAATAAATACGGCCAAGGAGTTTAGTGACTGTGGTAATGCAGAAGAGGTCGTAGGCATCTGTGAAGAAGCCCATGCCCGCTATAATAATTGCTGTGAAGTGGTACCATTGTGTTTTGGCCGCGTCCAGAGCATTGAGCACCTCCAGCTGTTCCCTCGCCATGATTTCAACCCTTTAAATCCTGCCAACAAAAATCAATACACATGACCACACAAGCTCCTAAATTCAGTTAAAACTCTTCAAAATGGAAGGAAAGAAAATTCACAGACCGGCCAAACTAACAAAGAACTCTGCAGCTGTTTTGATAGAAAAGCCTAATTGAGATGTACAGCTTCGAATTTGAACGATTTGCCCAGAAAATCATACCTTGTCAAGAAAAGAGAGATCACCGAGGCTGGTGAGAAGTAGAATAATAACATGATATATATATATACATTCTTTTGATCTGTTTCCTTCTTGTTATTGTTCTTGGTTTTGTCGTAGAGATTGAAAATAGGTGGTCCAGATATTACTGCGCTTCTTCGTTCGTTGATAACAAAGTTTGTGTGCATAGATTGCTCAGTCATCTCTACGCTAAAACTAAAACAGAGCAGCAAACAAAACGAATGTAATACAGAGATTATTTTATATCATCTGTTATACCTCCGCTAATTAAAATGCTTAAAATATGTATCTTCCAAATGTTTTCTCGCCTTCGCTTTTGTTTCATAATTAACGAAACAATATTTTAAATTAAAATAGCTAGAGATCTCCCATTTCTAAAAAATTCATAATTGATTGTTTAGCTTTCATTCCAAACTCTCGACGAATTTATTCTCTTTCTTGGAAGTTGTATTGCGATTTAATTTTCTCGTATACGGTGAAGAAATATTCATGTCATGACTGGTAAGTAATAAACATTATTTTATTATTGGTAGGAGACCTTCTCCATAGGAAAATACACTAGAAGTTGCACATCACTTGCAAGTAAGGTCAAAAGAGATGTAATGAAATGTTTGCTGATATGATCCTTTACTTAATAGAGCAGATATGACATGGAATACTTTGTTATAATCTATAAATGGACATCACACTCTCTAATTTGGTTAAACACTTGACAACCATTTACTAAAGATCCCATTTTGTCATTTAAAAGTTTCTAAGGCCTTGTCACCACATTGCATATACATATCAAATGTTGCATCTCCAATTTACAGAAATAATCTCAATGGATCGTGTTATGCATTTACTCGAACAATTTGTGTGACCACAACAAAATTGCATGTGACCTCCAACAATAGTGGTTCGCGTTAGGCATTGGTTTCTGAGTCAATAGACCATGATGACCGATACCATTTTTCTACTAATTTGATCGTGTCTCTTTAGATGATTATGTGGCATGCCATGATATATTGTTGCGTGTAATGGATGACAAAATGTCAATGCTTTCGATTTAAAGAAATTTAAATCTTTATCAAAGGACTGAGATCAAAAGAATATAACAATAACAAACAAGATCTAATATGCAAAATACAAGCAAATGTGCAAGATAGGAGATAAGAGTGACTTAGCTTGTATAAGGAGATCTCGACTGATTATGAGCTGGAAAACAAGCTGAAAAAGGCTAGAACCGGGTTGTGTAAGCTATGTCTGAGAAAATGGAATCTGGAACCTCTTTGGACAAAATTACCCAAATGGGAAGAGGTCTACCTCGGGCACTAGTGTCAAGTGCTCTTCTTATGCTCTTTTCAAGTCCGAACTTAACTTCTTTCTTTCTTGTTTTTCGCACCCACTTGATGTAGGGTTCTGTGTAGCACTTGAACCTCTAAAAACCCTAACTACTTGCACTAGGTTCGATTAAACATTAGATGAAATGAATAATGCATAGTATTGGGTCAAACTAACCTCGATGGTCACCCCGATGTGTTTATCACTAAATATTGCAGCCCAAATGTAATCATTAAGTGTTTCTCTTGTGGATGGTAGATAAAAAGTGATGGCCCCAATTGCCACTTTGTGATTTAACAAATATTGAAATTTGCAAAACCTTAATTGCAAAGTAACATATAATAATATGATAAATAATATGCAAATAAAGTATAGATTTGACCTAAGCAAAAGTTAGATGAAAATAAAACCCTAGGTGCAAGAGAGATGAAAAAGGAATTAGCTAGTTTTACAATAATGCGGTATGTTGGACTAGAAAAATATTGAACGGGAGGAGGAATTTGTCACAAATGCACTCAGAAAATTGCAGATATTTCATAAATGTCGGGAGTAGGGCTCATGGATTGGGTCGGGGCACTAGGCACAAAGACTTCTTTTGGGCGCTGTTACTACGAAAATGCTTAGAATCTAAATTTTCTTGTGTCGCACCACCATTGCTAGCCTTCGTTGTTTATCGCATGTATGCCACATTATGTCCATAGAATTCTCCTATAACATGAAAAACAAATGACCTCTTGTAAAACCCCAAAACACATCAAATCCTAAAAAAAAAAGGTGCAAATGGGGAGTCAAGATGACATCATATGTCACCCATTGAGTGAAATTACGGCCGAGCACTACACTACATCTCATACTCCATGTAGTTTTATGTGTGTAAAATCGTGCCCTAGGTTGCTTTTGTGCAAGATGGACCGAATAACAAGAAATAGCTCTAGATGTAGCAATGTAGATAGATGTGTGGATGTCAAAATGAACTTCCCCTCTTATGAAGTGTATGTAGAAAAATGCAATCCCTTGTCCCTTGAATGATAGCTAGATGGATGCTTTAATGCTCTTGAAATGCCTTTGGATGCAACCTTAGGTGATAATAATAGATGCTTAGAGCTTGGTCCCTTATTATGATCACATAACTTTGTATTTATATGATTCCCTGGTTTAATTTCATAGTTAACATCTAAAAGGATGACCACCAAGAATACAAGATGCCCAAAAGATAAAAGAAACCCAAATTAGGCGAGTGAGATATAAAGAGGTTGGGGGCACCCAAAGGGGATGAGGGTGCCTGGGCGCTGGTGTCCAGAGTCAATAAATATAAAGCGGTGAAAGTTAAACTGGGAAGTGGGGTGTGCAAGACTAAAGAGGAAACCAGAAAGATAAAAAAGAGGCCAAAGATAGATGTCAATTACTAGGTTTTTCGCTTAGGAATCATATAAATAGTGGTATGTGATTAGGACCTAGAAATGTACCCAAGTGCGTGATTTTGTGTCTGCACTTTGAGTCATTAGTTTGTTGTGTATATATGGTTTCCTTGTTTGAATTTCGACACTTAGTCACACCAAAAGCTGACCCAAATCACAAAATAGAAATAATAAAAAACCTAAATTTAAGTAGCAACTATCGGGTTAGAAAAATAAAGTATACTAGACAAAAGCGCAAGAAGGGACACTAATGCCCAAGAAGTAGTGTCCTTCTTAGGCCTTATTGTCCCAAAGCCAAGAAACAAAAACATGATCAAGAATGAGGACATGAATCCTTGTGACACAACCAAAAGATGTAAATGAAAGTAGTCAAATGAAATTTCACAATCAAAATAAGTTAAAATAAGTAGGACTAAGAAAAGGTGTTACTAGTGTTTAATCTTCACACTTGGAGATCATGTGTATAACAACATACTAGATTCGTAATGTAATAGTAATAAGTTAATATTTTTGTGTCTACATTTCCCCCTTTATGCTATTTGGATGAAATTCGATAGTATAAAGGATATGAGAAGAACATAACTGTAAAGGGTTGAAGGAGTTGTTATCGAGTGTGCCGATAGTAAGAATAACTATGTGGCAAACCTTGGATCATCATTTTAATCCATGTGGGTTAAGTGTGTCATCATAAGAGAAGTCGTTGGATAGAAAACATATTAAGGAGATATATGAGACTTTAAAACTTAGATATTGAAGGAAGGGTTGTGTAATGAACTCTACGAATTTGAGCACCATATCACTAAACTATATGTATTTGAGCATCCTATCGCTATAGAAATAGTATTGGGAGATCGATTAGCTTTGATCTCGACCATGATGCTTCCTCAAAATATATTCCATCACTACGGATGGAAATGAACCAATTGAAACTTGCCTACTAGTCATAGTAAAACCCCGTAAAGTGGTTCAGGAAAGGCAATGACATCTCATTACCCCCAATTTATGATTGTAAAGGGTGTTAACTTGGACAAATGGGAAAATTCTTGGTTTGATTGGCTCCCAAAGTTAGGTCATATGGGAGAAATATTGGCGCATAGTATTTGATTGAACTTGATTGATTTGAGACTTATTTTAAAGATTGAATGGCCCCAATTGGGTCATTGGAGGAAAGTTGTGATAATTTGAGATGGAAATGAACCAATTGAAACTTGCCTACTAGTCATAGTAAAACCCCGTAAAGTGGTTCGGGAAAGGCAACGACGTCTCATTACCCCAAATTTATGATTGTAAAGGGTGTTAACTTGGACAAATGGGAAACTTCGTGGTTTGATTGGCTCCAAAGTTAGGTCATCTGGGAGAAAAATTGACCCATAGTATTTGATTGAACTTGATTGATTTGAGACTAATTTGAAAGATTGAATGGCCCTCAAATTGGGTCATTTGAGGGGAAAGTTATGAGAATTTGAGAAGAAATGTGAAAAATTGAGATATTTTGGCACTTGAGATAGATTGAAACTATATTTTGGAGTAATAACTTTTGTATGATCTGAATATTACTTCAATTGATTTATTAAATATAACATGACGGTGATCGTGTATTATATTAGATATTTTTCTTGTATTTTTCTATAAGGGGCAATAAGATGACCTCGAATATTTCCCTCCCTTTCGAGAAAAGGGGTGAGAGGCGAGTCATCAAACCATGAGCCGAAAGAAAAGAGATAAATGGTTTGGAGAGAAATTGAAGGAGTATAGAATAGTATAGTAAGGAGTGAGACATGGGAATATAGTGTAATAGAACCTAAGTAGGCATGTCTTTGAATAATTAGTATGATAGAGATGGAAGATACAATTCTCATTCCATTGGCGTTCTTTGAATACGAGATAAAAAAGCTCTGGATATGGAAGAAACAACGATGATGAATTAGTTGCCGTAAAAGATAACATAATAACTATAGTGATTTGGAGTGACAATAAGATTTTACTATAAATAGTAAGGTTAGAAAATTCAATAGGATCCTCATTTGTAAATTGGAGTATTGTGATTTTGAGCTCTAAGTTGTGAGGATGTCTTACACACGAGAGGTGATCCGACCATATTCAAGAGAGTTATAGAGGCAATATCAACACAAACTACAAATTAGCTAGTAAATAATGTATTTTTACGGTATATTAGGTAGTAGCAAGTGATTTTTGGTCAATTTAGCATTTTCAGTTTTTTTGAAAATTTGTGCATATTTTCAGAGGCGGTATCAACATGGATGGTTTTGTCCATTGGATGGTACCATCCATTAATGAGAAGTACCTTATAAGGCGTTGGATTGTTACGCGGGGATGCGTAGGAGCTTAATAGTATATTTTTCATGGTTTGAGATGCTAATTTAGGATTGTTGTGCTTGTTTATGTTGTGGAGAGAGACATACATTCATGGGAGTTCTATGCAAGAAGAAATTCGTCTAATTTTTTTGCACTGGGCTTAGAGGAGGATGAATGGGATATATTGGAACATTGCAATTTGTGACATATCCCTAGATTGGGGGAGGTGCCCCATAATATGTATCTAATGATTGTACTTTGTGAGAGATGGTGTGTAGATACTTGTACCTTTTGGTTTCCTACTAGAGAGATGATGGTGACCCTTGAGGATGTATATAGGATATTGCTATTTTTGGTAGTAGTAAAGAGACTACAAGTGATGCCCCTAGATGTTACATGGCATAAACAAAGAGTTGCGAGGAAGTACTTCACGGGGTTGTAGACACATGTAGAGTCATCGATTACGATGGATGACATAGTGAGATTGGGTGTTTCATGGTTGTAAAAGTTTATTAAATTTGTTTTGGCCTTATGTGTAGCCTTTGATGGCGGAGGGTATCAATATCCTATAAGATGCATGAGATCTATATGAGTATTGAGCATCATGGGACTCATTATGCTTGGAGTTATTGCATGTTGGCTCATTTATATAGAGATTTGTACATATTTACATAGGAGGATCATGACAATGGGATTGGTGCTACTTTATTGTTACATGTGTGGGCATATGAGCACATAGCCATAGTGATACCTTTTATAGACACCTAATATCCGCCTACACATTTTTAATACTAAAATTGTACTAATTACCCTCTTTCCCATCGTTTCCATTATAATTAGCGATTTCTTGCTAATTAACTAACATTTCCCTCCATTTCGATCAATTAACGACACTTCGTTAATTAACTAGCCCTTCCCACTCCGGATGCCAATTAACAACACTTCATTAGTTATAATCCTCTTCCAATTAAATAATTAACTATTATTAGTTAATTAACCTTTTTTAACCTTGTATTTAATCAATAAACCCTCTTATTGGTTAAATCCCTCTCTAAATAATTCTAATCCTACCTATTTCCCTCTAAATCATCTCTAATTAGATTTCTAAGCTTATTCTAGCCTATTAATTAATCCTAGTTGATTAATTAAATCATCTCCAACTCCATGAGTTGCTAATCACTTGTTAATTCCTCTAATCAATCTTATTTCTTCTAAATATCCTTTATCATTTATCCCACATGCACTAGTTTGCAAGCTTCTCCCAAATTGGAAAGCTATATAAAGGACCCTCCTACCTTCTTTCACACCTACACCACACTTTTGCTAGTGATTACTATAGGCATATGATAAAGGCATTCTCCATTGTTGGAATAAATTCTTCATCTTTACATCCATTCTCTCATAGTTGAGTAGTAAGGGAAGATCCAAGCATGGCCTTGTAGCCATTGGGTAAGTGCAACAAGTTGGTGGACAAAAAGGGGTCATAAGTGGACGTCATATTGCAAAAAATAGTGAAATCTCAACTTGTAGGGATTATTAGTAATACGTGCACTCAAAATTAGAATAAAATATATAAATATGAATCGTATCATCGACATATAGTTTCTAAACTACTAAAGTTTTTAAAAACATACAAATTTAGCTATATTAAACACTCAAAATTATGACTTGTTTTTTTTTTTAAACCTATAAGATTGTAGTTCGTTTGCCCGCGATTTGGATGACCAAATATTTTTTTCCTTTGGTGAAACCTTATATGTTGTTGTTTATCTTGGGATGGATTTTATTTTTATTTTTTCGAGCAACCTTTTTTAATGATTTTTTTTACGTGAAAGTGGTCGAAATGTTTTAGAAAACGGAGCACTTTCCGTTTACAGGATAACTATATCAAACAATATTGAAATAAAATTTTTTTAATGTGTTTATAATTTCACCATGTTTGGGATGGTATAGGTTTTATCACATTTTGATAAGCGAAACAAAAATTGCAATCTTAAATGTAGACATGAACATTCGTGGGAAAACATGTCTGAAAAATCTATTATCGGTAAAAAATTATAAAATGATATTTAGTTTACTCTATTCACTTTAAAGTCAATATTCCTACAAAGCTAACAATCTCCCCTACACGATGACACCATTTTTGCGAGATGTTTTCAATTTTTCAGCATGGTTCAAGTCTGTTGGTGCTCAATTTAATCTCACCCTGTTTGTTTGAAATATTTCTCATACCGTATAGTTTGATTTTTCTCCGTCTCCATGTATTGATGCGTAAAAGATGTTTCCTTCATTTGGTTGCCATGGTCAGTCCTTTCCTTTGGTTGAGGATCACATTGAGTCCAGATATTGTTTACCATTTCTATGTCCATGAGAAAGAATTTGTAATTTGGGCATGAATTCGGGGTTTCCTCTTCCTTGATTTTTTCGTAGTCACGTTTTCCCTGTCAAATTTTGTCCCAAAATCCATGGAAACATGGTCCTTTCTGATTGGATGTGGCCTGGCGGGTCTTTTTAGTGAAACTTGCCACTTTAGTCACATTTTTAAAAATACTAAATTGGCCCCGCGGCCTCGATAGTATCTAATTGGTTATTCAACAAACATGAAGTGGCAAGGCAAAATTCTTACTTTGACCACGAAGATGGACATGTGGCCAATTTTCAAGACAAAGGCAGAGAAGTAGGTCGGTGGAGCACTTTGAAGTTTTAAGTTATATTTTCAAATGATGTAAAGGTATAAAAGTGAGCTACGAATCCGATGGGGCCCACATCAAAGGTTGGAAGTGGAGAGATGGGTCGTCGGAGCATTTTGAAGTTTTTGGCCCATTTCAACTCAAATATTTTCCACATGGAGGTTTCTGTTGGCCCTGCCCATACTTAGACTTTTCTTCAAGTGGTCGGTGCAGATTTGTCAGACCATGGACACATGGAGGGCCTGCGCTCATTTGAGGATCCGCCTCTGGGTCCTACCTTTGCAGTTGCGCCAAGGAGACATGTGGAGGCTTCCGCTAGCTCCTCTCTATACTTAGACTTCTTAAGTAACTTTATTAAGCCTGGGACACATGGAGGGCCCGTGCCTATTTGGGGACCTGCTCATGATTTTTACTTTTAAAAGAGTCTTCTCTTGAGACACGTGGAGGTTTTCACTCACTTTGTCCATACTTAGACTTTTCAGCGGTGGATGCATTTCTGTTAGGTTCTGGACACGTGGAGGGCCTGCGCTTACTTAAGGATCCGCCTCTGGGTCTTACCTTTGGAGTTACGCCAAGGAGACACGTGGAGGATTCTGCTAGCTCCTCTTTATACTTAGACTTTTTAAGTGTCCGGTGTAACTTTGTCAGACCCAGGACATGTGGAAGGCTCGTGCTTGTTTGGGAGTCCTTCTTTTGAGCCTCATACCAAAAGAACACCGAAGGGACACATATTGGTTTCCACTTTGGCCCTGCCCATACTTAAATTTTTTAGCAATGGATGCAACTCTACCAGGTTCTGGAAACGTGGGGGGTGTGTGCTTATTTGAAGATCCACCTCTGGCTTTGACCCTTGGATTTGCACCGAATGGAGACGTGGAATTTTCTACTCACTCTACCCTTTCTTAGACTTTTCAACAGTCGAGGAAACTTTCTTAGACCCTAGGCATGTGGAACTTTCCATTGGTCCCTAAACTCTTTCAAAAAACTTTGCTAGGATGAGACACATGGTGAGCCCATGCTTGTTTGGTGTCTCTGCTTTTGGGCACCATGTCAAAATTACAATGAAGAGACATGTGGAGGCTTCTGTTGGCTCCTCTTTGTACTGAGACTTTTTCAAAGGCCAAGGAAACTTTCTTGGGCCCAAGTCACGTGGAGAGCATGCACTCATTTGAAGTCTCACCTCTAAAATTCATCTTTGAAGTTATGCCGAACAAACATGTGGAAGGTTCCACTGGGCCTTCGTAGACTCTAATTTTTCAGCAACCGGTGAAACTCTCTAGGGTTCTCAACACATGGAAGGCAAGCGCTTGTTTGTGAACTGCCTCTAGATTTCACCTTACTGCGCCGAGGAAACACATGGAGGCTTCTGTTGGCTCCTCTTTGCACTTTCCGACTCAAACTCACAACGCATGAATGCGAGGTACCCATGAGAGGGCAATCATTTCTCAAAATGTTTTCTCGAGAGGTAAAAGGATTGCTTGCGAGATCAAGCCATATGGAGCCACGAAAATGATTAAAAAGGGGATTTTTGCATGACAAAGTAAAATAATGATTTAGAAGGACTATCAAAGAATTATGATATGACATCCTAGTTATAGTTGAGGGTCTGAGAAACGTGATCAGTTTATGATTTATCCACCTGGCAGCTTTGGGTGTAAATTTGTTAAACATCACTTTCTAGGTCAAACTTTTAACAAGTAAAGGATTCCTCAAATATTCTTCTTTTTGGGGAAATTTAGGATGAGTGAGCGAGTGAATTGTATAAATTCAATGAGAACACTCTTGCATAGTGGGGTTAAATTTTCTAAGAATTTTGAGATAAATCCATTTTTTTAGAGGCCATCGAGAGACCAATTCATGTTCCTATCTTTGGATTTTATTGCGTCAAGGTGGTTGCAAGTGTACAACCATTGACAAGATCTGATATTGTTGAGGAAACTTTTCCCTGGTGATGAATCTGATGAACCTTGAATGACTCTGTGTTGATCATGTACATTATTGTGTCTGCTTTTATTTTAGAATGTTTTCAAATAGCTTTTCTTGTTCCTATTGCAATCTTATGTTAAAATATCTTTGTGTCACACAAAATATCATCCGTGTGTTAGTATTGTGGCATTTACAATTTCATTATAAGAAGAGATTTCATCTAGTAATGAAATAAACAATTTAAAATCACTCTACTCTCATTATGTTGATAAAGATTGTTTGTAAGCCTATGAGTGTATCTTAGGTGTGACAAACCTAGGATTTCTAGCATCTAATTGAGTCTTTAACACAATCCTTTGTGTTGAATTCTCGAATATTGTGCATCTCTACGGGCCTCCACGATGCACACTTTACAGTTGAAGGAATATCTTGGATTTTCTAAATCATTATGTCTATGAGTTTTCCAATCTTTGTAAAGGCTCTCAAAGATCTAGTATAATCAACTTTATTCTACTTAACTTCCCACCAAAAAAATTCTCAAACTATGAATCCTACATGAACTAAACTAACCCTGTTTGTAATGTACATCCATAAATGAACAAATTCTAGTACCAAAGTATGCAGTACAATCGGGATTCAATTGTTGTCTTTAGTAACCGAAACCTTTATCTAGGAAACATCTCCACTCTCTAGTGTGACAAATCGTGAGAGTTAGATTATGTTGCATTGATCATCTTTCCTCAAGGTTCTTATTAAAATTGTGCAGAGAAGGATCTCTTGATGTCATTCACTGACACGGGTTATAGAACGGGTCTTCTCACCCTGGTTGAAGGCACAACCTAAAGTAGTGAGGGTAGGTCAAACTCTCAGTGAGGTGCTATCCACTTCTCCAACGCCCGAGTGACAAAGAGTCAGTGAATCTCATCCTCGGCTACAAAACGAATCATATCATGGTTCATCTATCTCTAAGCATCCTGCATGTTTCGTGATCTTTGGTCGGCCTTCAGCGGGAGAATCAATTTGGATACCAACACCGAAGTGGCACCATTGTCGGGGAGTATTTGAACAAATGTGTACACATACCGACCTTGGTAATGTTTCTTGCATGATTTAAGTACAAATACATTGTTTAAATGTCATCCTTTGTCGAGATCTATAAGATTTGTGCAAGATTACGTGTTCATTGTGTAGTATTTCCAATTTCTAGTGGTTATTGCACTAAATTTGGGTAAAGGAAGGTCAGATCTGTTAAGCTTTGTAGAAATTAAGCATTGATAAACACTTGGAAAGTTACCTATAGTGCATCTACACAAATAAGGTGAAAATCCTTAGTGGCGACTATTAGCATAGTCTACCTACTTATTTTTATTATTAGACTAGTTGCTCTATCTATTCCATTATTCTCTCCTTCTTATTTGTAACTTCTCCATCCATTTAGGGGATTCTTGTTTATTCTCGTACCTATAAATAATGTACGTGGGTTCTTTGTTCAATAGAATAATAAGAGATATCAATCTCTATTCTCTCTCCTCTATTTCTGCCTCACATTTTGGTATCAGAGCATCGAATTTCTAGCCTGTGTGCTTGGTGTGTAGCATTGTTTTTCAAGTTGTTGTGTGAAAGTACGTGGTGGCTAGAAAATATGTGGTGGAGATCTTTGAGAGAAAAAACCTAATCATCTTCAGCCAGCATGGAAATTACGTGGAGGATTTGGAGTTGTATGCACCTGCATGGAGTTCCAAATTGACCTGTAAATTCTTTTTCAAGACCACGAGGAGGTTGCATACTTCTGCGTGGAAGAATCCACTTGTTACGTTCTATGTGGTGGAGGGATTGGAGTGGCTGAAGCTCTTTGGAATGTGGAAAATGTGTAGAGGAAATAGCGGCTTCTGAGTTTTGACTCTTTCTTTGCATACTCCCACGTGGAAGTATAAAAGCGGGTGCGTGAAAAGCTGTGTGAAAGAAAAAAACATGGAAGCATCTCTAATACATATAACTGAGTGAAGACATTCACCTGCA